>OZ030014.1:36792500-36845000 GCA_964023405.1 Apodemus agrarius | reverse complement strand
GTGGAACATCCCCCAGTGAAGAATCTGGAAGGTTAGGATTGGTGTGAGCCACTGTGGCCTTGAGAACCACTAGCCTGTGGGCAGGCACCCAGCCAGCTCCTGGGGACACTTGGGGACTACTTACACTTTATTATTGCATGTTCCTTGTTTTACATTATCTTTCATCCATCACAAAGAGAATGAGGACTTAGCTACAATCTCTTCCTTTTTCTAAGCTGACTAATATTCCACTGGCCTGGCAAAATCAACAACTTGTGTCTGTGTATGTGGGTACGTGTATATGTGTGTGTGTGTGTGTGTGTGTGCACGCGCGCACGTGCACAAAGGACAAAGGATAAAGGATAAAGGATAAACATTTTGTAGTAGAATGTAGATGTTGGCATTCAGGACAAGGAGATAGGCGGACTCTGCCTTTTGAGTGCTCACCACGGAGCACTCGTCAGCCTCAGTCTTAGTCACGTGTGGAGTGGAAGCAGTGGACATCCCAAGGGACAGAACTGAAATTTGTCAGGTTGGGGAGTGGTGAGCAGTACGTGGTGACGCTTGGTTGATTCTCAGCTGTAAGGGTTGTGATTGGTCACTTGAGGAGGAGCTAGATGCCAGTCACTGTGTGCTGATTGAATGGGACAGTGTTTGTGCTAAGCCTGGGGACTGGAAGCTGTTTCTGATAAATAAAAAGGGAATCAGCAAATTTTTCAAGGCCTCGAGGCTTTGGCGTGTGTCAGAGATAAGGATGAAAAGGGGAATTAATTTCTTATTAACTCCACAGCTGCATTCCACCAGATTCTGGGACAGCGATAGGCACGGGCGGGCCTGGCTGCGCTCAGCAGGAACTCCTGTGTAGCTGAGGCCCTCTACCGCAGATCCCATGAGTGTAAGGAATGGAATTTAAGTCTGCCTCTCACTAGGAGGGCAGCTTTGGGACCAGAGTCTGTTCCCTTGCCTGCAAAATGGTGGTTGTCCTGCTATGTACCACCAAAGGAAGATAGAATCAACGTGTTCAAGGACCCAGGATTGGCTGAAGAAACAGCCTGGCAGGGAACCACTTGCTATGCTGCCGTGAGGACCTTCGTTGAGAGCCCAGAATGCTGTACCACACATCCCTCTCTCCGCCAGCAACTTGGGAAATGAAGACAGAACTGAAACCCAGAAACTCACAGGCCAGGTATCCTGGCACACAGGGCAGTGAACAACAAAGACACAGTGTTTTGACGAAGGTAGAAGGGAAAGACTAACACCCAAGATTGTCCCGTGACCTCCACGTGTGCGCACGGCATGCGCATGCTATCATGTATGTGTGTGCACACTTGAACACACATGCCGTGCAACACAAACAAGAAGATGTCAATTCTTATTAAATTTTATTCGTTTCGTGGTGTGTGAAGGGCTGCACTCGCGTGGAGATCAGAGCACAATTTACTGGAGTTGGTTTCCTCCTTTTTTTTTCTCCTTTTATTGTGTACGACAGAGGGATGGAAGTCAGGTTACCAGGCAAGTGCTTTCACTTGCTGAGCCGAGCCATCTTGCTATTGGCAAAAGATAAAGAAGAAGAGGAAGAGGAAAAGGAAGAGGAGGAGGAGGAGGAGGAGGAGGAGGAGGAGGAGGAGGAGGAAGAAGAAGAAGAAGAAGAAGAAGAAGAAGAAGAAGAAGAAGAAGAAGAAGAAGAAGAAGAAGAAGAAGAAGAAGAAATGTATTTAGGATGGCCTCAGGGTGAAGAATACACCTCCTACATCACCACCACCACCACTACCATCATCATCATCATCATCACCACCACCACCACCACCACCATCATCATCATCATCATCATCATTTTATTTAGGTTGTTTTCTTTCACCCAGGATTCTAGGTTCTAGGAGAAATCACGCAGGACTTAATGGGGACAAAGCACACCCTAAGGTATATTTTAGGTGCCATCTACATGCTGAGCTACGCTTTTATTTTTTTCATTGCTTAACCATTAAACTTAGAGAATGACATGTGGTGAGGAAGAAGCACCCCCTCCCAGTCCACACAGACTGAGTGTCTCCTGGAGCTTTGGGGGGGGGGGACATGAGGGTCTGCTCTGGTACACGTCCAGACTAACACGTACGTTCACCGCCGACCTTGTACCCAGGTCTCATACACAGATGAGTCCTCAAAGTATTCCAAAATACCACGGGAGAAGGATCCAGAAGTCGGGGAGGGGGCACACCTCAAGTTGAAGGCATCTCGATTCTCTTTTTGAGCATTCAGAGAGGACAGTGCATCACTTCCAGGAAGCAGATGTGGGAGGAGCAGCCTCACTCCTGTGCAGTTCTTCGGTGCTTCCCACATCGGGGAGTGGGCAGGGAGTTCCTGTGGCTCGCTCTTCCTGATACCCTAGAGTGTCCCTCAGCAGTGAGGGCTCACGAGAGCATCCTGAGCTCTTTATACACGAGGCCAATGAGGTCTGCAGTTGTCTGGGGACGATTAAGGTTCTGTCCCCAGGGATTCGTGGCTGATGTCACAGCTCAGTGACAAGCTCCCTGTCTTACAGACAGTGTGGATAGACACTGTTTCTTTTCTTCCCGTCCACAGGCTCTCTAAATTTTCCAATGAAGAAGCAAGTTCAAACTTTTATATAAATTAAAAAAAATTATTTTGGCTTTCCAAATCAGGGAAGCAACCTTACGTTGATGCTATCTACGCACAGGTAATTGCATGAGAAGATGCCCAAGCTGACTTGGAATCAGGGAAGATTCAAATCACAAAGCACAGGTCTGCAGCACAGCTGCCTTGGTGCGTAAGAACACTTTTCCTTGCAGGCCATCACGGTTCAGTTCCGAGCGCTCACAGGGTGGCTCGTGACCACCTGTAATTCTAGTTCCTGGCGATATGATGTGCTCTTTCATCCTTAGCAGGCACTGGGCATTGAACACATTGCACTTACACACATACAAGGAAAATACTCATACACCTAAAGTAAGACAAATACATTAAAATATTAAAAATCACAAGGCATAAGGAGACCTGTCCCATATACTGATTTGATCGAAAATTTATATAACTGTATGTTAGATAGAGAGCAGACAATTACCTCTTTCCGCGGAGGATGCTATTAAACAGATATGAACGTTTTATTTGAAAGGTAATTTGGTACTCTCTAGTGAAACTGACTATGTACTTAGCCTCTAGCCCAGCAATTTAAGTTTAGAGAAATGTTAATATGTGTGGGGAAGGAGATGTATTTAGGAAGACTCTACAGCATGGTTTTAAGAGAAGAAAAGCAGCCCAGTGTCTGTCATCCACCTGAAGACTGGCTAAATAGCTTAACACTAATGCATAACGGAATGTGATAGACTCCGGGTTTCTCAGATGAGGACCTTAGACATGCTCCTGAGCTCTAATCAGTGCAACAAACAGACAGACGGGACTCAGAAGCAGGCCACTGGCCGTCCCTTTAACACTAGGCAAAATAATCTTCGCTCATTCTAGGATGTTTATGTGAGTAATTGAAGTGTAAAATTGCACTGGAAAGTTGTACTATTATCGCTTCTCAGCCTTTTGGCTAAGATCAAGTGTGGAAAGTTGTATTATTTGCTTTCATGGTGCTGTGATCAAGCAGATATCAGGAGAGACCCGGGGAGAGAGATGAGGGTAATCTCGGCTCACGGTTCCTGGAGACACGGTGTGTCCTGGTGAGGACAGATGACCACTGAATTTGCCTTGATCAGAGTGTCGGGGAAATGAGGCCATGGTTTTTCACATCCTAGAAGACCAGGAAGCGGAGAGCCTGGCTCACAACAGAAACAGATTCAGTCCACAAGCCCTCACTGCTACCTCCCTGACCCACTTCTGACCAGTAGATCACCTCCCTCAAACCAGCCGAGAATCAGCCACTCCAACACATGAGACCATGACAGGACACATTTAAACGATAATGGTGAATAATCACAAATGTCTGAGAAGTGACAGGAAAGCCCCCCTCTGGAAAATAAAGCGAGAAGATCCAGGAGAGTCTGCTTACACCAGTAAGCATTATATTTCCTATACAGAATGGTAGACCACAAATGTTTATTTGATGTGTGTGTCTGTCAGTGTGTGTGTGTGTGTGTGTGTGTGTGTGTGTGTGTGTGTGTTTAGGGCTGTGTGCCTGTGTATATGTGTCTGTGTGGACGCAGGTGGGTAACTTCAAACATTTTGTTGATCCATTGCCCTCCGCCTTATTTTTATTTTTTTGAGGCAGAATCTCTCAATAAACCCACAGTTCATAAGCTTGGGGTGGGTGGCAAACCAGTCTATGGGTCCTCTTGTCTCTGCCCTACTCCATCCCCAGCTCCGGGGTCATAGAGACACATACCCCGTACCCCACTTTTACAAAGGTGCTGGAGATTCCAGCTTGTGTCTTCCGGCTTGCATGGCAGGCTCTTGCAGACGGAGCCACCCCCAGCCCCGGCATTGCTTTGCTCACACTAAGCACCAGCACTGCTCGGGACTCCTCTAGGGTGGTGAAGCCTTCTCCCCTTTCTCTTTGCCTGGTCCCAGGAAGCTCGCTGCCTGTCTTGGGGCGTTTCTTTGTGTACAGCCAGGGCTCTGTGCCCGAAGTGGCAACGTGCCTTCCCCCAGGGAACGGTTTGCTTTCTTTTCCTTGGCCACAGAGCAAGACAGGCTTCTCCTCTGGCAGCGGCACAGCCGGTCCAAAGCCCTGTGTGCACCTTCCTCCTGCTGACACTGCTTCTTCAGGATATAGACTGAGTCCCAATCCAAGTTCCGCTCCCTGTGGTAGCCTGGAGCGGCCCTGCACTCCTCTGCATGCAGCCTCTGCCTTGGCCCGCCTATGACCCAAAGCTCTCAGCTCTGCAGCAGTGAGCCCCAGTCAGTGGACTCTCGTCCACTAGAGACTAGAGATGTGGGCGGCTTTCCTGTCTGCCTCCTGCTTAGTTCTACAACATATACTTCACCTTAATTGAAAAGAAGAAAGGTGCGTGAGATTGGAACTTGTCTGAGCTGATCTTGGGAGTAAGGCTGTTCCAAGAATGGATATTGTCTATGTGGACTGTATCAGGCAGAACGCAGTGGACACTCCCCGAAGGACATCGCTGATAAGAATATAATGAACAGACCGTCTGCGAAGAGACAGGGAGGAGGAAGGGAGGAAAGGAAGGAGGAGCCATGGGAAACTGTTACAGTCCTATTGCTATATGAGATTCCATTGTTGAGAAAGCATTTTTAGAGCCTTGTACCAGCTAGAGCCACGAGTGGTGGCTTTTCAGTGGCGCTAGGGACCAGAGGACTTGAGCCAAGCTCCTTAATTGGTGGAATACAGATGGGAGATAACTCCCCTGGGGTCTTTCTCCCTTGGCTCTAGAGTCAGCGGGCATACTTCCTGTGGGTCAAGTCCCTCTGTGCAGGGCCAGACTCCTGGAATGGATTTTTCCATGGAGGTTTGCTGCGTAGAATGTCTTACAGAGAGGTGGATGGAGAGGCACACACAAATGTCTATTTATAAATGTACCAAAGCTCTAAAGACTATAGTATGGGGTGTGTGTGTGTGTGTGTGTGTGTGTGTGTGTGTACACGTGTGTTCATAAGAATGTGGGGGTGACATGCTTTGGAGATGACAGGACAATCCCAGGTCTTGTTCCTTTAGGCTCTTCCTCCTTAATTTATGAGGCAGACTCTCTCACTTGCCTGGAGCTCCCTGACGAGGCTAGGTGGGCTGGCCGTGGACCCCAGAGACCTGCCTATCTTCCCATCCACGGCACTGGGATTACACACATATACCACTGAGTGCGGTTTTTTTAGTAACAGTTTGGGGGGTGAAACTTGGGTTCACCTGTCTGCAACTCAAACATTTTCCTCACTCAGCCTTCCTCCTCCCAGACTAAAAACATCCCTCCTGGGTCACTCCAAGTGTCTCTGGGGCTTCTTGCACTAAGGGCTTTGACCGACTGGTTTCAAGAACCTCAAATGAGGAAGTCAGGTGCGGGGCAGGAGGGCAAGAGTCTGCCCTGCGGTTATGGCCGTGTGCCTTGTTCTGTGGTGTTTTGAAGCCAAGCCTGGTAGGCTCCTGGGGCAGTTTGGACTTGAGTACTGCTCTGAGCCTGCTCAGACACTAACTTCATAGCTCTGATGAGCAAATGTGAGGTTTGGAATTCTTGTGCCACGACTCAGCCTCCTGGACTTTCTTCTTCTTCCTCATTCTTACCTGTCCTCCCTCCACATCCCCTATCCCCCTCATCCCAGGAAGACTGTGGTGCTCCAAGCTTTGTGGCGCAAGCTTGTAATCTTAGCAGGTGGGGGTAGGGGGTAGAAGAAGTTATTGTAAGTTCAAGGGTAGCCTAGGCTAGTTGGAGGATAGCTACTGTTGGCCTCCATGAGATGCTTTCTCAAACAAGTCAAAACAAGAAAAAGACTGAGATAAGGTTTGGAGAAGTGGCCTGGGCCGAGAGTGCCTACCGAGAAAAGACATGCTCTCTACAACCCATAGCCAGGACAGGGAGAGTTGACAGAAGTCACCTGGGATCTTGAGCCTGCCCTGGAGACTCCCAATCCATTAAACAAGTTTTGCTGTGCAGACCAGAGAGAACAACACTTGATAAGCAAAAGCAATGGAGAGCTGAGGTTATACAAATAAAATGCAGGCCTTTGCTACAGGATAAAGCCACCAGAGGAGTGAGAGGTGGATTTGGATGGAGGTGACCCTTGTCCATCATGTGACCTGATAGCTGTGTGGCTTTGGCTAATTCACTTAACCTCACCCAGTAGCCCTCATGGTCTTTCCACGTAAACACAGCAGAATAAGGGCACCTTCCTCGCTGGGTATGGGAGGCTTCATGGGGCTTGCCCTCCCAAAGCATAGTGTCTGACCCATGGTTAGGAATATGGAAGACACTGTTGGTCTTTAGCACTGTTTCCCCTGGAGGAAGCCCAGGAAGTGCCGCCCCATCTCCTTCACTGCCTTCTGCAGCTCCCAGCGATGGGCCAAGGACCAATAGCAGAGCTTACCAGGGAGTCTGCCCTACTGGGGTGGGAGGAGCTCATAAGCGGTTGAAAGAGAAGTCCGAGGGGGTCATTTCTTCTGTCGTTCCTCACTGTGGGTTCGCAGAATGGTTAGACAGCTTCTTCACGGTTGCCCCACGCAGTCTCCTCTTACTCCTGCAGAGCCCCAGTGTTTCAAGAAAGCCAGGGGGGAATGCAGTGTTTCGGGGGGCATCAAAACTGTTATTCCCCGTGTATTTATCCACAGAGACCTTTTCCCCAAGATGCAGGCCACAGAGCAAATGCTTGAGATTTATATCAGGGTTTGCGTTTAGCCACAAAGATTACGAATCTGATCGGGCTTACTGTATCAACGAGGTTTTAGATTTCTTTGGCTTATCCAGTATTCCAGGGTTATCAGTGACCCAGGCCACTGTGTAAAGAGAGATTTATTAAAGTTATTTCGTGTGTGTGTGCGTCTGTGTGTGTGTGTGTGTATGTGTGTGTGCGCGCGCGCATCTGTGCTTGTGACTGAAGGGGCCAGAAGAAAATGTCAGATCCCCTGTAGTGGGATTACAGGTGATTGAGAGCCATTCCATATGGGTGCTATGAACCAAATTCAGGTCATCTGTAACAGCAGCAAATGCTTTTCAAAAGGGGGTAAGATCTCATTTTGTAGCTCTGGCTGGCCTAGAACTATGAAGCTGACCTCAGAGATCTGCTTGTCTCTGCCTCCTGAGCACTAGGATCAAAGGCGTGCGCCATCATCCCCTTTATGCTGATTTATGTTGTCAGCTTCCTCTCTGTCTCTGTCTCTCCCTGTCTCTATTTCTCTCTCTCTCTCTCTCTCTCTCTCTCTCTCTCTCTCTCTCTCTCTCTCTCTCTCTCTCTCTCTCTCTCTCTCTCTCTGTCTCTGTCTGTCTCTCTCTCCAGCCATCACTAGAATGACTCTTTTGTCTTTGCTTATTGCTTCAGGGTTGCAAAATTGCTGCATCATCTCCGCGTTCTCATTTGCATTCTGGGCAGGAAGAAAGAATACAATGTATCAGAAAAAAAAGTTCCCGCTAGCTAGCTTCTCCCGCTCTCCCGTATGAAAGCCCCATCCAGGAACGAGCTAAAACTGGGAAAGTCTAGCAGGGCCAGATTCTCGTGGAGTCAGGGGTGGGTGAAAGGTGGGCATCTTCAGACTGGCATGGCATGTCCTCGGGACTGTACCTGCACTCATGCAGGAGAGAAAGGGCATAGGTGACAGCACTAGGTGCCCCTCTCTGAAGCTTGAGTCTGTGAGCATGCCAGGCTAATCAAAAGCCAAGCAAGCCCTGGGAGGCCCAAAGTGTTGCCATCCATAGGATACACAACCACTTGGGCTCCTGGATCCTGGGTCCAAGATGCTGTAGATGTTGGTTGGCCCCAGATCCTCAGGGGTTGGGGATACCCCATGGCTGATGGTATCCACCTGCATGAATGCTCTTGGCCCACAGAAGGGCCTGTAGGATACTGTCACTCTCTTGCCCTGCCCCTGGACTGCACCCTCAGGCTGGTTACCACATAGGAAGGGCTAGGGGAGTAGGGCTTCTGCTCTGCAGGGCTAGTCTGGGGACCAGTGTTGGGTCCTAAAGAGCCTGGCTACAGCCAGGCTTCATCAGTTGATGAAGCCACCCTCCCAGTCACTCCTCTAGGCCCCCTTTCCTTTTTCTTAAGGGCATATAAATCACTCATGTACAAACCCTTTCCTTGGGCTGTCCCTCTAGGGACCCAACCTGAGGTGTCACTGAGTGACTCGGGCAGGTTACTCTTTATTTCCCTCTCCAGGTGCGTTCACGATGAAGCTGAGTTTCTAAAATTTCAGTATCTCAGCACTTTTGAAGTTTGTGAGTTTTTCTTGGGCCATCTTCATGGTGGCCACGTGTAACCTACAGACAATGGTTGGAGAGTCCATAAGCCCGCTCCACTCACGCCCGTGGATGTGTTCCCGGGATCTGGGGCAGGGCCATTTTTACTCCCATTACCCCTGCGGGAGTCCCCTCTCCCTCAAGCTCTATGTCTGCGCATGCGTGCTTGTCACAGCCTGCACGGGGAGGTCAGCGGACAAGCTGGGTGCCCGTCTTTGCTTTCCACTTCATTTGCTCCGGGCCTCTTTCTTGTTTGCTGTGGCTGCGGCTGCGACCCACAGTAGCCTAGCTAGCCCATGAGCTTCCCACGCACCGCCTGTTTGCTCCTCCCACCTCTCCATTGGCATTCTGGGATTTCAGATGTGCGCCACCACGTGGCTTCTAGGGATCTGAACTCAGGTCTCTTACACAGCAAACATTTTACCTACTGAGCTCTCTCTCCAGCCTTGCAGGAGTGTCCTACCAGGCCTCAAGCAGAGGCCCTCAACATAGAGCACAATTCTTTACAATGTTGATGTTCCTCTCTAGTCTAAGAACTCTGAAAAGAGGCACGCATGAGCATGGTGTGTGTGTGTGTGTGTGTGTGTGTGTGTTTGTCTCTGTGTATGTATCTGTGTGTTTGTCTATGTGTGTGTCTGTGTGTCTCTGTGTCTGTGTGTGTATGTGTCTGTGTCTCTGTGTGTGTTTGTGTCTGTGTATCTCTGTATCTGTGTATGTCTGTGTGTGTCTCTGTGTCTGTGTGTCTGTATGTGTCTGTGTGTGCATCTGTGTGTCTCTATGTCTCTGTGTGCTTGTCGGTGTGTCTGTGTGTCTGCGTCTGTGTGTCTGTGTGTGTCTCTGTGTGTCTGTACAAGTCTGTATGCTTGTCTGTGTGTGTGTGTGTGTGTGTGTGTGTGTGTTTTCATCCTGTGGCATTGGCAGCTGGGGGTATTTATAGCTGGATCCACAGGGCCATTCTCACGTGCCTACAGAAAATGAGAACCTCATGTGGGGTTTGTTTTTCCTCTCGGCCCGCGCCATCCAGCCGTCCATCTCCCTTAAAGCCTCTGTTGTAACCAGAGCCCCCAGCATGGCTACCATGCAGAGGTTATGTAAATTCCCATCTAGTGGAAAGGTGCCTGTTCTCCTCAGTCAGGCCACAGACAAAGTGTGTGTGTGTGAGGAGGGGTGGCTGTTGGGGAGAACTTGCGGCGGACACTGGAGGTGCGGAGGGCAGCTCTACACAGCACTGTCCTCCCTGCAGAGTCTCCCTGGATGACCTTCATGGAATGTAGGTCCTTGGATCACCTCGTGCCCCGCCCCCCGCCCCCCCCCCAGCATGTGTGAACCTTTAGAGAGGAAATGACTTGTCTTCAAGCCCAAACTCACTATGTGGCCTAGGATGACCCTCTAACCCCCCCCCAAGTGCTGTGATCACAGGCGTGTGCCACCATGCCGAGTTTCTGTAGTGCCGGGCATTGAAGCCAGGGCCCTGGGCATGCTCAGCTGGCACCGAGCCACAGCCCAGCCCTATTGCTTTGCCTCTGCTGTGCTCTTTGCTCTGCTCCATCCCTATTTTCCTTTTCAGTCAGACTAAAGACTACCCCCACCTGAAGGCTACGTGTGGTCTGTTTTCCTAGGTCACTTGGGCTTCTGAGGTGGGGGTTCTTTAGGTTCCGTTTTCTCCAGAGAGGTTTCAGAACTCCCAGAGCCCTCCAATTCCTGTTACATGCTCTCTGCCTGTTAACTAGGAAGCCAGGCCCTTCTGAGCATCTTCAAGAATGAAGGTTCCAAGGCTTCAACCTGAGCTCCCACACTATGCGTCTAAGCACGTGGTGGGGCAGAGGGTAGGACATGGGCGAGAGTGCCTGAGCACAGGAGAAGGACCTAGGCAGCTGCAGAAGGGAGGGGCATCAACTTGGCTTCCTACTCGGGAGCTCTACCTCCTTGCTTGTGCCATGCTGACATCCAGCAGACCTCGGTCGGTCAAGGGCCCTAAAGACTTCCGCTCAGAACATGCCCGACAGTGCCCACTGTTCTTCAGAGCCCACTCTGCAGATACCGAGCTGGGCCCTTGCTTGTTTTGCAGTGGTTGTGAGCCCATTTTACAGAAAAGGAAACTGGGGTCCTGCGAGTGTAAGTGACTGACTAAAAGCCCAGGGTGGGGGAGGGACCTCTGAGCAAGATGAGCCTGACCCCAAGACCTCCATAGGTCCCAACCATCTCCATTTGTAATGAACGTGACCTTCAGACGCCTGGCTTGTGCTGTGACCTAGAACTAAAAGGCTCTGGCCTTGATGACTGTTCAGTCAGGCAATTTCTGAGAGGGGTCAGGAGTGGACTAGCTGGTAACTCAAACCGCCTAAGCCGCATCAATCCTGCCACCCTCAGCTCTGTCTCCTTTCCCTGCCTCCCCCCTCCCCCCTCGCACCGCTGGGAGCCTCAAGGGTTTCCAGAGCAAGAGCAGAGCCAGTCATTCATTAATCTTTGTCCTGCTTCCAAGACTCTCAACTACACAAGAATTCCTCATTGAACGGCCAAGCATTCTTGGGGAGCGTGTGTATCACCACGACAGCGAGAGAGAGGCTCAACTCTGGGAAGCAGCCGTGATCCAGGCCAGGAAAATAAGTGTGGACTTGAGAGCCAGGAGGAAGTGGATTGGCTCCTCCTGAAGCCCCCTCTTCGCTGCCCAGCCCCTCTCTAACCACAGATGAGAACGAGCCTTCCCAGGTCATCTGAGGGCACTAACCCACCCGGTGGCATTTTCTTCTGAAATGGGGCAGCGTCTCCTAGAACTGTTGCGTGCCTGGGAATATGCACGTGTGTTTCTGTGCTCTGTGTGTGTGCACACAGTTGTGTTCTCATCCTGGTCACTTTCTGTGTAGTGTCCCATGGTGTCAATGGCCCATTGCGTGAAGCAGTCTGTGTGGGTCATTTCAGGTAGCTGTGAGCTGCAGGCTGCCCCTCTGTGGAGAGGAACCACAGACAGGAGTCAGAGAAAGAAGATGAGTGCCAAGAGAAAGCAGGGAGGATGTGGGAGTAGAGAAAAGCAACAAGGACAAAAAGCTCTTTAAAGGGACCATTCCCTCTTGATTATAAAAAGCAAAACGCCGGACTGTGAGATGGCTCAGTGGGTACAGGTGCTCGCCGTAACCCTGATGAGTCTTCAGGGATTGCCCTGACGGATGTGCCCTCCCACAAGATGGGAGGAAAGGACTGACTTCTGCAATTGTGCCTCCTTGAATCAACTCTTGTATTGTTGTGGTAATACCTAGAAGGTGATGAAAACAACATAAATGTCCCTCAACAGAAAATGGATAAAGAAATGGATCAGGTAGGGAGAGGGGAGAGAGAGAGAGAGAGAGAGAGAGAGAGAGAGAGAGAGAGAGAGAGACTGAGACTACTGGGAGAGACTACTGGAATTAGGGGGCCATCTCAGGAACAAGCTGGAAACCTAGTGCAATGGAAACTCCTAGGAATCTGTAAGGGTAACCCTGGCTAAGACTCCTAGCAGTGGGAGACATAGAGCCTGAATTGGCCATCTCCTGCAAGACTTCCAGCAGAGAGCCTGGGACACCAATCCAGCCTTAATAGTTTTGACCTACAATTTGTCCTGCTGGGGTAAAGAGGAGATGCAGAAATTGTGGGAGTGGCCAATCAGTGATTGGTCCAGCTTGAGACTCATGCTGTGAGAGGGATCCCACCCCTGCCACTGCCTGGAAGGCCAGGTCACAGAGGCTGGATGCCCAGAGACTTAGGATTGAACCAAACATGACTGGCAAAAAAAAAAAAAAAAAAAAAAAAAAAAAAAAAAAAATCAGTGGAAAAATGCCTAACAGTATTCTGCTATACTCATAGATGAGTGTCTGATCCAGTGGTCATCAGAGAGGCTTCGTCCAGCATCTGATGGAAATAGGTGCAGAGACCCACAGACGAACGTTAGGCAGCGCTCAGGGGATCCTGCAGAAGAGGGGAGGAAGGATGGTAGGCGCCAGAGGGCTCAAGGGCTCCACAAGAGAACCGACTGAATCAACTAACTGGGCTCATAGGGGCTCGCAGAGACTGAGCCAGTCATCAGGGAGCCTGCGTGAGCCTGACCTAGGTCTTCTGCAGCTGTGTACTTTAGTCTTCTTGTGGGGCTCCTGACAGTGGGAGCAGGGCCTGTCTCTGACTCCTTGGCCTGCTTTTGAGACCCTTTTTCTCCTATTGGTTGCCTCATCCCACGGTAATACAAGGGGAGGTACCTAATCTCACTGCAGCTTGATATGCGGCATTTGGTTGATGTCCATGGGCCTGTCTTTTTCTGAAGAGAAACTGAGGTTGAGTGGATGGGGGGGCAGACAGAGGGGAGGTCGGGAGCACCAGGAGGAAAGGAGGAAGAGGAAGCTGTGGTTGGGATATAAAAATAAAACACCACCAAAAAATAGCTTGTGAGCCTCTCTCCCTTGGATTAGGAGTCTGGGGTTTTAGTCTCTTTTATTATGCACTTTTATTCCTCTTCTCTTGACTGTGCAGCCAAACGTGAGGCAAGTAACCCCTCCAGTCTTTGCTCTCTCAAATCAATAGGCAACCGAGACAGAGCTCCACAGGCATGCCACAGGCCAGTCTGACTGTGGAGACTGGCAACTCCTCAGCTGAGCTTTTCCAGGTGACTCTGGGAAGTCATGTCGACTTTGTGCCAAGCTGACACTAAGCAGAGACACATTCCATCTCATTAGTGTGGAGATGCACATTTGTCGTTAATGAGTAGTGAAATTATATGCACACCACAAGATCAATCGATTTATCTATCTACCTATGTAGTTTATTATGTGTGTGTGTGTGTGTGTGTGTGTGTGTGTGTGTGTGTGTGTGGTGGGGGTGGGCACTCTTGAGGAGGTCAGAGGACAACGATGTAGAGTTATTCTCTCTTCCTTTATGTGAGTTCTGAGGACTCAGCTCGGGTTGTCTGGATTTTATAACCAGATGGCAAGATCCCATCCCTTACCCCCTGAGCCATCTCTCAGCATCCCCCAAGAATAGTTTTAAACTCAACTTAACATATCAGTAAATGTCTGGTTTGTCTGCCTGCTTCATATACTCATAAACTCAAGGTCACGTAAGAATTTCTCAGGCAAAAGGGGTCAGTGTATATAAAGAGTTTAGCAGCCCGGCACTGGGAAGCCAGATCATCCTGGGACATTGTGGTCCCTTAAGTGAGGAAGTTACAAGCTGGACCCTGGTACCCAGAGTGTGTATGGGGCATGCTAGAGGCTTGGTAGTGATGCCACCATTACTTTTAACCACAAGGCTCTCCTTCCAGGAAGTCTTTCCAGTTGGGTCCTGTGTGCTAATCCCTCTCCTCTCCCTCCCCCCTTCTCACATTAGCTTGTACTAATTGGAGCTCACCAATAGCTCCTAGTATGAGTCCAGCCACTCAGTGAGAACTGCTTTAGAACTGATCAGTTGAATCCTACCCCCTGACTGTAAGCAGAGGACAGAGTTCTCCAAATGTAGGCATTTTAGGGCCACTGTCACTAGAGAACTTACTGAAAATGTCCGCTCTTGGGCCTGCCTGCAATTCCTGCCCACGGCTGGGGGGACAGCCCAGTAGCTTGGGTACCGGCAGGCTCTTGGAGAGTCCGGGTGTCCATGGAGGCCTGAGTCACTGGGCTTGAGAGCCCACAGTGGACGGGGTGGTTGAATCTTCTCTCATACCGTCCTCGGGGTTCCCACATCTCTCAAGGTAAGAGTATTAAGTAGGCTAGAGCGATGGCTCAGAGGTTAAGAGTCAGACCTCTTGGGTTTGCATTCCATCTCTGTGTGCCTGTCAGTCTTCGAGATGCAGCCCTCTCCCAGGCCTCTTGCTCCTAATACAGAGTGTTTGAGAAGCTGAGCTGTGCACGCTGATTACTTTAATGGCACGCAACACATAGTCAGCCCACACTAAATGTTCTTATACCAGGCAAAATCTCTCTCTCTCTCTCTCTCTCTCTCTCTCTCTCTCTCTCTCTCTCTCTCTCTCTCTCTCTCTCTGCAATGTAGTGGAATTAAAGCTCTAGTCCCTGACTTATACAACACACACACACACACACACACACACACACACTGCGCCCAGCCTGAGAGTTTTATGAACATAACCAACTTCACAGTGGTTTGGGAGCGAGACTGACAGTGTTTATGTTATAGCAGTGCAAACAATTTGAAAGCGGATACTAGACATCTTTACTCTACAAGAGAGGATTTGGGCCAAAAGGCATGGCATTCAGCCCTCCTCCTCCCTTCCTCCAGTGCTCGCCAGCAACTCAGCAAACAAGTGCCTCTGTTTATCACACTGACGGCGAGGGGCTCTTTGTTCCCAAGTTCAGCTCCTAACCCATGCTTCTTTGCACTTTGAAAACCTGACGACAGCTTCTAAGCAATGAGCCCCCTACTCCGGTTGTCCCTAGAGAAGAGAAGACAGCGACCATGACATCAATGATCTACTGCTATGGACCATACTGTTTGGTAGAATGCTCTCCAGTATGGTCAGTTTTGGTGTGTGTGTGTGTGTGTGTGTGTGTGTTTTCCCATGGAAGGACATTATTTTCTAAATGTTCTTCTAACCTTTACACTCTTAAAAACAAGGGTCTAGGACTGGAGGGCTTTCTCAATTGCTGAAGTGCTTGCTATGCAAACACCAGGGGCTGGATTCGATCCTCAGCACTCCCACAAAACCCTGTATGTGTTAGTGCATGTTTATGATGTTTGCCATCCCAGCTCTGGGAAGACAAACACAGTCGGATCCCTGAGGTTCAGTGGCCACCCAGCCTAGCCGGTCAGAGAGCCCAAACATTCACGGTAGATCCAGATAGCCTGTCTCTAGAAGAAGGCAAATGGCCATGGGAAGGCAACACCACGAGGTTGATCTCTGACTTCCACATGCACACACACACACACGCACGCACGCACGCACGCACGCACGCACGCACACACACACACACACACACTCCCTCCATCCCCCTCTCCATATGCATATGTATATGTGTGTGTGCATGTACATGTATATGTATAACTGGGATTTACTTTTAATCAGAATGTTTAGTCTTGAGCCAGATAGTTTTTATAGTATGTGCATGGGAGGGTAGGAAGCTGTCCTGCACATTGTGAAATAACTAGTAGCATCTCTATCCTGTATACCAGAGATTATAGAGCATTCTGTGGTTGTGACAGCTTAAAACATCTCCAGACATTGACCAGTGTCCACTGGGAGTGTGTGTAGGGACGGGAGGGGAACACGATGAAGAAGCACTCCCTGCTGGGAGCCATGGCAAGCTAAATTCTTCCTGTAATAAATGGGGCCTGCTGTAGCTTATGCTGCCCCAGAGTTCATCTCTGCAGTGTATTTAAGATTAGGGGACAGGATGTATCCACTGATAAGAAAGATATAGGGTGCCTGCTATCTCTGGGTCGCTCTTGACTTCCAAGAAGCAGCCTGTGTTGGGGGGATGCAGTCCCCACAAGGCTCCACAAAAGGCCTCTGAAGACAGTCTGCTCTGTGTCCAGATCCCTTTGGGGTCCTCTTGACCCTCCTCGTGCAGCGAGAAATCCCACAGGGAATGGCCTTCGGTTTGGGTTTATAAATATTCAACAACTCATTTCTAGTACCAAGTTGTTTAAAAAAAAAAAAAAAAAACACCATGTTTAACATTCTTGTCCAAGTGGAAAATTTTGTTCTTTGGAAAGCTTCTCATTCCAGATCCAGGTCAGAGTCCCCAGCAGCACTCAGAGAATGTCCTAGGAAGTTTCACCATTGAGATTGTACATTGGTGGCCTCGATAAGACTGTGGTTGGATCCTGGCCCAAGACTCCTAGGCCCACAAGACAAACAGAGAGAGAGGCTGTGCCGTTGGAGGAAAGGCTGTGGACTCTGAGATCAAAATCCTTTTATGGGGTACTGGAGAGATGGGTCCGTGGTTAAGAGCACTTACTGGTTTTCCAGAGGGCCTGAGTTCATTTTTCAGTACCCACAATTGGGCGGCTGACAACAGCCTGTAACTAGCTCTAGTGAATCTGACACCCTCTTTTGTGCCCCAGGGATTCCTGTTTACGTAAGGCACAGACAGACACACACCTGTGGTTATTAACATTCCTGGATATCTCTCCACAGTAGCATCTCCACAAGACAAGCAGCCTGCCAGGCAATATAAGGGTGATTATGTTTGGCTAACACACAACCCCCACATTCCAGGGACGTGTGACGCAACAAGACATCTAATTCTCATGATACTTGTCTCTTGTGGATGACAGCAGGGGTCTGCGCATGAACAGAGAGGCTGCTTAAACAGATGTTACTTTAAAAGTAGATGATGGTTGTACCCAAGAAAGCGACAGCTTGTCCTGACCTATCTATAAATGGAGGCTGAGGTAACCAGGCTAGCTCTTCAAGAACATCTGGGCAAATCCAACCTCTAAAGGGCAGAGTTACAAAGTCCTCGAACACCACGTTTCCTGTTCCAGTCTCACTTCTGACACTCCTGATCCCCTGTCGGGCCACCTGTCATGAAGATTCAATGAGACAATGTGTGACCTCATACTGTAAGATCATAGGTGCCTCGATAGCATAATGACAAGGGGAACTTATTGCCCTAATCTACAAGTAGAGTTAGCGCTCAGAACCCAGGAGAGAAAGTGAACAGATACTTCTCATTTGCCAATTGAAAGCTCTATGCCTCTGAGGACTCGAGTTAGTCAGGCTTCTCTGGAGGAGCCGAGACAATAGAATCTACTCTTTATCCGTCTGCCTTAGTCAGGGCTTTACTGCTGTGAACAGACACCATGACCAAGGCAACTCTTATAAGGACAGCATTTCATTGGGGCTGGCTTACAGGTTCAGAGGTTCAATTCATTATCATCAATGCTGGAACATGGCAGCATCCAGGCAGGCATGGTGCAGGAGGAGCTGAGAGTTCTACATCTTCATCTGAAGGCTGCTAGGCGAATACTGGCTTCCAGGCAGCTAGGATGAGGGTCTTAAAGCCAACAGCCACAGTGACACACCTACTCCAACAAGAACACACCCTGGGCTGAGCATATACAAACCATCGCACCATCTGTCTAGATTCTCTTAATAAAATCAGCCTACACAGTGGTAGTGGACTGGAGACCCGTAGAGGGGCCTATGTTGAGCTCAGGTAACCTGCCTTATTCCAAGTCTTCCAATTAGAATGCTAATCCAGTGTAAAAGTCTCCTCATAGCAACATCTGGACCGGTGTCTGACCCACATCTGGCCCCACGCATAGCCAAACTGACACACAAAATTAACCATCACAATTTCCAATTTCTACTCTTAGTTTATGGGGCGGAATTAGTCATATGGCTGGACTCAGATACAAATAGTCAGGACGTTCCATCAGCTACGTGCCTGGACCCAGACTTCGTGACTAAGTACCAATAACCAGCACAGACAACTGTGAACACATTCTGTTATGTAGGGATGAGAGGATATATCCACCCACAGTCTTCTGGGGTATCACCATCTCAGCACGTTCTGCTAAGCCACACGGAAATCAGCATGGACTTAGATGCACATGCCCACGTCTTAGGGAGAGTTGTAGAAAGGAATCTGTGAGGATGTGGCCTGGCCTCCTCAGGGACTAAACACAAAGACTGTTACTGAAACCTCCCTCTGCTTTCTGTTTGTTAGTTTTTAAGTGTGTATGTATGGGCACGTGCATGTGCGCATGTACATGTATACATTTCACGTGCCAGTGGAGGCCAGAGGTTAAGGTATCTTCTTTAATTGTCTTCCAACTTTTCTTTTGAGACTGTCTCAGTGAACCTGAGCTCATCCATTCAGCTAGACTAACTAGCCAGAGAGCTCTGAGCATCCTCCTGCCTCTGCCTCCTCAGCACTGGAATTATAGGCACAGTTGCCTTATGTAGCTCATATGTGTGTCCGGGGGATTCGAACTCAGGTCCTCATGCTTGTGGGGCAAGCGTGTTCCTTACTCATCTGGAACCTCGGGCCTGTCACTGTTCTTTGCTTCTTTCCCTGTTTTCTCTATCCGGGGTTGCGTTTGGAATCCTCTGAACTCCTTCTGCCACTGAAGAACCCCCTGCAAATGCATGGAGTGCCACGGCTGCCTTTTGACATCATCCTGCTCCGTCCTGTTCTTTTTGGATTCAGGGCCAGCTGTCCTTTTGCCACCGCCACTTTCTGAGTTTTTGACGAGTCCCTTCCCCGGCTGGGCTCTGGTTCTTCTGGCTCTCTCGAGTGGAGCTGATGCACTCTCGGCTCTCAGAGGTCCCCTCTGGCTCTGGCTTCTTGAGGACAGTTGCCCCACACCCTCTCCCAGTGGCAACGCTATGCAAGGCTGCCTGCTTGGGACCAGCTGGAGTTTGGTGACAAAAGTTTCCTCCGGGAGGCCTGAAGGATCATTCTGGGCCCTACAGCTGGCACTAACAATGAGACTCTGTGCTCCATAGCAGCTGGAAAGCATCACCCCAGCCTGATGTACTTCTGCCTGGCTGAAAGGGAAGCTGACGGCCGAGCTGGGGAGGCATCATAGGGCAGGGGCCAGGGATCAGGACAGCCTGGCCTAGCTACAAACAAGGGCAGAGAGCCTAGGCAGCTCTCTGAAGCTCTCTAGATAAACCAAAGGCCAAAGTTGCAAGGACCTCAGATACTGCATCCACCCCTATAACACTTGTATCTGTCAATTCTGATACCCACCTAGATAACCTGTTAGGAAATTCAAAAGAGAAGCTATATGAGTAAGTGCTGAAAATATAAACATATTCAAACAACAATAAAGATGACTACTACTATTATTACAACTACTTATTATTTATTATTATTATTATTATTGTTATTATTACCATCATATTCTCCTTATGCCACAAATTCCTGGTATAGATGCTAGATAGATGTCTGCAATAGAAGAGTGAATGGACATGAAATAATTAGGATCTAGAGTGATGTCATCATACTGTGTCCTTACATGGTGCAAGGCGTACAGTGGCTCTCCGAGCTCTCTCATGTAGGGACATTAATTGCACTCGTGATGGCTTCACCTTTGAGATACCTCCCAAGGCCTCGTCTCTGAGTTAAATCATATTGTGAACTAGGCTGAATGTGAGGAAGCCACAGACATTCAGACCACAGTGCAGGGCAAAGCCGGGGGGACCACAGAAGGGAACGGTTGGCTTCTTGGAGTGCGCAGAAGGCTCTATCATGGCAGGGATTATCCAGCCTGGTTTTGAAATCGCCCAGGTTTTTGAAGGAAGAGGACTGAGTAACCCTGGCAGGCTTGAGATCTCTGATCCTCAGATCTCATTGCTGAGTGGGGTGTAAAGGAAAGCTGGGAGTGGGGTGGGGTGGGGTGGGTGTAGGTAAGATGATAAAGGGTCTCAAACAGCTTACAGAATTTAGAAAACTAAAAATGTAAATTAGTTAAGTTAATATTTTTTTAAAAAGCTTTTTATTTCTATTTTGTCTGAAAGCACATGCGCTTGTTTTAATTTTATTTAAAACCTGCCTCTAGGGCTGGTAGAGGGTTGCTTCAGTGCTAGTGCTGGCTGCTCTTGCACAGGACCTAAGTTTGGTTTACAGCAGCCACGTTGGGTAGCTCACAATCACCTATAAGACTGGTTCCAAGGGGGTCAGATGGCCTTTGTGGGAACTGCACTCAGGAACAGACACAGGCACATGCAAACTCGGGGGAGGGGGAGTAACGCTAGCACACTTAAAAAAAAAAAAGTCCAAAAACTTGTCTTAAGATCCTTAGCAGAGGAGACTGAAGGCAACTAGACAGAATGATGCAGGGGCTTTCCTTTCACTTAGAATTCACACACTGCCTCCATCTTCTCTGCTTGATCTCTGTGTTGTCTGAGATACCTGGGAGATATGGGGTGAAACCTTTAGGTTTTTTTTTTTTTTTCCTCTTTATAAAAAATAGCTGCCCCTTATCCAATGTAGTTCATGAGGACTATTATAAAGAAAGGGGGCAAACTAAAACCAAATAAAGCCAGTTCCATCTTCCATACAGGGTGGGTGTGAGCATTGGAGGGCAGGGTGTTTCCTTCCAGTGGGCCTTGTGTTGGAGGTCACCAACTCTGAGCCTTAAACCAATCCTAACGTTTGAAGACGGACATGAGGAGGCTTCCTTGGACTCATCCAAGAGCATGAGAGGCCGATTCCCACCCAGTCTCATCTGGACCTTGTCACTATCCAAGAGACAGCAGTTTCCTCTGCTGGGAGCCACGGCAGCAGAGTCTGGAGGGACCAGTCAGCTCCTACCTTACTCCCAACACACGGTGGGTGAGCTGCTCGGGTTTGTCCTGGGCTGTCGCATTGCCCTCTGGGTGGGTCCAGCCTTGCACTAAAGCTGGCCCTGACAAAGGGACTGTCCACCTCCATGTTCTCTGAGTCTGGAGGGTCGAGAAGCTTCTTACTTACCCTCCCAGTGTGTGTGAGATGGGAAGCAGGGGCTGTGCTTTCCACTGAAGAACTGTCTCGTATTCCCTCACTCTTTCTCTCCTTCTCTCCTTCTTTCCTTCCTTCCTTCCTTCCTTCCTTCCTTCCTTCCTTCCTTCCCTTCCCTTCCCTTCCCTCCTTCCTCTCCTTTTCTTGACTTTCCCTCGCTCTCATTTCCTTCCCAGTCCTTCCTTTCTTCCTTATTTCCTTCCTTTCCCTCCCTCCCCTCCCCCTTTCCTGGTTTCCCCTCCCCCTCTTCCTTCCTTTATTTCTTGTGTCTTGCTCATCCGGAATGCGTCAGGAAGACTGTCTCTTTAAGAGAGGCAGCTATGATCTATGCACTCTGGGACTCTGACAGTCAGTCCTGCTTCTCCTGCTGAGTTCTGCTGGGTTGCAACTGGGACGCTCCTGAGCTCAGTTGGGGTCCAGAACATCTAGAGGAATGAGTTGCTTCCAGTGATCTGCACATCCCCAGGAATCCATGCCCCCAGAACTCCCTGCATGAAGACTCTTGGTAGCTGGGCCTTGGTTTCAGGCCATGGGAGGCTGGTTGTTGTTGGTTGAGGTCTGGAGCTCAAAAACAGAAGTTGGAGAGTAACTAGATTTATTCGGTGAGTGTGAAAGAAACTTGCTGCCTCCTGTCCCTCGTCTGTGGATTTCAGAGGGCAGATCTGGGGTTCGTTGTCATGATTCTTGATGGTGGAATGGGATGCGTGGGTGTGACAGGGAGAGGGGGTGGGGCTGGGATTCCCTTGCCTGTGGGGATAACCTCAGCTTCTCTCCCAGTTGTCATTCTTGAGGCATGAAGTTAAGTTTGCCATCTGGATCAAGCTGGAGCCGCTCTGAAGACTGGTGATCGGGAGGGGCGGGTGGCAGCCCTTTCTCCTTCAAAATAAAGTGTAGCCAGTGTGGACTTCAGGGTTCTTTGTGAAAATGCCCTGAAGGTGTGTCATCTCTAGACCCTGGGCAAAGAGCAGAACCTTGTGGATCTGATATCAGTGAAAGTTGCCCATCTCAGCAGGAGATTTGAGCCAAGTCCTCTTTCCCCTGGGCAAGGGGACAGGCCAGGCTTGGGCCCAAGTCCATGTTGTCCTCTTGGACTGCAGAAAGCCGTCTCTGGACCACAGCGCACAGTGCTTAGTGGGAGGTGACAGATCTGCGAAGGGCAGGGAAGAATGGGGAGCCTGTTGCTGTGGAGGCCTGGGAACATGGCCTCGGGGAGGCCTGGGTCACCAGCGCTGGCATGGGAACACATGGGCAAAAGGTCTGGGTCCATGCTGGGAGAACGGGACTGAGCCAGCGTCCCATAGTGCAAAGCAAATGGTCCTCTAACCCCGTTTCCTGGAGCATGTGCACAGGTGTAGCTGACCCCAAATGCCTCCTACACCTGTGCACGCATGCCCAAGGAAGCCTGAGTCAGTCCTAGGGCCTCCAGGGGACAAGGCTAAACGCAGCAGCTACTTCTGTTCTTCCAAGCCCAGGGCTTCTACTTCGGGAAGCCCTTTGCTGAAATCTAAGTTCTTCTTTGGGCCAGAGTCTGAACAGGGGCTTTGGTGAAACAGAAGATGCCAGGAAGCAATCTAGATGCTGTGGGGATCTGGATTTCTATTGGGAGTGGGGAGGATACAGCCATCTCCACAGAGTCGCAGTGGTCAGTACCATCTGTTGTGTACCGTGAAGGCATTGGTGACTGTGCTAAGGGCTTATCCACTCTGTAGGAGTTTGTGTGTGTGTGTGTGTCTGTGTTCTGTTGCACAATGCATGCATGCATGCCTGTGGAGGCCAGCACTCAATCTCAGATATTTCTCAGGTACTTTATTTATTGAGGTATAGTGTCTCTGAGGCCTGCAGCTTGTTGGTTCTACAAGATTGGCTGGTCACATCTCAGAGACCATCCTGCGTCCCCTTCCACAGCTCTGGGATTAGAGGGGCCTTCTACTACACTAGCCCTCTGAGTGTGGGTTCCTGGGATGACGCGAGTTGATGACAAAGGACTATCTTACGGACCAAGCGATCCTCCACCCTCCATCCAAAGAAAGCACTTGAGTCATGAGTAGTTTTATGAAACTTGGAGGTTGAGGATCATGCCTCCTCAGAGCTGCAAATTCACAAATGAGACTTGGATCTCTTCATCTATCCATTCTGTCATCCAGTCACTCCCTCATCCCCTCATCCCTCATCCCTCATTCCCTCATCCCCTCATCCCTCATCCCCTCATCCCTCATCCCTCATTCCCTCATCCCCTCATCTCCTCATCCCTCATCCCCTTATCCCTCATTCCCTCATCCTCTCATTCCTCATCCCCTTATCCCATCATCCCCCATCCCTCATTCCCACATCCCTCATCCCTCATCCCTCATCCCCTGATCCCCTGATCCCCTGATCCCCTCATCCCTCATCCCCTCATACCTCATCCCCTCATCCCTCATTCCCCATCCCTCATCCCTGATCCCCTCATCTCCCCTTCCCCTCATCCCTCATTCCCCATCCCTCATCCCTGATCCCCTCATCTCCCCACCCCCTCATCCCCCATCCCCTCATCCATCCATTTTATCCATTTATTTAACTAAGTTGAACTAAGGGCCTTCCTGTATCAGCCATGTGGTAGTCACCAAAGGTACAGCAGGGACAAACGCTGAGAAGGGCTCAGGGGAGTAACTGCACAGCCTACATGTGGACCTGCATCCACTGTCTTTTGCACTATACTAAGAGAGCCTTGGGGGTGTGTGTGAGAATGTTCTTCTCAAGGTCTGAGAAGGTGTGGGAGAACGCTTTCTTCCTTGACAAATGCTACATTGTGTTTTAGTAATTATCTAAAAGTTCTGCATCGGCTGGCCACCGTAGAGCCTGCTCCTAGCACCAGAATTTTTGTTGTTGTTGTTCCAGTGTGTTTCTGATCAAGTTGGTAGACTGTGTGGTCTCTTAAAATGACAGTGTTTAACATCTGGAAGCTCTGTGTCTTAAACTGGAGCCTGAATGGGAGCCCCGAGGACCAGAGATGACTCAGAAAGGCTGTTGGGGGGTGTGGTACAGCATTCCCCCCAACTGGGCAAACTCGACTAGGCTGAGGAGAACAAGGTCTGAAGAGGCCAGAGACTCAGAGAGACGCAGAGAGAGACAAGCAGGTCAGGAGAGATGACCTTGAATGTGGGACACGGTGTCATGCTTTGAATACTGCCTCTCTGACTTGCACAAACCTTTACCCTTTCCTGGGTGGGCCTTTGCAGATGGACACTGTGCTGATGTTAGGGAGGGGTCAAACGCCCCCTGGAACACTGGCATCTCGGAGAGCAGTGTCCCCAGCCCAGCTTTCCCAAATCCTAGCTTCTTTTAGGAACTATTGGGTGACATGGTCATAGTGCCAAACTCACTGTAGGTAGCCATGGCTATGACTAACTACTATCCAGAATGACTAACCTTAACCATCCAGCGTGAGTCTGGGGCTGACCTGGCTCCTGGACCTTTCGCGGGGACTGGACACACAGAACCCTGTTTGAATGGGAGACTGGCTTTGCCAGTGCAGGAAGCAGGAGGCTCAGAACTTGCTGTGTCTCTTCCTTCTCCATTTCTTAGCCTTGAAGTGATATGGCTTGTGGTCAGCCCCCCTTCCCCATGTACCCCCTTGTGTCTGCGTGCACTGGTCTCCACGATCAGATGATCTGGGCGCTCTTGTCTGTCGACCACTGGGGATCTGCTAAGACCTACTGCAAAGAACCTGAGACTGAAAGCCTTGGCTTTGAGGGCCACACGTTCCATGTCTCACACCTCAGGTCTGTTCTTGGTCTTAAAGCAGCCATGATCTGTAAGTAAGCCTCTGTGGCTAAGTTCTAGTGAAAGTGGGGTTGCAAAGGCAGCCAGGGCCAGCGCTGGCTTATGGTTCGTAGGCTAACCCCTGACCCGGATGGAACCAGTTCCAAGAAGCCTATGGCACATCTTGTGCCTGCATGAGCTAGGGTCCCCAGCCACAGGGGACCACTTCCCTTCCCACCCCTCCCATTCCCTTCCTTATCCCTGCCCTCTCTCTCTTCCCCTCCCTTTCCCCTCCCTCCCTTTCCCTCCTCTCCTATCCCCTCTCCTCCTTTCCCCTCCCCTCCTTTTCCCTCTCTTCCCTCTCCCCTGCTCTTCCATTTTCTCCTCTATCCAGGATCTTATGCAGTCCAGGCTGTCCCCCGACCTGCTATGTAGCTAAGGATGACCCTGAACAGATCTTCTTGCCTCTCTATCAACAAGTTGTGGGATAACGGGTTGCTGCCAGCAAGCCCTGTTTTTGTCGGTGCTGGAGATCAGATGTGAGGTTTCTCTCCCATTAGGCAAGCAGTCTGTCCACTAAACTACATCCCACCCCACCCCCCCCCCACCCCACCCCACCCCACTCCCACTCATCTTGACGTTTCTCTTCTCTTTCTTGCCTTTGCTTTTGGACTCTCCTTCACGGAGGGGGGGGAATAAGGAGGGGGGGAATAAGGAGGGAGGGGGAACACCCATCCCTCACCTCTGTGCTACTTGCTACCCATTTTTGAGTTTGACTCCATCTTCAGGTCAAATGCTTTCTCTTTGTATCCTGCTGTGACCTTCCTCCTGGTAATCCCCACCAACAAAAGACACCCTCCCCTGTTAATTTTGTGCTGACTTACCAGCGGCCCTGTTATCTACATCTTAATGAGTTATTCCTGACTGTATTTCAAGGGCAGGAACCAATGGAACTTGTCTTCTCCGCTGTCTCCTCTACTCCCAGCTCTGTGCCCACCAGAACTGTGTTAGAGGAAATCCTAGTGACCTCTTCCTCCTCCAGAGCCAGAGCCAGTGCTGCAGAAGCGGCTTTGAGGGACCCAGCTGTGCCCAGGATCACCTGTTTGACACAGTGGGTAAATCCAGCTCTGGCTTTGCAACCTGAGCTGGCGGCCAACTCCTACTCCCTGAGATCAAATGTCTCTGTTTGTTTTGACATCCCTTGGGGGGCAGGGTGGGGGGCTGGATGATCTAGATTTCAAAGTAGCATGCTTCTTCTTAGCAGCTACTGAAGGCCAGGCCCCTGCCAGCTCCTGGCCCCCTGTGTTAGTGTTTTCAGTTAATTAAGAAAGCAAACCCTGGTCCCTGACTGAGACAGACGGGCAGATGGAAGTGGAGGAGCGGAGCCCGTGGCCATGTCCGGCGCAGGAGAAGACTGCCAACAGCTGCAGGCGGGTGGGCAAGCTGAAGGAAGGCATCCGTGAGGCCGGGGGCACCTTGGATGCCCTCTCAGAGGGAGGAGGGTCCAGGAGCACCGAGTTGGGAAGAAGCGCCAAGCAGAGTCCAGAGCTCAGCTTCTGCCCTTCCCGCCACAGCCGGGATACATCTGGACGGGGCGCAGGTGGCAAGAGGCGTCTTGGAAGACAGCAGCGCGACAGAAACTGTCTTAAGAGCATAGGCTTATCTCTCTCCTCCCTGCCCGCTGACAGAGGACAGTGGAGAAAGCTGACGTGGGGGTGACTTTGGAGTCCCAGACAACTGACCTGTCCTTGTGGGGGGCAGTTCTCTGTCCCATCAGCTGCATCTAGTACATCTTGGCTAAGAGTTGGGGAGTTTAAAATGGGGGAGTGAGGGAGATGTCTATCCAGCCAGGCCTCTCTTCTGATCTTCCTGGGCTTCCCAAGTGCTGGACCTCCAGGCAGAGACCTCCGCCTCCAAGCGAAGCTTTATATAGCAGGCTCTGGACCCGTTAAGCTACATCCTTTGCTCCGTAGTCCGTACGCTGTAGTCAGGCTGGCCTGGAACTCACTACGTAGCCCAGGCTGGCCTTGAATTCCTGGTCACTCTCCACCTTCAGCTCCCAAGTGCTGCGTGGCGGCGGGCGAGAGCTGCCACACCTGGCTTTAATCTTGCTGTTTGAATTGCATGCTTGTAATTGTTTCCATTGCATGCTCAATCTCTAGTAGAAGCTGACGGGAAACCAAGAACCATCCAGAGCTCGTCCATTGCTGCTGTCGCTGGGGAGGGGGAGGGGGCTCAAGGCTGCGCTCCAGGGGATGTGCTTGCTGTACACACAGCTCTGCCAAGCCTTTGCTGAGGGTCCCAGGTAGGGCAAGCGACCTGCCTCTGGAGCTCCAGTTACCTTGCTTGGACTATGGACTTAGTGATGATAGGCACCCTTTTTCTCAGCATCCTGGGGCTAAGCAGTAATGGCGAGGGGGCCATTTCAGAGGAAGGAAGAGCTGACTCCTCACCTAAGGCGAGAACAGGATTCCAAGAGCGCAGGCGCGGCTATTAGCAGTAAGGGGGATTACCTGTTTCCAGAGTCACCTGATTGGGACTGGGTTTGTTGAGTGACACGGGTTGCCACAGTGCACACAGTAGCACTCACACCTCTGCTTTCTCTCTGTGTGGGGTGTGTCTTGCTTTTCTATTTCTGTGACAAACACCATGACCAAAGCAACTCATAAAACATACAAAAGAAAGCTTTTAAGTTGGGGGGAGGGGAGGGGTCCGTGTCTGTCACGTTGGAGAGCCTGGCAACGGGCAAGCACGCGTGGAGCTGGAGACGTACCAGAGAGCTCCTCTGCAAGCGCATGCCAGAGAGGTGGGGAGGAGAGGGAGATGGGGGGGCAGAGGAGAGAGAGCCCACTCCCGGTGATCCACCTCTTCCAGCAAGGCCACACACACTTCCTAATCCTTCTAAACAGTCCTACCAGCTGGGGGCCAGGTACTCAAGCATGCCAGGGCCATTCTCAGTCAAAGCACCACAGAGGCGGTGGCAGTGCCCCTGGGCTCCAGAGCCATAGCAGGGCCCTCAGGGTTCCCATGCCAGGGCTGCTGTGTCTTTCTTCATGCGAAGCTCCCTCTTCACATGTTTGACCTGAACATAAAATCTTTAAATGAGAAATCTAGAAGATCCCAGACCTAGGTTCAGCGTCTCAGAAGAGGGATCCCCACGCTCGCTCGGCAGCCCCTGTACGTGTGATAAAGTCTCAGTAGACTCTGACTGGATGGAGGCACGCGGGTGAGCTGCCCAAACGGCATGGCCTGGGTCCAGTCAGTTTCTGTTTTTTCCCTTGTCCAGGCCTGATGCATGCCAGGAGGATGCATGCCGGAGGAGGAAGGGTACAGTCAAGTCTGAATGGGTGGGTTGGCGGAATATTGAGGTGGGGTGGGGTGGGGTGGGGTGGAGGTAGGGTGGGGCTGGGGTGGGCATGGGGTGGGGGTGGTGTGGTATGGGGTTGGGGGTGGGCATGGGGTGGGGGTGGGGGTAGGGTGGGGTCGGGGTGGGCATGGTGTGTGGGTGGGGTGGTGTGAGGGTGGGGGTGGGCATGGGGTGGGGATGGGGGTAGGGTGGGGGTGGGGTGGAGTGGGGTGGGGTGTCTCCTCCGAAGATTCCAGTGCTTCAGCTCTTACAGAAAACAACTCTCTCAGACAATACTCAACAAAACAGCTTGTGCGCATACACTTTTTCCAGGTTGAACCAAGGGCTAATATATACACAGGAATCTTGGAGAGAGGAAAGGGATTCCTGTCAGGGTAAAGTTTCATTGGCTGAGGTTTAAGGTTCCAGGGATACCTCATTTTCATGGAGAGGCATTCCAGGAAGTTGAACTTGTAATTTCTGCCAAGGTTTATGGAGCATTTCTCAGGTAGAAGATTGGGGGGGGGCAGGGTCCCCAGATGAGGCAGAGAAGAAGCCCTGCTAAGAAACGGGGGTCCTCCACTTTGCGCTGAGCTCAGGAAAGCTGTCTGGATATGGTAAACTGCAAGCCCAGTCGTGAGGTGCGGCAGCATGGAGGCCTGATAAGTTTTCACTGTAAGGCTGGTGTTTGGGTCAGTTACTCATAGGCCACCTTCATGGGATGGTCTATGGACAGGACACTCCACCCAACATCTCCCCTTATCATACCGTGGTCCAGGCAGGAGCCCAGAGGCTGGGGACTGGGACATCTCTCATGTGCTCCAGACTGTTCTGAGAGCATGTACCATGCGGCTTTGTATAGATGCTAACTACATATCTTGGCACTGCCTTTCTGTTCCTGGCCATTGTCTACGGTAGCGTGCAATCCTGCAGCTGTGCACAGCGTGGAGGATGAAGTGTGACTGTGTGTGTGTCAGAGGGAGGCATGTTTGTGCCCCCGTGGATGTCTGTGCTGGAGGCTGAGAGATGCCTTGTCTGATACTGGAGGAGGAGTCATCACCTTTGAAGCTTTTATTACTTAACTAGGAGGAGACTGGGCAGTAGGAACCCTGGGGAGGGCCAACGGGCTATGACAAGATCGAGAGCTGTTTGGGTCAGTGGAGACTTGTCTTGCAGAGAATTTGTTTATTCCTTGGCACACTGGGGTGCACTCTCTGAGGATCTGGTGCATCTGAGGCTACCCCGTTTTAGTTCTTGAGGGAAAAGACTGCGAGTTGGCAAGCACCCCCAGCTTCCTTCTGAGACAGCCTGTTGTTGAGAGGCAGCCAGGGTCTCTTACTGTACGATCCGCCGGGCTGCCACTGCTTTCCAGAAGCATCCTGGCGTTGCCGTGCTCCAGTTTCTCACACTCCCCGCTTCCCAGGGTGTCACATGTCATTTACCCATGCAAGCTTACACTGCACTCCGCGGAGCCTGCGGAGACATTGCCCTCCCTCCTGCCTGCTTTCTAGGAGAGCGCACGCAGTGGATTCCCACTGCTGTAACCTCACTGTGTCCAGAGACGGGCATCCTGGAGCTGGGTGCCAGGGGACCAGTGCTGGGTTTTCTCCGTTTTGTCTGTGGGGATGCCTGTTGAGCACATCGCTTCCTAGTTCATCCAGGGGGAGGGATGCATGCTTGGGGAAGTTGCTGATAGATACTTTCTGAGAAGCTAGAGACACGCAAAGCCCCTGGTGGGAGAGGTGCCCTTGTGACTCGGTCCTGAGGGGCTCCTTTGCCCTTGGACTCTCAGCCCTCCCACGCCAGCAGAGGCAGGGCCCCCGGGGCTGATGGAAGGTGGTTTCTGAGGGGACGGTCCATGTGCTGCGGCCTACAGTCTTCCTTTCTCTGAGTGGGGACATAATGATGTTGGAGGGAACCAGACCTGCCTCTGTAGCCTTGGGGCTCAGGCAGCCCAGCCGAGCTGGAGGGAGAGCTGGCCGCCTGGGAATAGCTGGGAAGCGTGGCCAGACCTTAGGTCTACATCCTCCAAGGCCAGGATGTGGCGTGGGACCCAGGCAGGCAGAAGTTCCCACCGCTCAGCTCAGCTCCAGAACTCCTAAATACTCCAGAGCCAGGCAGCATCTCTCAGCAGGAGGGTGGGGCGGGGGTGGGGCGGGGGAGACTCTAGCTGCCTGGGTCAAAACCACATCAGGACCAGGACTGCTCTGCAGTCACACACCTCTGAAATTTTTCTTCCACCTGGACAGCTGCCAGGGGCCCAGCAGCCCCTTGCCTTTGATTTGGGGTGAGAAGAGGCAGAGGTTAACCCTTTCAGGCCCTGCCTAAGTCAGCAGAACCCCCGCCCTCTCTAATTAACCGTCATCTGCCCACCACATACCAAGGATTTGATCAAGCACAGTCACACATACCATAGGGTAGAAGCATCAAACGAGTTAAAGGGGGCGTGGGTCTCACTTGCCTAAGCTTAGAGAGTTGCTAAGTTAAGTTTCGTATATTTGTCTGTATTTCAAGGGCCTGTCATGTGCTAGGTAGTGGTTCTACTCACTTTGGACAGCAATGAAAGCTGAGAAAAACGTGCATGTCTGTTGCATGTACAGCAACATATGCCTGGGCTTTCCTCGGCATCCGTGAATAGGCTGTATCGGGTCGGATCCCTGGGGTTTGGAGGGTGGACTTGCTGATGAAGAGAGATGATACATGCATACACTATACGGTTTTTCAAGTGCGTGGGAACTGGAGAGATGAGAGGTTGACAGGGCTGGGGAAGGGGGACTCTGAGGAGCCTCTCAGAGATGACCTTGCAGATGGTGCGTGCTGTTCACTAAGGTGGCTAGAATCACCCTGACTGCGGGCAGGGTGGGATCCCAGATGGGATAAAAGGGGAAAGGCCTAGGCGTCCCCTCTCTTTCCTGGTGGGCATGCTGGGAGACGTTCTGTTTCACCACATTATGCTTGGAATCCGCTGAGACTGTGAGCCAAAATGCATCCTTCCTTAAGCTGCCTCTCGGATATTTGCTATGGGATGAATATCTCTCACGCACACACACACACACACACACACACACACACACACATACACATACACACACACATACACACACATGCACACACAGACATGCACAAACACACATGCACACACACATACACACATACACACACATAGACCCACACACACATACACACACACATCAACTTGGTGTTCCCCAGTGGCTACATGTGACTCATTCATCCTCAAATTTACCTTTTAAGGCAGATTACACAGTTATTCTAGTTTTCGAATCAGGGATTTGTCACTTTTCTCATCAGTGTGGCACATTCGTCAACGTAAGCAACTCGAGGCAGGAAAGGCTTGTTTTGGCGCCAAGATTCAAAAGGACTTTCCGTCCACCATAGCAGGGAAGGCCACTGTCAACTAGAACGTCACGGAGCTGTTTCTTCGTGTGGGACAGGATGTAGAGAAAGGCTGTCACTAGAAGCAAGTGGCCATAGTCTTTAAAAATCTTTCCCTAGCATCTCACCAGCAGGGCACACCTGCAAAGGCCCTATAACTTTTCAAATCTCTCCACAAGTTTGTAATCAAGTGTTCAAAAGGTGTTCTTGGTGGAAGTCACTTCCAGACTCGGATTATACTGTGGAGGCATGGGGCGCTAACCTAGCCTACCAAACATGTCACAGATAAGAGGTGGCACGGGGGCCAGAATGCAGGTCCTCTGACCCTTGTGTTCTAGCTGTTGACTATGACCGCCTTCCTAAGCCACTGGGAGAGTAAGTAGGTAGGGGACTTCCCAGCCCTCACCTGGTCTGGGCAACATTAATGCTTTCGGGTGGCTGCGTGGAAGCAGAACTGATACAGATGTTCGCAGATGTGACTGCACCTTCACTGACATTCGCCAACGGGTTAAGAAAGATCGGCGCCCTGGGCTTTTGAAAGCGGACCCGAGAGCTGGGGCTGAAGAAGCTGAGGGCTCCCTGGTGTATTTAGGACCTCTGCACCCCTGGGTGGGGGGGGGCTCAGATCCCAGCAGCCCCTCCAAGAGGCGAGGGCTAGAGATGGCAGCCCCAGCAAACAGTTTCTTTACCTGTTACTGCCTTACTATTAACAGAACAATGTTGCTCTGGGGTAGAATATCTCCCAGTTGTGTGTGTGTGTGTGTGTGTGTGTGTGTGTGTGTGTGTGTGTAGCCCATGTGCTTTACCTGAAACTTTCCAAGGCATTAGGCTATTTCTAATGATGCCACCCTGAATTGTGGCCACTTACTGTTTTTCTTTCTAATATTTGAGAAAAAGCTCACCCTTCAGATCACCTCCTACCCTAGTCCCCATCCCCTGAGCTATATCCTGATCTAGTCTCTCTCAACTGCCCTCAAATGAACTCCCAGTTTAGATGTAAAGGAAGAGAAAATAAAGGGGTGGATGGTTTCTTGTTTTCTTTGGGGGAAATATATTGGGGAATATTTTCCCCATAGAACCCATCAAATCCGGCATGTGTTCATGCCTGATGAGTTCCTGACCAGCTATAACCTGTCATACCTGCATTTTACTAAAAAGCAGAGTTACCTTCCCCAAAGCATATATCGGCAGAGCCAACAATCTAGATCCTTAACCCCATCGCATTGCTGAGACTTCAGAGGGAGTCTTGGGTCCAGGTTCTTAAGCTGGCTTCTGGTGATCTGCAGTATGCCTAAAAGAGCGTAGTAGAAGTCCTGAGAAGGAGGGCGGCTGGCTCCCACTGACCGTTGGCCATTGGCTTAACCAGGAATAAATATAAAGACCCACTGTGCTGGTGCTGGGCTCTGAATTCCCCTCTCATCTCAGGGATGCGAGCACAGTGTCTTTCTTTGTCCTTTCAGTTGGAAAATGGTTTCCTCTACCTGGTTGGGTGACTGTACTAGACAGAGTAATTACATCCTGCTTAATATTTTTAGCTTTTATTACACCATTACCATCATGTTGTTGATGTTAAAACATTAATTCTAAATACAATGAAGGAGGAAACTCCAGCTCCAAACAGGCATGCCATGTGCATCTGAGTGGATATGAGTTCATCTTCCTTCCTTCCTTCCTTCCTTCCTTCCTTCCTTCCTTCCTTCCTTTCTTCCTTCCTTCCTTCCTTTCTTTCTTTCCCTCTCTCCCTCCTTCTCTCTCTCTCTCTCTCTCTCTCTCTCTCTCTCTCTCTCTCACACACACACACACACACACACACACACACACACAAGTGTCTCAGTGGAAGGGACATTCTGAGATGCAGGCGGATGGAAGGGAAGGAAGCCAAGTCGGGGAGAGGTGACTAAGATGACCAGAAGTGGCAGGCGGCAAGCCAGTGTCACAGGCTCTTTTTCAGACTTCTTCTTCCTTCTCCTCTTTAAGATGCAGATTTGGAACGGCCTCTTTTAGAAAGCCTTTCCTGGTGTCCTCTTCATGCTCAGCCTCTGTCTGGGAAGGTCTAACCAGGTGGCCGCAGTGCTGGCTGCCCCTCCCTGCTCCCATCATGCAGCTGTCCTCCTCCTGTCACTGCGAGCCTCCTCTCTGTCCATCCCTAGTCTTGTGCATGTACGTTCTCCCACCAGGTCCTCAGGAGAGCATCGTCTTTGTCCAAGTGTTTGACACACACAGGCAGGCTGCTGAATGTGCCTGAAGCTCCATGTCAGACACAGGGTCCAGGCAATGACAGAAGGTGGCATACCTTGACACGGAAACAATCCCTGAAGTCTGCAGCAGGGAATCACCCACTGCGTGTGTCTGGTCATGTGATGTCCTTCATGTGGTTTGTGCATGTCAGACTGAGGGCAGGAAGACTTGGCTGCATCTCACCGTGGCTCAGCTCAATCCCTGGAACCCATGTGAACACAGAAGAAGGCTTGTCATGGTGGCCGTGTGTTTGTAACTCCCAACTCTAGGGAAGTGAAGATAGGTGGACCTTGGGGTTTCTGGCCCACCAACCTAGCCTGTCCAGCAAGTTCTGGGCCATTAGAGACTCTGCCTGGAAAACAAAATAGAGGATCACTGGAGTGCCTGGAAAATGACTGATAGCCAAAGTTAACTTCAGGCCTACACACATACACAGGCACACATGTAAATCCATCTATCTTTACAGAGAAACAATGTGTATAGACATGTGTGTGCATGCACACACAGAAGACTTGCAGAGCATGAAAAGGAGCCCCTGCCGTTTCCATTAGTAGTGTGTGAGTCGCCATAACCTGGCATTTGCTCCCAGAGGGAAAGGGCTCTCTGTCATTATATCAGAATGCTTACTGGACATCTCTGGTCTGGGTACCTGTGGATGGATAAAGGCTTAAACGGGAAAGGGTAGGGATAGTCATCGAGTTAAATAATTAAAGAGAGAAGGCTAGAGGTTGGCAAAGATGGCAGAGGAGTTATTGTGGTCAGGTGGTGGGAAGGAAGCTCCTGGTACCTGTCCAGATTTGGGAAGTTCCCACCAGGTGGCCATAGTAACAGTGAGTCAGGATGATCATCTGTTAAGAGAGGAGAGATCACTGGAGCTGTGGTGGGAAATCCTATGCAGTCAGAGGTCTAAGAGGGAGGGTTTCTTCCTTGCATTTCACTTCTTTCCCTCCAGTTCTTAGAATTGAAGGCATTTCTCAGATTCCTCGAGTCCCCAGGGCAGGGCTATGAGTTGGGGGAGGGTGTACAGTTTAAACAAACGAGTCTGGACACAGGCATGTGAAGAGTAGCCCAGGGAGCTGGGAAGGGGGAAAGTAAATGGCAGCGTTGGAGAAAAGGAGGCTCTAGTCTGAGTGGCAGACTCTCAGTCCCTCTGCCTGGCAGATGGCACAGACCCCTGTGGCCCATTTCACAGGGTTCTGTCCTTTCTCTGTGTCCCTCCTTAAAGCCCCTAGCCTGGCTCACATGAGCTCACATTCTCTCTTAACTGGGCTGTTCTGTGCCATTTTCTTGCATTCAAAAAAGTCTGTGTATGTGTATGCATTCGTGTGTGCGCAGGTGCATGTGCATGAGTACATGCATGCAGAGGCCACAGGACAGCCTTGGCTATTGTCCCTTGGGCATTATGCACTATCATTTTGGGGTTAGGGTCTCTCACAGGCTTTGAACTCACCCAGTAGGCTAGGGTAGCTGGCCCTGCCACTCTCAGGGTCTACCTGTCTCCACCTTCCTTTTCCAACACTGGGATCCCAAGGATGAGTCGCCATGCCTGGCTTATTTTTTAAAATGTGGGTTCTCAGAATATTCAGATCCTCATGCCTGTAAGGTGAACACTTCACCACCGAGCCATCTCTCTAGTACTCCTCCAGCCTTCTCAAAGAGGCCATCTTCAAACAACAATGATGCGAATGTATTAGCTGTCCTACTATGGGCCAGGCAGCCACCTCTGTGCCCCAAGGGGGCACAAGAACACATTAGCTCATTGTCATGAGGCTGTCTAGCTGATATGTGGTGGAGCACAGTCCCAGACAAGATGAGGAAGCCTTCCAAGGAGATAAGAAATGTGCTAAGTTGTTTGGTGGTGGCAAAGCCTTGCCCTCTCTGCTCAGAGCTGGGAAACTAGGCTTGGGAACAGGAGGCTGCCCTTGAGCCCTCATCGAGCTTCTGGCATGCAATAGGTCTGGCTCTAGGCTGGCTGAAAACCTTCTCCCACCCACGTTGGATCTGAAGGAGGCTCAGTTGTTGACTCATTCCTGCTCTCCTGTTTGTGAGCTCCAGGGAAAGGGCAGGAAGTGCAGGTCTCCTGAGCAACTGTCTCCCATATTGAACGCATGAACGCCACCAACCGTTGGGTGCTGAGGAACCTCCCTGGCGTCTTCTGGGGGTGCAGTACTGGTGGTGCCTCAGGCACACTGTGGAATTTGTGCACAGTTAGACCATCCAGGCTGAGTTCTCTTTGACCCGAGTGGGCATCTTTGGGGATGGGACCAGGCTCAAGTGGAGTTGAGAAAGCAAGCCTGGACGCTTATTCCTTCTCTCCTGCCTCCCTTCTCCTCATCAGGCATCTGACCCGTGGCTCTGGGAGGAGCAGTGAGTTGGCCTTGTCACCTCCCTTCCCCCCCTTCTCTTGGATCTGCCACCGCCAGATGCATCTGGTCAGGTCTTGGTGAAGAAGTCAGAAGCCTCTTCCTGTGGATAGGTCTACCATTGGTGACCGGGCTTATGACTTGGCCTTACTTATCAAGAAATTCGGAACTCTAAAGCCACGGATTCACAACTGCTTCCTCAGAATCATAGCAGCGATTCCAACCTCCAGCTCCATTCCCCCATTGGTCCTGAGCTGGAGCAAGAGGAGGAAATGTTCTTCTATGGTGGGGAGGGGAAGCAAAAACAAGAACAGAAATAAAACCCAGCAGCACCACGTACTTTATGGAGCTATTGTTGAGTTTAATCGGATGGCTTCTTCGAGCTGGCCACTTAGTCAGAGGTCAATAAACATTGCTGCGTGGGATTTGTAACCCAGCCCTTTCTGGTCTTACTACACCCTCCCAGGAGAACTGAACTCCTAGCTTCAAGCCTCTCCCACCAGCTCAGGCTTGGCAGTTAACACCTTCGTGACTACTGAGCTCATTACTGAACCTGAGGCCCTTCTGGTGGGAATTCCTGAGAGGTCTGATGGTGAGAAGCAGGTGGGTTCCCGTGGAGTGAACATGGCCATCGTCGGTGTGAGGTTCCCACCAATGAACAGAGGAGCCTGGTTGGTTCTCCTTCTGCATTCAACTTCCTCAGGTGTCTCTGAGAGATCGCAGCGACAATGACCTTGTCTATTTCTTATGATTTGGACTGTGATACCTGAAAACATCTAAGATGGCTTATCGGGGGAACATAGATAAGTTAAAGATATTGATTAGTATTCATTGAGGTAGCTAGCTCTGCCCTGCTGCCCGCCTGGGGATCCCCTGTGAGATAATCAGACCTAAGGCAGGTGAGCTGTGACTTGAAAAGGTCAGAGGAAGCGGCTGGTTGGTTAGGTCTAGAGCTGGCCCAGGTGCCTCTAGATTAGACTGGTCTGGATAACTGTCTACATGTGCCAGCTATCTCAACTTGCTTGAGTTGGTTACATTCTTCATGAGACATTGCAGTTTTAAATTTTGAACAGTTCTGACCACACCAAGATAAGCCATTGGCCCTGCTGGCCTCTACCCAGGCCCCAGGCCCACCGGCAGCTTCTTGCTCAGTTGGCTTGGGGTAGGATCCCTGAGTTACTGTTGACTACACTACGTAGCTAACGATGAGACGCTAGGGGCTTCACTCACAATCGTAGCCACAAAAAGAAGAGGTGAATTGTGGGAAAGGGTGGTACAGGTGATTGCACAGACGATTGCAAGGCAAGCCAAAACTAGTCTCGTGTCCAGACCACTCAGAGGGAACTTGCAGAACTGCAGGTGCCTGACTCCCAACCCTATCCTTGGCCACCTGGAATCGTGAGGGCATCTAGGTGACTGGGCCACTAGGTGACTCGGGATGCAGTGCTGTTTGTGATCCAACAGAAAGAGGCAGCAGGAGAGATGAGGGCTTGGGGACCTAGGCTCTCATCCAAGCCAGTAGTGTGCTGTGTGGTTCTGACCTAAAGCCAAGAAGAGGTGTGAGAGGGAACCAGTGAAGCAGAGAAGGAAGGGGTTGGCTCAGCCTGGGCTGGCAGTCAGCCAGACCAGTGAGGACAGTGCCTTGCAGAAACTGTTCCATGCTTGGGGCTCAAGCATGCTGCGGTGAGCAGAGCCACAGCCAGCCATGCGAGGCTCTGCACACCAGTCCTCTAGATACTGTGACAATAGAGTCATGGCACCAGTGCCTGGATGGAATGGGAGTGTACACTTGCATGAATGCAGAATTGACAAAGAACTCCTATCAGGGTGTCAACACCAGGTACTTTATAAACAGAGAACATTTTTTGTGTGTGTATGTCTGTGTATGTATGTTGTATGTGTGTATGTCTGTGTGTGCATGTGTGTACACATGTATGTTGTATGTGTGTATGCATGCATGGTGTATGCGAGGGTATGTATGTTTGTGTGTGCATGTATGTGTGTATGCATGTATGTTGTGTGTTGTGCATGTCTGTGTGTTCATGCATGTGTGCATGCATGTATGTGTGTGTGTGTGTGTGTGTGTGTGTGTGTGTGTGTTGGGGAGATGTATAAGAGTTTTAGCCAGCTGGTCAAAATCTGTTTGTAGTCCAGTTTAGGCGGTTATGTTCTGTGAACCTTGACCCAGTGGTTTGATTTCTCTGTGCACTCCCCCTCAAACTCAAGACTTGGGTGCTAAGATGTGAGTTGAAGAGTTTCTTGAGTTCCCTGTAGAAAAGGACTCTGAGGCATGTCCAACCTGCATGAGATCCTAGGTTGAAGTCACAGCAAACTGGATATAAGAGTACATGGCAGTAATCTCAGAGCATGGAGGCAGAGGCAGGAGGATCAACGTTATCCTTCGTTACACAGGCGTTTTTGAGGACCGCTTGGCCTGTGAGATCCCTGTCTGAGAAAAACCAGTTTCTTTTTCTGAGGAAGCAATAACACACAGGCTGTGCCTGATGCAGTGGGCGGCTGCAGCTGGCAGCTTGAAGCACTTCTGTGGTTTTGAAACTCAGGCCTGCTAGGTCATTCCCTGAGAGAATCAGGGAGGCAGAGCCAGTTTAGAAAGAGGTCCACACGTGTTCCCAGGCTGTATCTGAGTGGAAATCTATAGAGGTGGTGTCAGGGAAAGGAGGGTTCTCCAGGGATCCCTGGATTTGTTTATGTTAAAAAGCCAGAAGGGGTCTTTTAGAGAGGAGGAGAAAAGCAGACACCCCAGCTCTAACCTTGTCTGGGCCCCCACACTCACCAAGCCCCACACTGGGCACTCTATAGTTCCTGTGAACTATGGAGGTGTTGTCTCTAAATGAGGAATGTCCTTGCTCATCGAGAGTGACTGCCGTTGGGGAAGCGATAGATCTGCCTGAAGTCCGGATGCTGCCAGTCTGCTAGGATTGGGGAGGGCAGCAGGTACCAGTCGGAAGGGAGGCTTGCTGGGTGAGAGCTGACAGTGGGCAGGGCGTGAGGAAGAGACTGGAGATGGTCTCTGTGGAGATGGACTCTGGGGGACGGTTGGCTTGGGGTGGACACTGCGGAGGGAAGTCTTTCTTAGGAGCTGTGTCCATTCACTGTGGAGATGGACTCTGGGTGGGTAGTCTTTGAGCAGGGTTGGCTACAGGGGAAGCACTGGGTCTTGGGGACAGAAGCAGCTACAGACAATATGGAGACTTTCAGGCAAATGGGTCGATGAGAAGAAGGGACACTCCAGAAAAAGGTTGGGGTAACAGGTGGAGTGACCTATGTGTTTTTAGTCAGGCTTTCTATTCCCGCACAAACATCAGGACCAAGAAGCAAGTTGGGGAGGAAATGGTCTATTCAGCGTACAGTTCCACACTGCTGTTGATCACTAAAGGAAGTCAGGACTGGAACTTAAGCAAGCCATGGAGGGATGTTTCTTATTGGCTTGCTTCCCGTGGCTTGCTCAGCCTGCTCTCTTATAGAACCCAAGATTACCAGCCCAGAGGTGGTACCACCCACAAGGGGCCCTCCCCGATTGATCACTAATTGAGAAAATGCTCCATAGCTGAATCTCATGGAGGCACTTCCCCAACTGAAGCTCCTTTCTCTGTGATAACTCCAGCCTGTGTCAAGTTGACACACAAAACCAGCCAGTACAGTATGCAAGGAGGTTTCCAGGATGGGAGAGTCAGCATCCCGATGGATCACCCAGCACTGAGAGAGACCCCTTCTGTAAAGAGAAAGGAGCAGAGCTTGCAGGAGTGTCAGGTATGAAAAGAGAACGGGCTAGAAGTGGGGTGTTGAGGCAGGGCATGGAGATCTTGGGAGGGAGCTGGGTTCTAGAAGAAACCTCAGCTTCTGTAGCCTGCTTCTTGAAACACTTGGGGAAAACTATCTCTTACAGCATTTGTGTGCAACATGTGATGTTTGGAAGGGACACGAACAAGAGCAGGAGGATGTACCTCTCATCCTTGTACTTGGGAGGCTGAGGCAGGAGGATCACCACCAGTTTAGGGCCACTCTAGGGAGCTACATACCTAGTGTGCTCTAGAACAGTCTGGGTAACATAGTGAGTCCTTCTCTCAAAAACAAACAAACAAACAAACAAACAAACAAAACAAAAACAAAAGGGTTAGGCAGACAGGTCAGTGGTTAAGAGCACGGTCTGCTCTTGCAGAGGTACCAGGGGTCTCAATTCTCAGCACTGATGCAACCCTCTGGACCTCCAGCTCCAGGGGAATCTGATGCCCTCTTCTGGCCTCTATGGGCACTGCATGCATATCCTGTACATATATGCATGATGGCAAAATATTCAGCCACATAAAATAAAAATAAATAAAGCTTTGAAATAAATAAAATAAAAATGAGAAAGCAGAAATGAGAGATTCAGAAATCAAAATGCCTTGAGTTTACCTGGGAATTCCACATGTGATTTAACTGTGCAAATCTACCAAAAAAAACAAAATCCTTTCTGTCATGTGACCCCTCTTGAGAGTATTTGGCTAAGATCTGCACACCTTTTGGTGGATGCTGGAGAGGAAAAGACCTGGATTCCTTAGGTATGCACAAAGATGTATTTCTTAGGAGTGAATGCCTCTCATTTCTGTGTGTACCTGGCTGTTTGAAATTCATGTAGAGAGTGCTTTCCCAGGACATGGCAGGATGCCAAAGGCCATTCTCTTGGGACCAGAATCTAGATGGAGCAAAGCTGATTGTTATTAAAAAATATAAACACATACAAAATAACGCAAATACTATGATTCTCTATGAACTGGGGTTTCCTGAGGTTTGGGGGAGAGTGAGTAGGTAGGTATTGGAGTGGCCAGAAAGGCCTACTTTTTGCAAAAGTAGGAATAGGCAGAGAAAAAAGATAGATGGGGAGAGAAACAGGTGGAGGTGGATACAGGGGATGAGGGATGGGTTAGCGCAGAGACCCGCAGGAGATGGAGCAGCACAGTTCTTGACTTTATTTCAAAGCTCAGCTAATCTCATGCTTTTATTACTTATCCAATTCTAGAATGATGAAGGACATAGAGTCTTTGTGCGAGCTTAATATATCGCTACTTGAATACCACATCTTATCGCGGACAGAGTTAGGACTCTATTGAATACAGCAATTCATTAGCTCTTATCAAGTTCCTGCCTCCGGGGAGAAGGGAGATTCACCGCAGCTTTCCATGCCGTCTAGCCCCCGGAGGAGTAAGTGGGTCACCATGATAGGAAGCATGGCAGCTTGGCGTGGAGGAGGGAGGCCGGAGAGGGAGGAGAGAGATCGGAGGGCTGGGGGCCAGTTCTTGATCAGCGTGGATCAAGGCCGTCGGGGCAGGAAGCCACCCAGATTAAAGCAATATATCTGTCTCCAGTCCTGCCCATTCGGGGACTGTGGGTAACAGATTTGGAAACATACAGGGAGTGGCTGGCCCGGGCTGCACTTCCTTCGAAATACTGTCCGAGCCGGCCACTGTAGAGACGGGAAGGACCAGCTTCGTGGTTTTCGGGACTCGGGGTAAGAAGAAAATGCAGGGTTTCTTATTTAAAACATATTAGAAGTTTCAGGACAGTGGCAGGAGGATGGAGACCGAGAGTGTGCCCAGCTGGCATCCCGAGGGCGTCCCACGAGGACCAGATCCCTAGGACCTCTCTCAGGCGGCGGTGTGGTGAGATGTCGCGGTGCCGACAGCCGGGGCTCTGAGCCAGGCTGCTCTCTCTCTGGCAGAGCCAGGTTCTATTCTGAGAGCTGGGATGGCGAGACGGGTGAAGATTCTGGACTGACGTGCGTAGTCCCACGGCTGTGTGGACGCCTTCTGTTTACACTGTTGCTGTCGTTTGTGCCCTCTGGTCTCTGCGCCGTGGAAAGGCTATTTCTGAGTTTTGGAATTAATGAAATGGAGGTTTGCATGCTTTATGCACTTTATTCGGGCAAGCTATTGGGCTTCTTTGAGCCTTCATTTCCGTGTATATAAAAAGAAGCGTGGCCGGCCATGGCGGCACAGGCCTGTAATCCCAGCCACTACGGAGGCCGAGGGGGAGGATCACACATTTGAGTTATAGCGGAGCTGCACAGGCAGTCCAAAGGTAGTCTGAGCAACTTCCTGAGAGCCAGTTTTCAAACTTTAAAGGTTTGGTTTTAGTACTGAGGAGGTACTCAGGGTCGGGAACGTGCCCAGCGTTTGCAGAGCCCTGGCTTTAGGCCATAATATCCAAAAAATGAAAATGGACATCAAATCATAAAACCTTGTTTGCGGTATGTTGGGATAATTAAATGCAGCCATAAGTAGAAAGTGAATTTCCAGGCCTGGCAGCACAGGCCTCTGATGTCAGCTTGCTTGGGAGGCTGAGGCAGGAGAATACCGAGTTCAAGGTTTGCCCGAGCTACATACAGAGTGAGCACAAGGCCAGCCTGAGCAGTGGAGGCCTGTCTCAAAATAAAAGGTGAAAATAAGACGAAAGTGTGTCGGGTGACTAGGGGTGTGTGTGTGTGTGTGTGTGTGTGTGTGTGTGTATGCGCGCGCGTGCGCGTGCGAGCACTCAAGACTCTGGGTTCAATGATCAAATCTACATCGCCAAAAGAAAGGGGGAGGGGAGGGGAGGAGAGGGAGAGAGAGAAAAAGACAAAGAGCATGAGTCCCGCCCAGCTCTCAGTATACTTAGTGTCCGTCCTTCCTAGAGATGTGTTGGGTTTGGGGGTTGTTTTATTTTGGTTGCGGTGTGGCGCACTGGACTTGTTTGGGTGCGTGATTGACATTGATTTATGTCTTCCTTCTCAGATTCCCAGGAGCAGTTAGAACTCACCAACTGATTTCCCATGGCAAAGGCAGGGCACACCCCAGTGCAATACACATGCAGAAAATTCCAGCTACATTTGCTAGACACACAGGTATGCTTACATGTATTTGCATACACATACATAAACACTCACACATACCACTCACACATATACATACACACACCACCCACACATAAACACACATGCACACCACATACACACACCACTCACACAGATACACCACACACATAGATATACCACATACATAACTCACACAGGTACACCACACACATAGATATACTACATACAGGTACACCACACACATAGATATACCACACACACAACTCACACAGGTACACCACACACATAGATATACCACATACAGGTACACCACACACATAGATATACCACACACACAACTCACACAGGTACACCACACACGCACACACATACACACACACCACTCACACAGATATACCACACACACACACACACACACACCCCACTCAGTCACATACACCACACACATAGATACACCACTTGCACACACACACACACAGACACACACACACACACACCACTCACACACATAGATACACGACACACATACCACTCACACAGATACAACACACACACACACACACACACACACACACACACACACACACACTCCACAACCAAACTGAAGCTGTACAGGATCAAATGTCCTCTGATAGAAATGAGCTGTCCTCTGGGCATTACTGCTAGTTTCAATCAGTCAGGAACCCTGATGTCCCTCAGTTGCTGGGAGAGGCACCAGGTGGCTGAACTCAGGCTCTGGCCCACTGCCACAACAGCGCCCACTCCGTGGTCTCTGTTCCCAGGGCATTGAGTGGTTCATGGGCTTAAGGTGAGCTGGTGAGAAGGAGGCATGGCGCTGCTTCTCAGGGATGCGAACAGCTCCTCTGCTCATGTTGTTGAGAGCTGACTGGTCTATTCCTGCTTACACTTGAAACTCAAAGCAGTCATGGTGTGCTTCTTGAAGAGTAACACATATAGCAAGGTATGAATACAACCTACCCCAAACATACCACACAAACAGCACTCGTGCGTGTACACCATAGCTCAGATATGGCAATCATGCATTGATAAGTATCACTTAGGCTAACACATCACATGTACAAGTCACACACAAAGCCCTAAACACTCACACAAACACACATATGAAGCTCAGTCTAATCCAGTTTATATACATCACAAATCACACATACACACTCTTTCACAAACACATAAATCCTACTTGTACAGATGACATCTACACATACCTCACATGCGCATATATCATCTATACATACATACCAAATACATGTACCACCTAAACCTGTATGCCACACATGCACATTTATCCTCTACACACATACTCCACCCATGAACATCTAACATCTACACTTCACAAACACATGTCTTGTTTACATATATGACATATACATGTGTGCCAAACACACATACATCACTGCTGCCATGTTCACTTCCCCCCTTGGGGTACCCAGGCCAGTTGGGCACCCAGCTGGATTAGAGGGAGGGAGCTTAGGCAGGCACGGGTGAGCGCGGTGCGGGATCTAGGTCTGTGATGAGTGCAGGGCCAATGAACACACCTGGGAACAGCTTCGGAGAACTGACTCATTTACTGGGGGAGGGGGAAGGGGAAGGGGAAGGGGAAGGGGTATTTATGCCCCTGGCGAGGTGGTCAGGGTCTCTGGGGCAAGGTATGTGTGACTGTGTACCATTAGCTGGGGAAGGGTGTTGGAAGGTGTTTCATCTACGTACTCAGGGGCGGAGGGTGGGAGGTAGAGGGACCCTTATAAGGCCAAACAAGGAGTGAACCCTGATAACTGTCAGGGTAAGAAATTCTTACTAGGGTTGATGATGAGGGAGCCTGCTTATGGCACAAAGTTGGGTAAAGGGGAGGTAGCCAACCCCTGCTGTCCTTGTGTTTGAAGTGTTTGGGATTAAAGCTCCCTTGACCCTTCCTCTGTATTCCTGGGCCATTATGGTCCCACATGTCACATCATCATATATACCACATTGTTCATATTCCACCTACATGCATACTTTTCACATCTATATCTACACACATATACCATAATCCATATCAATTATCTTTAACATATACCACATATCATCTGCACATATATACAACTAAAGAAATATGCATATATATTTACAGACCTACTCCATGTATGCACATATACCCTCTACACACTATACATATACATGAACCATCTCAACTTATACAACCACACACATACACAATCTTCAAGACTATACCATACATATTTATGCCTTCTCACTACACATATGCACATGTACTATCCACATACATCACAATATGCTCTCTACACATACATGCATATCCACCATCTACAACTACGACATATGCATATATACCACTTATATACACTACACATATACACACAGTACATATGCATATATACCATGATATGCCACACGTGGACACATACCACATGCACACATACATATGTCATACATACACATACACATACACACCACAGATGTGCACCACATATGTACATTACTTATACTATCTACCTATATACAAACCACACATATGCACATGTCCCATTTACTCACAGGACATACACACATGCAGATCTAAGGTACCACCCACATGCAATATCTACATATATTATCTACATGCAATTTTACACATGCACATACACCATTCATCTATACCTTAAATGAACATTTATCACCCACACATACCACACCCATTTAACATCTATGCACACTTTACATGCACATTCTTTGTTAGAAAGAATGAATGACTTGCTGGACAGATGAAATTGTGTGAACAGCCTGAGGAGGAGTGAAGGATCACTTTGTATGCACCGTTTATCATCTAGATAAATCACCTGATATTCCTGCCTTTGGTTCCTGCCCTCTCTACTCTACTTTGCCTCCAAGAAGGTAGACTCTACCTGTGATGTAGGATTTGTGTCCAGTCAGGCTCCAGGCTACACATATGACCTTCTCTAGATGCCAAGATGCTGAGAGTGACAGACTGGCATATAAGAAGGCATTGAATGATAGGGAAGATCCAGAGAGGGACCATGTGTACCTATCAGCTGGGTTCTAGGCCGGGCTTGTTCTGAAAAGGAGCTTGATTTGTTCCCAAAGTGTACTCTCTCTAGCTTTGCCCAGACCCACGCTGCCAGTCACAAAGTCTCAGAGCTGGCCTGAGGCCTCGGAGTCTGGGTTCCCTAATGCCATGTGACACAGTAAAGCTTGAGAACAGAACACACACACGAAGCCGAGGAGAGTGAGCCGGCAGCATGTGTTTGTTCTGTTGTTCCGTGCAGGGATGTGGGGGGTCTCACGAACTAAAGGGGGTCGTGGCTCAGTTTTTGCTTCATAAGAAGACCACTGGATGTGCACTGAGATCAGAATACTAATTTGTGTGTCCTAGCTGGGTCTCTGGGCAGCTAAGCATTGGTGACCAGGTGACTTAGCAGTTCTTGAAGCTTTTACTCCTTGATTGCATAATTCATAATGCTCCCATGATATCCGTGTCACTATTACACCAGCATGAGCATCTGCTCGGGCCAGTCATGGTGGCTCACAGGGTTCTCCTCCTCTACTAGCCTGGATAGCACCTTCCAGCACTGTGAGAGCTAGCCTGTAGGGGTGAATTAGCAGGTTAGTACCAGCCAGACTTCTCCAAGTTCTATGGCTCAAGCATGCGTACAGTGCTCTCTCTACAATAAGGTCTTACTGTCAAGTTCTAGATGGTAACCCAGAGCGCTGGCAACATCTTGTAGTGTTTGGGGGATCCTATACGACTTCACTAGCCAACAACTTCAGAAGAGGCATCCTCTTCAGGTTCTGGGCTTTTTACTTGTTAGCCTGTGGGGTCTAGTGGAATTATGAACTTTTAATAGGATAATTCCACTTAATATATCTCTGTGTGTCTGTGTGTCTGTCTGTCTGTCTGTATGTTTGTATGCACACATGTATGTATATGATAGCCAGTTTCCATACCTCTCTTCCAAGGGATCCTCAGTGTTAATCATCCCTCCCACGTTTCTTTCTCCTTCCTACCCACCCATCCCCAACCCCGTTTGACTCATTCCAAGGTCACTGTGCCCAAGATCTCAGCGTCACCAGAACAACTTACAGGAAACACAGAAGTCTGGGTTAGAGATTCTGACGCTGTAGAATGCTTGAGAACATCCTGAACTGATCCTGACTTAGGACATTGGACAGGAAGGCCGAGACTTAGGGGGTTATAACAAATCATGTCCCCGTGCTGTCAGCAAGATCACGTGATGACCTGACTCTCATGGAGACACAGTTTTGTGGTCGTTTGTTCCTTAATCATTTATTTTGTGGTGGTGAGGGGGTACAGGTATGTGTGCAGATATCTGTGCACATGTATGCATGTACCTGCTTATAGAAGCCGGAGGTCAGCCTGGAATGATGTTCCTTAAGAGCTCCCCAACTTGTTTTTACCAATTTGATTGGGCTGTTGCCCAGTGAGTGCCAGGGTCCTGCCTGTCTCCCTCTCCCCAGTGTTGGGATTAGAAATACATGTGGGTTCCGGGAAGCTGAACTCAGGTCCCTCTGCATGCAAAGCAAGCATTATTTTCAACTCACTCGTCTTCCTAGCCTCTTAATTACTTCTTTAAAATGACACCATTGCTCTAAGGTCTTTGTGGGTCTAAAAGGAAGAGCTATCCCAGTGTCTTTCACACTGTCAAATCGGAAGTATTAGCACTATTCTGGCTTTAATTAAGACCCAGAAATACACACTGCTGAAGGAGGCCTTACAGTCCTAGGATGCGAGCTGCACAGTGTGACGTGGTGAAGGGTCATGGCGTGCGGGTGAGGGTTAGAGGAGACCAAATGGGCACAGAATCAAGAGATGGGAAGTCCTTCCGGGATGCCTTGGGGTGGAATGCGGGGAGCCGGGGTGCTCAGGAGGGGCTGCGGGGAGCCCCTTGGGAAACAGTTGAGAAGGGATTGAGCCAGATAGTGGGAAAGGTTGGGGTGGTGGAGTCCTTGGGGATCTTCAGTCGAAGGCAGCTGTGACATTGGAGGGCACTAAGTCTCAGAAAGGAGCCCTATGAAATACCATGACGATTGACCCGGAAGTATAGGGACGGAGCTGAGGCCAGACGGAGCTGAGTATGGAGGCACTGCGAGGGTGAGTCTCTTTCAGGGTGCTTACAGCTCATAAACGGTGTTGATCATGTGGCTCTGTGTTTCCACAGGAAGGGGCTGCAGTACTGGGGAGGCTTCTGTGGAGAGGAAAGTGGGTCACGACGACGGAGGCAGGTTCAGTCCCTCTGGCCTGAGCTCAAGTCTGCTGGGTTTCCTTCTGGACTTGCTTCCTGCTGTCCCATGTGGCTTCTTAATTCTGCTCCTCTTTTTAAAGGAACTTTAGAATGACATGCTGGTCTGATCCCCTCTCCTCCCTCTGCCCTGCCCATCGCCAGTCACTGGGTTCAGCTTTGCTTTCTTTTACTTTTTACTTTTTGATTGATTGATGATTAATTGATTGATTTGAGCTGCAATGCTGGAACTGACCTAGTCTCTTGCATACTAAGGAAACATCCCATCACTGAGCTGTATTCCTACTACCATTTGCTATTTGTGTTATTTATGTATAGCACACACACACACACACACACACACACACACGCATGTGCACATGCATGTGTGGAGAAGGCAGAGGACAACTTAGGCATTGCTCATCGACCTTCCTAAATTGTGGACATACAGTTTCTCACTGGACTGGAATTACTAATTAGGGTGCACTGGCTGGCCAGCAAATCAGCATATCCCAGGGATCCTCCTGCCTCCAAGGTCCCAGCTCTGGGATCACACACATAATTCTGTCTGGCAATTTTGCGCATGATTCTAGGGACTGAGCTCAGGCCCTAATGCTTGTAAGGTAAGAACTTCACCATCTAAGCCATCTCCCCAGCCTCCAGTCCTGGTTTTAGTCAATGCGTAATCATTATATATACCTGTGGAGCACAGGCAATGTGTCAATATATGTCCATTTTATAAAATGATCAAATCAAGGTAATTAGCTATCTGTTGCCCCAACCCCCCACCATCTCTTCATTTCCTTCTCTAACCAGTGAGTTCAGAGTGCAGGAAAAGGCCAGTTCCTCAGTCTCCATGTTTTGGTTTCTGGAGATAAAACTGAGTGACTCCTGAATTCTGGCAGGCAACTGTTCTAAGCCTGCCCAGAGACCCATTGAAGGAATGTGCCTCTGGGAAAGGCCAGTCTCCTCTGTAGTGACCCTGAGACAAAAACCCAGCAGCCATGTTGGCCATGCCTAATGAGCGCCCAGGTGCCCCTGGGATTTCTACATCCCTGGCCTTGTTTCCTCCTCAAAGACTGCCCTGGGGAAGACACTATTATGTCAGCATCTCGGATAGGCACCTGGGCTCTGAGCTAGGGGATATCTTTAAGGTCACCAGCAGCCAGGATGCTTGCCTTCTAGACCTCTGCTCCTGACTCTGCCAGCAAGTGGCTGGAGCTAAGAAAACAGATGAGCATCACCGGGCCCAGCTCCCCGCACTGGGAAGAAATGCCACATATGATAAAGGCTACGGCAAGGACACTGGCCAACCACAGAAGCAGTGATTGTGAACAGCTTGTGTAAACCTGGACCACTGTGGGTTACCTGTGCTCTATCCCTAATTTGGTATGGCCTGGTAGGAACAGAAGAGGAGAGAAGGGTGAGGAAGACTCAGGGTGCAGGTAGGTAAGGAGTGGAAGGCAAGAATAGGACAAGTCCTCCTAGAGATCAGTCTGACTCTCCTAGAGCTCCGTCATGCTACTAGCTTAGTCTCATTTCTTCAGCTTCTAGAAGTTTCTTTATATGTTTAGCACTTAACTCAGAGATGTCCTGCTCACCAACTCCCCTTACATTCACAAGGCTAATGAACCAAAGGAGACTAGCTTCATAGTCTCCATGGTTACCCTCAACCCCATCTGCCTTCAGATTTGGAGCCTGACAAAGACTGACATGGGACACTAGACGTCTCACACACGCTGATGGTTAATAATGGCCGTCAAGTTGACATTGTCTAGAATTCACAGAGGCAAATCTCTGCACTTGACCGTGAGGGATTATCTGCATTGAGCTAACAGAGGTGGAAGAGTCATCTCTGTAGTCTCCGGCTGCATAAAAATGAAGAAAACAAAACCGTGGTGGGCTAGCGTTCGTCGCTTCCTCTTCCGTGATGAGTACAGATGTGATGTGACCAACTGCCTCCCAGACCTGCCTCCATGCCCTTTCTACCATAAGAGGACGGACCTGCAAACTCCCTTAAGCCGCCTTTTTGAGTATTTTTGTCTCAGCAGTGAGAGAGTAACACGCATCGTCTATCTTCGTCACCAGCTGCCAAATCCCATGGAAAATCTCCAGACACCCCTCTTCCCTCATCTGATGCTTCTCCCACCATTGCCCCGGACAGCCTTTCCCCCGTTCCAGCCCCCACAACTCTCCTCTTATTCATCCTGAAAGTTCCCAATGGCTTCTCGACTGCTAGTACTGAGCGATTTCAATGGGCATTTCTGGCTACTTACTAAAGGGCTCTCTATCTTCATTTTTTGCAAACAGGTCATTTCAAAGTTGCCTTAGACCCATTTAGTACAAGTATTCTATCACCTATAGAAGTGAACGTTCCAGAGAGGCAGGAGATACAGCCTCTGTCTTCAAGGTGCCTCGGATATGTGTGAGATCCAGTGTGTTTAATCAAGAAAAGGACAAGTGTGATACCTGGTTTTTGTAGACTATTTTATGTAAGGCTTGTTTGAACCTAGTTAAAAGGCATAGCACAAGATTTATAGAGAAAGATAAAAATGGAATCAGTATTACAAGGCTCTAGACTGGCAGTTGAAGTGGGTTGTAACTTAAATGAGAGTTGACAAAGTTTAATTGTTAGGAGTCTGGGAGCAAAGTGCTGATCTCTAGAAGGTTCTAGAGTTCACAAGTGTCATGGTTATCTTGTTTATCTAAAGCTTGATTCAAAGGAATGCTTCAGAGTTACTGTCTTAAGTTCCCCGGGGCCTGAGTGGAAATCTCTCACATTGCTGTGTAGGAAAGGGGTGGGGACACAGAGCTTCATGGTACCGCATAGAGCTGAAAGCCACGACCCCAAGGATGGAGAAAGAGGCCATGGGCATCTTGGCTCTTATGTCATTGGGACTTTGGTGCTTGTCCCTGTCAGCATTTTAAATAGTGATATAGTGACAGCTGAGGGTACGTCTTCATGTGTTAATAGTCCAGGAGAAACAGCTAAGTACTACGACCCCAAAGTGTCTTAACAACTCCCTACCAAGTTAAATAGAAAGATTAGACAGATATCTCAGTAGGGGAAGGGATTGCCACCGAGACTGACAATGTGAGTTCTAGCCTCAGAAGGACAGAACTGACATGTGTTCCTCTGACTTCTACTGTGCACCATGGTATTTGCATGTTTACAAGTGCGCGCAAGTGTATTTCTATTTAGAAAATGAAGCTCTACATTTAAGGAGTGGTGAGATGATCTGTAAATCTTGTTAGCCTTGGTAAACCCACTCAGGATACCTGAAGTGTGTTAGGAACCAGAAGTGGGGGATGGATCTACCCTAAAGAGGTCTGTGTGCTGATGGTTTAAGAGTCCTGGGGTAGCCATGGCAACCATGGTGGGGGCCAGTGCTCCTCCTCCAGGTGGCATTCCCCAGTGGCAAGCCAATGAGTTAACTCTTTCCGTTCCAACCTATCAGTTCTGGTCCCTGGCCAGAGCACTGGCCTGTCTTCTTGGTCGGTGTGAAAAGCACATCTGACCAGATTTCCCCAAATATGTTCAACATTATCCCAAAGGGTAGCCTCATCTGACCTGAGATTTAATCTTCCAGCAACCCTCTTGCTGAGGGTAAGGGTACTGGCTTTCTTCAAGATGGATGGTTGAGCCATTGTCTTATGGATATACCGTGCTACTTGCAACACATCTGAGCAAAAGAGAGTAGGAAAGCTTTTTCCATCTTGTGCTTCTCTGAAGGCCAGTGTATCAGGAGCTGAGCCCTATAATTAGCTCAGAGTTTCTTTTAACACTTGACTTCTCCCTGCTATACATACATACCCATTGCCTTTCAAAGCATCACTCCCAGATCCTGAAGTGATTCAGATCAATGAACTTGGGTGGATGTTGATCCTCCAGGGGTCAGAGAGCTCCTAAGATATATTGTGACCACAGGAATGGGAATCATGAGATAAGGACCTTCCACCTTGGCCACCAGGAGGTCACATATTGGGACTACTATCTTCTTCACTTCTCCAGGGACAAAGAAAGGGAATGGAGAAATGTCCATGTCAGGAAGTACCTGCAA
>OZ030014.1:36467500-36787500 GCA_964023405.1 Apodemus agrarius | reverse complement strand
CAGCAACTGTCCAGTAATTTTGGGATACAAAATTATACAATGCACCTCCTTGGACCTCAGAGTCCCCTTAACTAGATAAACACATATCAACCCAATTGGACATTGCATATTTTGGGAAATAGGCTGGACCAGTAATTCTCTCTATTTCCTAGATACAGAACCTGGGTTCTCCCAGAGTCTGACTATCATACTAGAACATTCTCTGAGTCCCCACCCTTCCCAAGGCAAGCGTGCCCTCTCCAGTCACAGCTGCCCTGTGGTCCAAAAGCTTTCAGAGGGCTGGAAGGCAAGCAGCTCATTGTGACTTCTTTCCCCTTTACCTGTGGGCCTCAGATGCAGAACCTGTATGAAAGTGAAGTCGAGGAGACAGACAAGAGGAGCCAAGTTGTAGAAGACCTGAAGACAGCCCTCCGGACACAGCCCATGAGGTGACTTGGCCTGCTCCCACTCCTTCACACCCTTCCTTCCTTGCCCCTGCCCAGGGGGTTCTGTCATCCTGAGGTTTTGCATAGTACCCTGATCTGTGTTGGTCCTATTGGCCAATCTTGCAGAATTCCTTAAGTCCACATTTCTCTTCTTGGCTTCATGGTTCCCATTTCTCTCGCTGTTTGCAGGAAGGCTGAGGATGGGGAGGGGAGATGGTGCAGGGCAATGGACAAGCCTTGGGTCCTGACGAAGTGGAAAGAGGACTTGTGGGCAGATGGTGTGTAATAAAGGACTTTCTGAGAAAGGGCAGGCAGAGTGAGCGCAGTAAGGAAGGAGGGCATGGGTTTGAGAAGTCCTCCACACACTAGGGGGCTCTATGGTAGACTCTACGGTGCGCTCTAGCCATCTGGAGTGGGAGCCAGGCAGGAAGGAAAAGGGAGGAATGGGTGTTCCAAAGGCCACAGGAATACTTCTCCTCCTTCCTAGACCACAGTGGAGAGGGCAAAGGCAGCTAAGTTCCTTGCTTTTGACTCTTTGAAGTGGTGGCTTCTAAGATTGGATAAGCCTACTGTTAAATCCTCAGCAATCTTGCAAATGAGTTATTAGACCTATCTTTGATTGCATTTTAAATCATATAGACTTGCAATTAAATAAATGATATTCAAAATAATATTTGGTATACACCACTAATTACCCAATTATTTTCTACATTTTGCTCTTATATCTGTTCTTTCTATTAAGTATGTGCTTGAGTTTATGCCCATGAAGCATGATAAAGATGATATATAATGGTATATAACAAAAGCTGATTTTAATTCCCCTCAGTAGGATTCTGATTTCCAGAATCATATGACATCAATGCAGAAATTTTGTGAAATACAGTAAAGCATAACATAAAGGGAAAATCAACATACACGTTGTTAAGTTAAATTGAAAGCATATTCTGCTGATATTTACACAACACAAAATTCACAGAGACACATTTACATATTAATTATGAATACTGGTTCTGAACTCAATTCATGGCCATTTTCTCAGATCATTAATTATGCTACCAAATTAAGGTCTCCACGACTTTTTTTAAAAATGTATTGTCATAGATGTCGCTCACACAGACCCAGATAAAAGATAAAATCTTGCTCCCTGGTAGTAATGGTTTTAAATAACAACATAAAAGAGACAAACAAACGGAGTTGAAGAATAAGCCAATTCAATTAAAATAGGCTCACAAATTTTAAAAAATCCAGCAGATAGTAATAAATGAGCTTTTTAATGCTTGGATGGTAAAAGCTGGCAGCGGGTGTGATAAGCACTATAATCTTGAAGTACCCATGTGTGAAAATGATATTTTGAGATATCTACAACAGCTATAATTTGATATGAAAATAGTGGTGATTTATTTGGGTGGCACATTCTCTGATTCGGCGAACGGTTCTATGGTTGGTCACCCACGTTCGTCATTGACAGAATGCTGATTTTCAGTTAGAGGTTATCCAAGATGAAAGTGTAATTCCCTTTTCCTATCGATGTCTTTGGACTCTGAGTGCTTCCCAGAGGCTCTTTATGGGAACATAGACTCCAGAATAAGAGTACCTGAGCTACTAAATGGCTGTAATGCTAAGTATCGCGATAACTGCTGTTTTCCACAGGGTCTCCTAAAAGGGAGCTTTCCAGCCTTGGTCCCTTGACTCTGAGTTTTAATGGCTCTTCCATGCTGAACTGTTTTCTTGTCTCCTATCAGTAATTCTCTCAATGCCTGGTCTGATTAAAGATGGGTCTTCAGGCTGACCCACTGTACTGATTATAAGTATCTTTTCATCACACACACACACACACACACACACACAAAAGTAAAATACAAATAAAATGTAAATGTAGGCAGGCAGGGAAATGAACCTTGAAGAGACAAAAATAAAAATTCGGTTCAAAATGACCTTTTTCAACCTTGATCAAAACTTAGAGAAAGTCTTATGCCAGATACTTTATTCCCAACAATTTAAACACACTATAATTTTTTTGTGGAGGGGGGCGGATTTTTGATGTAATATAATCCCCAGTGCCCATGGAAGTATAATTACATAGAAATTTAACTCAGGGTACATGTCACTTCTTCTGAGAAGATGTGTTTTAGAGCCAGGCTGCTTGTTCAAGTTTAAGGCCTAGGCAAGGATCTACCCTGGTCTTGGTCATAAAGACAGTGTAGATATCATGTGGGCTGCTAGCCACCTCTGGTCATTTAGACTATTAAGTGTATCTGGTCCTGATTGTGAGAGCTTTGGGGGCCCCTGGGTGTAAGAGGATCACTAACCACCTCCATCCTGATTGTAGGAGCTTGATGTGGCCTCGCCCAGCAATGGTGACCACCAGGCTGTTGAATCACCCCCAATTCCCAGCATTCTGGATGAAAGCAAAGGTTTTATGCACATTCCTTTGAGAGGACTATTCCTTGTGTTCCTGGAGATCTGTAGGCACAGGGATCTTTGTGCAGTGCTTTTTAAAGTCTGGGACTAGAGAGATTGGTCAACAGTTAAGAGCATTTCCTGCTCTTCCAGAGGACCTGAGTTCTCTTCCCAGCACCCAAACTGGTGACTCACAACTGCTTTTAATTTCAGCTCCAGGGATTTAATGTCTCCTGTAGCTGCTCATGTCCTGCACATACTGTAATGTACACACACACACACACACACACACACACACACAGAGTGAGAGAGAGAGAGAGAGAGAGAGAGAGAGAGAGAGAGAGAGAGAGAGAGAGAGAGAAATAAGTTTTTTAAAAATCTAAGTTTTCTGTAAGGCTGTGAGTTTGGGCCTATGGATAAACTACATAAATGAAGCAAGAGGCTGCCATGAGTGGAACATGGTGACTGGTATACATATTGGGTCATTGTAGTTTTTAAAATGTGTGTGGAATTCAAAAACAGAAAATTCCTCTTGTGCTCTGGTTTAGGTTTGTGACCCGCTTCATCGAACTGGAAGGCCTGACCTGTCTGCTGAATTTCCTCCGGGGCATGGACCACAGCACCTGTGAGAGCCGCATCCACACATCTCTCATTGGCTGCATCAAGGCTCTGATGAACAACTCCCAGGGCCGGGCACATGTCCTGGCACAACCTGAGGCCATCAGCATCATCGCTCAGAGCCTGCGCACAGAGAACAGCAAGACTAAAGTTGCGGTGCTGGAGATCCTGGGTGCAGTGTGCCTTGTGCCCGGAGGCCACAAGAAGGTTCTGCAGGCCATGCTGCACTATCAGGTGTATGCAGCCGAGCGCACTCGTTTCCAGGTGGGCAATGCGTTGGAAGGTTGGAGCATCAACTGGGGGGATGGATGGGACAGCACAGGGTAAAGGCAAGAGAGTCTGAGAACCACATAAAGGAAACCAGAAGGAAGGGACACCTGGTAAACTGCCCTGTCCACTCGCAGAAGGAAGAAAGCACTAAGACCCAGAATTTTTCCCACAAGAGACCTAAGAAATTGTATGTTCAGAGTTGTGGTCTGGCTTTCAAAACAGATTTTTGTCCTCTTCACTAGACTGTGGGTCCATGAGGCCAAGATACTGTTTTGTTTCATGTTCTTGTGGCTCTGGCTCTCTGAAATCAGCACCTAGCTCACGATAGGGACCCAGACAAGAATTACTGAACTGAGTACAACTGGGGGGTGGTCAATACTTTAGGCCTGGGTGAATGCCAAATTTGTGGACACTGGGACCAGCCCTGGGAATGCAGGCCATGCTAAGCCCCGTTCTTTTGTCTGCCCTGAGTGAAGAATCCACACGTGCCTACTGGCGCATGTCTAAAGTGTCTTAGCTCAGTGCCTGCTATCGAGTTTCAGTAGTTGACCTGACATTACAAACTCCGTATTTTATGAGTCAGGCTGTTGATCTAACATCACGCGTTTGCAAATGAGCAATGAGCCGGTGCAGAAAGTGGCTCCTTTCTTTGCAAAAGATGTAGAGATTAAAAATAGCATCCACGAGGTTGGGGAAGTGGGCAGGAATGGCCATGGACTGTCAACAGCTGGTGCAGTCAGAGAGCAGCAGGGGAAGCCCAGCCCTGGGACTGAGCCGTGGAGAGTCAGAGGTGAGATCTGGGGTGGACCCGGTAAGCTGGAGAGGCCTGATCAGGCAGAGAGAACCGAGAGGCTTCCCAAGTGGCTGGAAGGAAGGACAGTAGACAAGGAGACGAGGCTTCTCTGTGAGCATCCAGAGACCCTTCCCCAACCACTCCTGTCTTCCTATTAGACTTTGCTGAATGAACTGGATCGAAGTTTGGGCCGGTACCGGGATGAGGTAAACCTGAAGACAGCCATCATGTCCTTCATCAATGCCGTCCTCAACGCTGGCGCTGGAGAGGTGAGGCCCCTTCCTTTTACTCTTGGACTTTGGGTAGTACGCGAGTTTGAGAGCTTTCTAGGCAAGGGACAGAGAGAAGGACAGAAGCATCTGGTTGGTATGACCACTGCTGACATCATCCCTCCTTAGACACCTTTAGAATTTCTTATGTCCTTCTCTTGGGGCCATGGAAGGATGGCTTGCAGGAGTCCTTCCTGACTCCACCAAGGACCCGGCCTGCCTTGGACCCAAGTCCACCTAGCAGTGGCTGTCCAGCGTGGTGCTGAGGACTGATTCTGACTTTGCTCCCCATACTATTCTTTGTAGTTCTACATCTGAGAAGGCTCTGGCAGTTTCCTTGAGCATGGTGCATTGTGAGTTGGGCACAAATCCCCAGTGAGGGCAAAAGAGGCCAAGAGAACAATTAATGGTCTCTCCTTTTCCCTTCTCTTGCTGGAATGCCTTTGTATGTGTGTGTGATTATCATTGCCTAGATTACATTAGATAGTATACAGAGTAAGCTATCGCTAACACAGTGACATCATACGATTCCAATACAAGCCCTTTATAACTCTTCACTTGTCTTGATCTGTTAGAAATCATACAATGTCAGGCAAATTTCGAGAGTATAAACCATCTTAGTTACTTTCCTATTGTTGTGATGAGACACCATAACCGAGGTCAATTATAGAAAGGTTTTACTAAGCTTACCATTTGGGAAGACCCGAGTCCATGACCGTCATGGTGGGCAGCATTGCAGTAGGCAGGCACACATGTCACTGAAACAGTAGCTGAAAACTCACATGCCGATCAGCAAGTGAGAGAACAGAGCTAACTGGAATTGGTGTGGATTTTTGAAACCTCAAAGCCTGTGCTCCACCCTCCCCAGTGACACACCTACAACAAGGCCACACTCCCCAATCCTTCCCAAACAGTTTCACTAACTGGGGACCTATCATTTTAATACATGAGCCTACAGGAGACCATTCTCATTCAAACTACCACCTAGGCTTGGGGCCATATCATAATGCAAAATGCATTGAGTCCAAATTCCAAAATCCCCATAGTCTTTTGTAGTCTCAACATTGTTTGAGAGTCCAAAATCTCTTCTGAGATTCAAGAAAACCTCTTAATCATGACCCCAGTGAAATCAAAAGGCAAATTACATACCTCCATCCTACAACGGCACAGAATATGCCGAGGGGGAGTGGGGAATGAGGACATATTGGATCAAAGCAGACCCAAACCCAGCAGGGCAAACTCCAAATCCTATATCAGATGTCAGAGGGATTCGATGGCTCTTCCCTCAAGCTCTGCTCCCTACAACACACGTCTCTCTTTGGGCTGGACCCATGCTTGCTCTGCAGCTCTCTTAGGCAGGCACACCATGACTCTGGGATCTCCATCATACCGGGGTCTCAGATGCAAGCTGGGCTTCTCTCTCACAGCTTCACACATGACCTCTCTGGAGCTCCATGCAGGGACATCCCTACCCCACACCTAGCTTCGGGGGATTTCCTTTACTGGGGAGGGAGTTTTCCCTTTGCTCTTTCATCTTTCATAACTCTAAATCCAGAACCACATGGTTGTGTTGCCAAGTTAGGCTGCCTGTTTGCAGTGGAACCTGGCCCCCTCCTTGAATGGCATTTGCATAACTTTTGACTTGCTGGTGCCTTCTTAGACCTCAAACCCTGGTGGGTGTCCCTGGTGGGAGACCCTGACGGATCTCCTTTCATTCTATTTCTACGATGATTTTTAGCACAAGCCTTGGCTCTAGCACTAAATTAAACTGTACATTGTGTCTTTCTTTGTACCTACTTGCTCTTTTTCATTGTAGACCAGCGTTAAGAGTGATCAAGAATAACTATGAGACAGTTTTAAAGTCTATCTTAAAGTCTCCTCTGTCAGTGAAATGAGTGTAAAGCTCTTCAATCTAGCAGATCCTCAGAGCAAGGGAAAACAGCAGCCACATTCTTTGCCAAAATATCACAAGCGAATGGTCTCTAAGCCAGTTGCTAATATCGTGCTCTTATGACCCCTCCATGGTCCACATTATTCACAGCACAATTAACTTCCCAGCTCCCAACTAGGATGACCTATTAAGCTCCACTTACAGAATTCAATGCTTTCCTAGTTCAGAGTCACCAAGTTTTCCACATACATCCAAAACACATTATGGTCAGGTCTGTCACAGCAATAGCCCACTCCCTGGATGCAGTTTCTGCCTTAGTTACTTTTTTATGGCTGTGGTAAAACACATGACCATCATGGTGCTGAGCATAGCATGAGGCAGCCAGGCATGTCACTGGAGCAGAAGCTGAGAACGTACACATGGTTCACAAGCACAAGGCACAGGAATGGTGTGGGATTTAGTAACCTCAAATCCCACCCCAAGTGACACACCTTCTCCAACAAAGCCACACCTCTTAATCCTTCCCAAACAGTTCCACAGACTGGGGACCAATTGTTCAAATATATCATCGTATTTTATGAGATAGTTATGAGACATATGCATGACATGGGACCATGGCTGAGCTGGATGTTGACAGGGTCTATGGGTGTTTCTCTTGGACATGAGATGGGCCACTGAGTCTGCTCCTCCTTTGGTGACCCTCAGGATAACCTGGAATTCCGCCTGCATCTCCGGTATGAGTTCCTGATGCTGGGAATCCAGCCAGTGATTGATAAACTCCGGCAACACGAGAATGCCATCCTGGACAAGTAAGGCTCCAGCTGCCCAGGCCCACCACAAACCTGTGATGGCAGCTCCTCTTGACAGGGTGGCTAGAACCCTCAAGAAGGCTCTTCTTCCCCTGGGGACTGTTCCCATCCTAATCTTACAGTCCACACTGTATGGCAGGTGAACCCAGCCTGTTTATCCCAGCCCTGGCGTTATTGACATGTGAACCCAGTGGTTCTCAACCAAGGTAGTCTTGCCTCTAAGACATCTAGGAATAGGTGCATGGTAGGCTTGGGGGGGGGAGTGTCCTTTGGTTTTCAACCTGGCCTGGGAGAACACTGCCAACACTCTTAGTTTTGAGGGAGCAGAAATGCTAAATGTCCAGCTCTACAGAGAATTTCTCTACCCCAAATGTATGCTGTAAATTCCCTGCTGATCAAAGTGCATGATCACGTTCCTGTGTGTGAGCCACGCGGGTTCCATCTCACTGGTGTAAGCCCTTTATCACAATGAGTTTTAAGAAGAGAGCATGCAGGGCTGGGGAGATAGCTCAGAAGGTAAGAGCACTTACTGTGCAAGCATGAGGATCTGAGTTCAGATCCCCAGGCCCCAGGTAAAAAGTGTTGGAGTCTGAAACACCAACACTGTGGGAAAGGGAGAAAGAAGATTGCTAGGGTTTTCTGGCCACCACCAGTTTTGCTCCAGGCTCAGTGAGAGACTTGGTTCAGTGGGAAAAGGTAGAGAGATAGATGGGACATCCAACCAATATCCTCCCTTGATCTCTAAATGTGCATAAAGCACAGACATATACCACATACTCTCACACACACACACACACACACACACACACATTTACACAAACATACACACTCAAACACATAAATACAAATATACACATACACACATGCATTCACATATACATGCATGTACATACACATACACACACTCATATGCATACAATATTCACATACACCATATACATATGCATATACATACACACCACATACACACATACACACACATACATACATACACACACACACACACACACACACACACACACACACACACTAGAAGAGGAAGAAGGAGAAAAAGAGAAACAATTGTTTTGATGTGGAAAGGGGGCAGTATTTCCAAGGAAAATAAAGGGGAGATTTGCTTTGAGGACTAAGTTGGAGATAATACGGTAATACTGGGAGACAGTGGTCCTTGGAAAAGGATAGTTTTATCCTCCAGGAGGCACCAAGCAGTGTTTGGCTTGACACAGTTAGGGGCGGAGCTTCTGAGATTTTGAGACAGGGTTTTCTACTACAGTCCAGCCTAGCTTGGAATTCAATATCTAGCCCAGGCTGGTCTCCAGTTCATAATACTTTCCTACCTTCACCTTCTGAGTGCTGGGATTGCATATTTGATCCATCGTGGTTGGGTTAAAGGATATTGATAAGTAATTAAGGACATTAATAATCACCTAGAGCAAACAAAGCAGCTTCCCACCACCAAGGGACAATGTGCTTAACAAATCAAAAATGTCAAAGTGGAGAAATGGGATCTGGGGTGGCTGGACCTTGGTGAGACCACCCTGAAGGAAGCCCACGAAACCTCATCAAGGAGAAGGAGGTTGGCGTAGACTGCATAGCCTCTTCTGGCCTTGTCTTGGCCTCACCTGAATAAAGCTTTCAGATAGTAAGGGGGATATTGAAGGACTTGGAACTGCCTACCAGGGCTGTTCTAGCTTTAATATCACTTTCTCTGCACCCCGTATCTACCCTCCCTGTCCTTCTAGGCATTTAGACTTCTTTGAGATGGTCCGGAATGAGGACGACCTGGAGCTAGCCCGGAGGTTTGACATGGTGAGGTGCCTGTGGGGGTGGGACAGTTGTGTGGGGTCCAGGGCACAACCATTGCTCCACAGTCTATGCTTAAGATCAGTCTAGTGCTGGCTGGATCCCCGGTGGTATCCCGTGGCCAGATCCTGTTTCTGAAGGAACTCTGGTGGCGTGCTGGCTCTTAGAGCCTCATCTCATGAGCTATTCCTGGTCACCTGCTCCCCAGGAAACCAAAAGCCACAAAGTAAGACAGCCAGCATGTGGACATGTGGACATCCTTAGTCTGAAATTCTTTCCCCGGGCTGGCTTTTCCCTGCCTCCCTAAAATTTCCCAGGTTGTCTCTTTCTATCCATTCCATCTGAGCAGCTCTGAGTACACACATGTCCACTGCTCACATGTTATAGCGTACAATCTCACCTAAACGATGGCCTCTTTGGGGGCAGGACTTACAGGCAATAAGCATCACCCTCTAGATGCTCACAAAAACCTACAGGCCACCAGCTGTTTCGAAGCATCTGTGCCTGCTTCCTTCCCTTAGTGTGGGTCAGCTGTTCCTAGTCAGGGTGACTTTATTATCCATGGGGCATTAGTCAAGAGTGGACATGTTTTGCATGTCACAACTTGGGGAGGGATGTGGGAGGACACCACTGGCATCTAGGGTGTAGGGCTATGGGTATCACTAAACATTCTTCAAGACAAGGAATGCCCCACCCCACCCCCAACAAAGAATGCCAGTGGTACTGAGCTGGAGACATTTATTTGTGTAATTACTAACTCTTCCCTTCTCGCTCCTGGGTGATAGTCACGAAAGACAGATGGGGCTAGGAAGATTGAGATAGTATCTTCTGGCCTTTGATTCTTTTTCCCTCTGCTGTCTGGCTCCCCACCCCCTTCGCTGTGGTCGGAACTCCTCCAGGTCCACATTGACACCAAAAGTGCCTCCCAGATGTTTGAACTAATCCACAAGAAACTGAAGCACACCGAAGCCTACCCCTGCCTGCTCTCCGTCCTGCACCACTGCCTGCAGATGCCCTGTGAGTACCCTCTTCTTGCCGTCCCTCTCTCAAGCCTTGGTCTTGGTCCACCAGGTCAATGTGAGCTGTGAGCCGGTGAGCCTGACACAATCCCCTCTGTGCTTGCCTTTGTGAGGGCAGGCCTCCCAGGGACTCGAGCTCCTCCATCGTCGGCTGGCTTGCCTCCTGCCTCCCTGAAGGTGGAGCTCAGTAAATGGTTAGAGCAACTCCAGCCTCGCAGTTCAACAAGCAGAAGTTGGAGCGTGACCGAAGTGCATCTTCTGTGATCTGTTGATGGGCAGGTCCATTTGCCACAGGAAGCGTCGTGCTTAGAGGGAGAGAACGGATATGCAATGCTCATGTTGCTTTGTTTTGACTATGGTGTGATTGGGTATGCACGTGTGTTTGTGTGTACGTGTATTGGTGTGGGGGGAGGGGTGCCAGAGGTCAGTATCAGGTATGTTCTTTAGTCATTATCCACCTTAGTTTTTGAGGTAGAGTCTCTCACTGAACCTGGAGACCACGGGGTTCTGTGAGGCTGGATGGCCAGTGGGTCTCAGGCATCCTCTTGCCTCGGTGCCCCCAGGCCCTTTACACGAGATACCAGGAATGGAACTTGGTCCTAGTGACTGTGTGAGTCATCCCCCAGCCTCATGCTTGGTGTTGTTTTTATGTTTTATCATTCTTGCTGACTCCTGCCTTCTTCACGGACAGCAAATGGCATCTTGCGAGCAGGTGGCTGAGTTCTCCAATCCATGTGTTTGGGGGAACAGAAGAAATTACTCAAAATTACTCATCGTTGCCCATAATATAATTGGAAACGAGCCTCAGCTGCACTCGGTGTTTGTTACTTTAGCTTTCCAAAAATAGAATATCTTGAAATTTTTGGTCCTCTGTAACAATCAGCCTATTCAGGATCACCAAAGTCAGAGCGACAATGGTGTTGGTGACAACCACCACTTATCTCGTCCCACCTTGGGACACTGTCTGATGGGAGGCTCTTAGCACATTGTCTCCGAACCTTGGAACAACCTGTGTGCTGTTACTTCTGAGTAAGTTCTTCACACAGAGAGTTTTTCATGGTTTGGGGTCGGGCTTTAGATGAAGCATGAAGCCGCGAGCTGCCGTTACTGCATTCCTGGGGAACAGCGGGCGGCCACGTTGGCAACATGGTGTTTGTGGAGTAGTGTGAGAGGGAGCAGAACACACCGAGCTGCACCAGGACGCCACAGTCCTCCAAACTAGGCCTGGAGGCTGGGCCATGGCTTAGCAATTAAAGGCTCTGGCTCCTCTTCTCTCTGAGTTCAGGTTTCCAGAACACATGTTGGGTGTCTCACAGGTACTTGTAACTCCAGATTCAGAAGATCTGACAGACTTCTGGCCTTTGGACACACACACACACACACACACACACACACACACACACACACTTTAATCCGAAACTCAGCCCAGATCTTCACAGAAGGTGCTAGAATCTGCTCTCTTCTGCTCTCAGGAGCTCCCTGCTTGGAGTTCCATCAGGAATATGAACGGCCCCCCACCTTCTGTCTCTAAGTGAGGCTTTGAAAACACAATTGTCTAGCTTGTAGGTAGAATTTGATGTCAAGAGTAAAGTAATTTTTCCTAGTGGCCACTAAAGATGAAAGTAACCAAGGAAGGAACTATAGTAGCTATTTTGTAAAAGAAGAAGTTCACACCCAGGTAGACTGTGATCAATGAGGCCTTCATAGCTGAAGGCCATCTCCACCAGGAAGCCTCCCTGGGTTCCATTCGGCCCTTCTGAACTCATTCTGTTGGCCTCAGCACGCATCCAGAAACCAACTGCCATTCTTTTTTTTTCCCCTGTAAGGTGAAAATAAAGATAAACATGAACTCTTATTTCAAGTTTTCCCTGGAGACTTCATTATTCAGCATGTAATATTCTCAAACATGTGTTTTATATAGACAGTAGAAAAAGCCATTAACATGCCCAGGGCACAGGATGCCCAGCGTCTCAGTAGGATACAGGAACATTTCATGCTGTAGAAAAAAAATGTTAGGAGGGCTCACGGGTCCACGAAAAGTCACCCACAGATAATGAGCTGACTGGATTGTGAGTCTCCATGAAGGGAAGCAGCACTGTCTCTTCCATCAGACCGGGAGCTAGCCCTGAGAGGGGGAAGGGCTTGTCTTGCTGGCCCGAGCTTAGGCAGCCATGCCAGAGAATGGACTCCAGGGGCTCCAGGGCTCAGGACAGATGCATTTCTTCTGTCCCACAGACAAGCGGAATGGTGGCTACTTCCAGCAGTGGCAGCTCCTGGACCGCATCCTTCAGCAGATCGTCCTCCAGGACGAGCGAGGTGTGGACCCTGACCTGGCCCCACTGGAAAACTTCAATGTCAAGAACATTGTCAACATGTGAGTTGTGGCTGGCCTCCACCCTGGCCTCTGCCATCTTTACATCTCTCCCACTCCTGGAGCTCCCAACAAAACTTCCGCTCCCTCTTCAAGCCATGCGAGTGTTCAGAAACTCTGCTCGTGGTATACAAAAGCCTTCTCCGGTGTGGCAGCTGAGTTAGCAACTTTGCTTGTTTCCGTGGCAAAATACGAGGCCAAAGTCATGGGGGTGGGGCTGCTAAGGGCCTTTGCACAGAGCACTGGTCAGTAGACCACAGCTCATGAGCCAGCCCTCTCTACCAGTTTGAGTTGAGAATTACCTTCCTTTCTCTTTTCTTTATTTTTTGTTTTGGAAGCTATGTGATTATATCGTGTGTGTGTGTGTGTGTGTGTGTGTGTGTGTGTGTGCGTGCCTTCTTGAGTTGCAGAAGTCTTTAAAATCATTTTAAGCTACTTGAAATGAGAAAGTGACCCAAGTGTGACCCAGCCTTAATGTCTCTCCTCTGAGGCTCCAGAGGGCAGAATAGACGTGGGGGTGGGGTGGGGGGTAATCTATGCATATGTGCACGCACATGTATATATATATGCATGTGTGCTAACACAAGTTCCTGACGGCCTTCAAGATGCAGCTGGGGACAGGAGGCAGGAAGGAGGAGGGGCAAAGGTCTTAACTCAGGCCATGTAGTAAAAGGCTTCCTGCTCTGTTTCTGCACATGAGTACATGGGAATCTTCTAGAGTTCTCTGCTAAAAGCCTCTCTCTATAGAACACAATTCATGGGCCATGCAAGAGGGTCCCCACTCCCATCTGGTTACCTCACTGCTTTTGGTCCTCCTACCAACTCTTGCTTCCCTGGCAGTCCATCACACACCAACCTACAGTTTGATGTTTCCAGTTATCTCCTAATTGGACCCCTGGGCTTCATAGAAAAATGGCATCAGCCCAGCTTAGCCACTAGGGCTCCCACTGGTCCCCGCTTCACTCACACAGGCCCCTGTACCTGCAAACCCTAGAGGTGCCCATGGGTCCCAGCAACCCATGCTGTTTGGGTTGATTAGCTCGTCTTTAGCGTCTGCATTTGCCTGGTGGAACCCAGTCTACCCTGCATCCCTCCCCAGTCAGAGAACATAGTCAAAACTCTGTCACCTCCCAGGGAAGCACTTCTTTGGATGGTAAGAGAGGTAGCACCCCAGTGACCACAGCCGTTGCCCTCCAAAGCAGTCTTACCATGGGCCGGCAAGAAAGCTCAGCAAGTGGAGACGCTAGTTGCCAAGCCCAACATACTGAGCTCAGTCCCCGAAATCCACATGGTGGGAGAAGAAACTGAACCCTCAGCATTGCCCTCTCTGATGTCCACATGCAGTGACATGCAGTACATACATAAGCAAATGTAAAAATGTAGTAACCACTGGGCTGTCATGCCAGGAGCCAATCCCTCATAGCCTGAGGGTCTGGGGAAAAGCTATTTTTAACACCTGTTCGAAGAGTGTGCTAGAAATGAGACTGGCTGTCCTGTATCTTAGATGTGCCATGATCGCATTCTGCCACCCTCTGCTCTGTCGGGGTGGGCACGGACCCTACCTTTACACACTGGGGTGACATTTTTGGCTCTTAGATACACTGATCTGCTTTCAAAGGTGTGTGTGTGTGTGTGTGTGTGTGTGTGTGTGTGTGTATGCATGTGTGTATGTATACATCCGTGTGCATATGTATACTACATGCATATACATGTGCATGTGCATGTATGCTTGCATCGTGTGTGTGTGTGTGTGTGTATACATCCATGTGCATGTGCATACTATATGCATGTACATGTGCATGTATGCTTGATTACGTGTGTGTGTGTGTGTGTGTGTGTGTGTGTATGTGTGTGTGTTTATGGAATTGCAGACAGCTTAGCTTCAGTCCGTGATCTGTCACATGCCTCATCAGCCATCACACGGGTCTTTCCTGTTCTCATGGTCCCTGAGGACACAGTGAGGAGGGTTGGGTATGGGGACCTGGGGAGGCATCTGAGAAGCCAATGCCTGGACAGATCAGAGATCAGGGTCTTCCTCAGGGGAACAGAGACGCCTGTCTTCCCGGAAGAGGCGAGGTGACTGTCAAAGCCATGTGGCCCCTTCCTCTTCTCAACAGGCTCATCAATGAGAACGAGGTGAAGCAGTGGCGAGACCAAGCGGAGAAGTTCCGGAAAGGTGAGCGGGTCTACCTGAAGCGGCTACGGCCCCCACTCCCCGCGCCCTTTCCCATCCCGCCCGGGACCCCAACTCTCTCCTCTCCCTTTCTCTCCGGGCCCATTCCCCTCCAGAACACATGGAGCTCGTGAGCCGGCTGGAGAGAAAAGAGCGGGAGTGTGAGACGAAGACGCTGGAGAAGGAGGAGATGATGCGGACGCTCAACAAGATGAAGGACAAACTGGCCCGCGAGTCTCAGGAGCTGCGCCAGGCTAGGGGACAAGTGGCAGAGCTGGTAGCCCAACTTAATGAAAACTCAGTACGCGGGCACCACCCCTCCCCATTTAGATAGTTCAGCCAGCCACGCGAGTTTCGGGCCTGAGTGGGCAGAGTAGGTGTGGGGGGGAAGACAAGAACCCCCAGATGAGGGAGAAGGAAAAGGACAATCTTGGGCCACAACCACAGTGGCTCCTTGAGTCCATATGGGTGAGCACATTATGTTACCAGATTAGAAAAATAAAAAAGAAAAGACCCTTCCCCTGGCTGACACTGTTCCCAGAAGTCTATCTTGGACAACAGGATGCAGATAGAATTTCTGCCCCTTCCTTTTGACTGCATGTCTTTGTGCCGTGAGGATCCTGCATTGCTGAATGCCTCAACCTGACGTTTCACACTGATGGTTTGAGTGCATGCGTGCGTGCGTGTGTGCGTGCGTGCGTGCGTGCGTGCGTGTGTGTGCATTGGTTGCAGAGAGAGAAAAGAGGGTAGTGTGGCGCCTCCGTTAGCTCAAGATGGATGCATTATCCTGCCTTTCTTTGTCTTCCCACAGACCGGCCCAGTGTCTTCCCCACCTCCCCCTGGAGGTCCACTCACCTTGTCTTCCTCCTCAACAACCAATGATCTGCCTCCACCCCCACCTCCTCTCCCCCTTGGTAGCTCCCCACCCCCGCCCCCACCACCCCTCCCTCCTGGCGGGCCTCCCATCCCTCCAGGTGCCCCACCCTGCTTCAGCTCAGGCCTGCCCCCGCCTCATGACCCCTTCTCCAGCAATGAAGCCCCACTCAGGAAAAAGCGCATCCCGCAGCCTTCACACCCACTGAAGTCCTTCAACTGGGTCAAGCTGAATGAGGTAATTCGCTAAGGGACCGCGCAGGTCCATGCTCTGTACCATGCTCTCTGCACAAAGCATCTTGATTCTCCTTTGGGCCAGGCGTTTGGGCGGCCCGTGATGGGTACTGAAGAGGGAGGGGCTTGCTGGAGTCAGGTGGCTCACTGTCCCCACTGAGGACACCAACACTGTGAGAAACGCTTGTTGCAGGCCTTGCATTTATTGTCAAAGCCACTTGCCAATGAGCCTGTGTGTGCTGAGGGTGAATTGAGAAGCAGACATGAGGGAGATGGCTCAGTGGGCAGCAGGGCTTTCCCTGTAAGCCTGAGAGGCTGAACTTGAACCCTTCATCCACGTAAAAAAAAATAGTTATGGCTGTTTATGCTTTTTAACCCCAACACTGTGGGACAGAGACAAGGGATCCCAGGAGCATGCTTGCTCCCTGGCCTGACCAAAGCGATGAGCTTTCAGGTCGGTGAGGGACCCTGTCTGAAAGAATGAGGCAGAGATGCTGAAGAAAGAGATGGCACTGTCTTGTGAGAGCTTCGGCTCTGACTGACTAGGGTATGTAGCCGGAAGTGCTTACAAATCTGGAAGATGGGCTGAGAGATGGCTCAGCCCCTAACCCGTCCTACTGCACCTCTAACTAACTGCCATCAAGGAAATCGTTTGCCTGGTCTGCTACCATAGTTGGATTGTCCATCATGGGCTCTAAGAATCCGAGTTATTAAAGCCTGGGGACCTGAGTTTGATCTCTAGCACTCACGTGAAAAAGAAGAGGAGGAGGAGGAGGAGGAGGAGGAGGAGGAGGAGGAGGAGGAGGAGGAGGAGGAGGAGAAGGAGGAGAAGGAGAGGAAGAAATTGGACATGATAGCATGGGCTTGATCCCAGTGCTGAAGAGGCAGAGGCAGGAGAATTCCTGGGGCTCTCTGGATAGCTGGCCTAGCCTACCTGAGTTCAGGACAGTGACAGACACTGCCTCTATAAATGAAGTGGGCAGTTCTTGAGGACCACTTCCTACAGATGACCTAACCTACATATTCACAACACACACACATACATGTGCAGGCATGCCTCCCTGTATGCGTATCCACACCCACCCACATGTATGTACAACCCCCCCCCAAAACATATTAACATTATAGGATGTGGCAGGGATCGAGAAAATGCACAGAGTGATGAGATGCCTCAGCCAGTGAAGAGCTTGCTATGTAAGCCCAGGGCATGAGTTCAGTCCCAGAAACCAAAGTGAGGGGGAGGGACAGAAGTGACTCTACAGAGTTGTCCTCCGACTGGCACACGCATGTGCTGTAGCACAAAAAGGCCCCGTGAATACACATCACGCACATTACATACACACAGCAGCAACCAAAACAACAAGAAGAAAATACAGATGAGATCGTCAATAGCGTCCACGATACTGTCATGGCCCAGGAGCCTAGGCTAGAGGCTAGGCAGCTGTGACAGAGCATTGGCAAAATTAAATGGGAGAATTTTAGGTGGATAGACTAGGGAGATAGGATGAGAGTTACGATGTGGTGGTTAGGAGGAAGGGCGGGGCCCTGGGATGCTTCCACGAAGGGATGAAAGGCTCAGCAGATGTGGGGGACAAGCTGTGTTTGGGAAGCGGTGAAGGTTGAGGTGACTGGTTTGCCGTGTTGAATATCCAAGCGCCTTGAGCTCTGTCTTCTCTCTGATCTCCACAAGAATACAAAGGACTAAAGCTTTACTCTCATGGGCGTCCCCACCCCTGACCCCTGCATAGGAGACACTAGGTCCCCAGATTACCCCATTGCTTCAGTTAGCTGCTCTCCCTGCCTTTCTCTCACTTCCTGTCTCTTCTTCTATCTCTGCCTCAGACCTTCCTTTCCAGTTTCCTGTTCTTTTTCTAGTCTCTTCCTCTGTCCTACATGTGTGCTCCTAAATGCACTCAGGCAAGCGCAGGCAAACACACACACACACACACACACACACACACACACACGCACACACAGTGGTTGTTTCCACCACGAAAAGAATCTGTCTGTGTTGGCTTTGGCCATCTGCCTATATCCCTTGCTGCTGCGAGCTTCCCAGCCCAGCATTCCACATGAGGGTCCCTGGCCCTCGGAAGGCCACAGGAATGTCTCCTCCCTCTTGACTCTGGCCTAGCCTCCCCTTTTCAGAGTTTAAGAAAACAGAAGTGAGTGAAAGGTACACTCTCAACTCTGAGGAGGAGGTGTAGGAAGGGGTGTTAGGGAGGTTGCCTGCTGGTCTCTAGATGGATGGAAGTAGGTGACCGGGTAATTTTAGTTCCAAAGACTAATGTTCTACATGAGATGAGGATTCTTGGAGGCGGGGCTGCACCGTGAGGAGTGCTCTCCTATTCTGTGCATGCCTTCCACACTCCCATCCTCTGGGCCATCAACACCATGGTCCACTATTACTGGTGCAGTTTGGGCTTCTATAGACCCTAGCACAAGGGTCCTCCAAAAAACCAACCAAACAAACAAACTAGGATGGTGCCTCAACTGAAAGCTGGAAACTGTAAACTTATAGGCCCATTGCAAACATCAAAGATGGACACATGTTCCCTGGCTCTGACTGACAGGAACTTGAGACAAGTTTTGCTGATCTGAGCAGAGTTACTACATGGGGCCAGCATGTCCCAGTATTTGGCACATGTCCTCTTTCTGGGAATTGAGGAACAAGATTCTGGGAAAGATAATGACCATCTCAGATCCAGGAAATGTAATCTATGCCCAGGCCCAGACTTTTCCACAGATATGTGAGCTGCAATGCTCTCAGGGACTCCATCAGAGAACAGGCCTGCGGGGTGCCCTCAGCGTATTGCCTTTGGTTGAATAGGTGCCCCCAACTCTCCAGCCCTTGCAGTGATTTCTCAGATACTTGATGTGGCTTCACATGAAAGGGAGAAATGACAAGGTGTCTTCTGTCTCTACCAAGAGTCTTGCAGAGGATGGATGTTGGAGAGGGGTGGTGTTATTGGACTCCTATTTGGAAGTCTGAGAGGTTGGCCACTGAAACAGGTGCCTTTGGGGACTAGTGGTGTTAGGGAAATCTTGGCAACTCTGACACAGAAGAGCCAGGTCAACCACGGTCCTTCTCCCTACCCTGAATCTCAGGAGCGTGTCTCTGGCACCGTGTGGAATGAAATTGATGACTCGCAGGTATTTCGGATTCTGGACCTGGAAGATTTTGAAAAAATGTTCTCGGCATATCAGAGACACCAGGTAAGATTGTACCCTCTGGTCCCTTGGATATTGACTTTCATATTTTGACTTGCACACATGTGTACACAGGCATAAACACATTCGCATGTGCACACACACACACACACACACACACACACCCCTACAGAGATGTTAAGGCTGTAGGGAAGAAGATGGATGCTGCTCTGTGACACTTCAAGGGATCAAGACTGGGGCCTGGAAGGCCCTGCTCTGCTCTGTTGAGGCTCTGTGTGGGTGATGGCCAGTTTCTCCAGCCACAGAGAATGGAAGGGGGGTTCTTTTGTAGCCAGATACAGGTCTAAAGTGATAAGCACTTATAGGGACCTCCAGGGGTACTGATTGTCAGCCCTCACTTTTCAATACTGAGTGACTTTGAAGATGTGTGCACGTGTACCAGGAGTACAACTGTCATGCCTGGGGGACTTCCACAGGTCCACTTGGTGATGACCATCAGGGGCTCTGTGTCCCTTGCTTTCTCTGCATGTCTTCTAAGATTCGCACATTCATTTCTTCATCTCTGCTTGGCCCAGGACTGCGGCTTTGAGGACTTCTGGTATACTCAGAGGTCCTGAGCTCTGGTTGGTGACTAGTTGCTGAGGCCTGCCTTCAAGAGGTCTGCAGAGGGTACCCTGCTTCGCTTTTTACCAAGTCTAGACCTGGAGATGACTCTTCCTGAGGCAGTCAGGGCCAAGGTCATGTGGGGCCCAGCCAAAGGAGTAGTGTGGAGTTGACACTCTAGCCCTGTCTTGGAGGTTCCAGAAAAAACAACTGATTATTTATTTGATTTGAATGCGGGTGCCTGTGACATCTGATCCACTGCTCTTAATTCCAAGTAGAATTTTGGCTCATTCTGTGGTTAGGCTGGCCTGGTCATGGGCAGTAGTCAAGGCTCAGGAGCTGGGGGGGATGATGTGAACTCCTGTGCGGAGCAGGACGGCGTTAGGGCCGGGTGTGTGCACGTGTCAGACAGGGTGAACGAGTGCATGCCTCCCTTCATTTGCGAGTAATTCTCTGGACTTTTGGACTGGCCTTTCCAGACACCAAGGCCCTGAACTTGGATGGGAGACATTTAGGAAAGAATTCATATTGGGCTTAAGGCCTCCCAGATTATTGAGAAGTGAGGCTATCATAAAACCCTCTGATTCTCCTGCTTCATGCTGCTGATCCCACTTCCTCGGGTCTTGCTTACATCAGCATCTACAACTAAAGCCAAGCTAGAGAAATGCCAAGAGGCAAACTTCCCTGCTCGCTACCTCTCTCCATCTTAAGGCCCCACGCCTTGAGCGATGGAGCAGAGATGGTCCTGAGTCCTCTATGTTCTAGGGAGGGTATGAACCCATGGCTTCAGCTCCATCAGCGTCAGGAAGAAAGATGCGGGACAAACTGTGCTCCCTGGTCCTCTTAGACATCAGATAGGCAAGGAGAGGGGCAAATCCAAGGTCACCTGCTTTTCCTGACCCAAAGACAGGGACTATCACAGTCTTCAGGTTCAAGTTCATGGACTGATGCAGAGTTCACCTGGGTAGAGGAACACCCTCCATCATCTCAGCAGGTTCTCAACAGAGGCAAAGAAAGAACTACTGGCCAAAGATCAGGGTCCCAGTTCTCACGTTTGGGGGCTACTTGGCCCAACGGGTTGCCTCCCTGGTTCCCAAGTAGTGGTCTGCCTGGTGTTTGTTTCTTTGGGTTCTGTGGGTGCATGTGTGCCCTGAGCTGCTGTCCACAGCTCTTTCCGAGTTCCCATCTCCTGTTCCTGGGGACACAGAGGACAGAACAGATACCAAGGGTGCCTACATTTGTCTTGATGTTCTCCAGTCCCCAGCCTGTTGACTAACATTGTGCATGTTTAATTCTCTGATGGCTGTGGCTGCTGCCTGCCTAGGAGCTGATAACTAATAAGATTCCCAGCAGGTGAGTCACTCTTGGGGCTCTGAACGTTCTGTCTCTTACCCACTGTCCTGGGCTGTAGCCCGGAACTGGGTCCTTGAGAGAAGGCTTGCCTGCACTGTCTCCAGCCTCTGTCACTCATCCATGTAGGGTTGCATGCAGGAGGGTCCCCAGAGAGAGAGAGGAAATGTGAGAGACGGAGGGACTGCAAGCAGACCTCTGACGGCTGCGGAGGCCAACGCCCACAGGACTGAGAAGGCTTCTAGGTCTATGGTACCAGCTACAGGTGGCAAGGCAAGGCTTGCCAGCATGACTACACATGTTGGGCACTGCACAACTCCAGAGGGAAAAGCCCACAAAGACAATGGCGTGCCTGGCAGGCCCTGGAGTTGTGTGCCTTAGAACATGTGCTCTGGGAAAGTCCCAAGCTGGGTGTGAGAAAGGCTCCCGCGTCTCTGACCAGGGAGGTCCAGCAGCAGGAGGTTTGGGATCTGTGATTTCTGCCTCCTGGGATCCCAGAGGTGAATTCAGTATGTTTCCATATGACCTTTAAAACCTTTTAGTCCTGCCACATTGAGATAGCCTGGCAATCTCCAGGAGTTAGAAACTCTGGGCTTCTGGGGGTTTGAATCAACTTCCAGTCATAAGCTTAGGGAGGGTCTGGATGGGTGTAGATGTTTGATAAAGCAAACCATATTGCCTGAAGCCACAGAGATTAATCATGGCTTCCATTTGGAAAACTCCTTTCCTGGCTGTTCCAAGACAGACTGAGCTCTAAGGAGGACCCTTCACGACCCTCCATCTTTTCTAGCCCAGGGTGGTCCTAGATCCTCTCTTAAGAGTTGGTGGTTAAACACCATTCCTCTCACATCTTCTCCTTCTCTTTCTTTATGTCCACTGGGTTAGGGGGCATCCCCACATTGACAGAAGGGCGGGTTTGGGCGGTGGGCTTGAAGATGGGAGGCACTACCTCAGTGCTCCCCCTGTAACTCATCATTTGCAGAAAGAACTGGGCTCCACAGAGGACATCTACCTAACATCCCGCAAGGTTAAAGAGCTGTCAGTCATCGATGGTCGGAGGGCCCAGAACTGTATCATCCTTCTCTCCAAGTAGGTGCTCACCTGTAGCAGGGAAAGAGACCCCTCCCCCTCCCCGCAAAAAAAGCCCAAAATGGGTAGTGGAGGGGCTAGGATGTGGATAACTCGGTGGTGGAGTGCTTGTTTGACTGCCCAGTGTACACCAAGTCCTGGATGAATCCTGAGCACTGCAAAACCACTGTAGACATCGAGCTGCAGGCCTGGGGAAAGGTGGCGGAGGAACGGGGGTGGAGGGGGGTGATGCTGGCTTGCCTCTCTGACTTCCCCTGGAGGAGAGAGGGGTGGGTGCTGATTTTGACCTCTACCTCGCAAGCCCACACTAAGCAGGGGCACTGGGATCTTCAGACAGGAAAGTGCCCTGTCCGCGAGGCTCCAGTGAGCATCTGCCAGCAGAGCTGCCCAAAGCCCACGGAGGGCCCACTCTCCTAAAGCCTGGGAGTAGCATGATCTCAGCCTGCAAGCATTTCCCTGGGCTTAGGAACAAACAAGCAGTATCTGCGTTAACAGCGCGGCTTCTGTGTGGGGGCCTCCCCCAGGCAGGGTCAGGGGCACCGCCCCAAGCTCTATTCTTAGTGCCGCCTACAGCCTCCTCTGGGACATCTGCCCCCTCTTTCCTCCCATAAGTTCCCTGGCCTGAGTTTCGTCTGTGGGAGTGGGGGTGGGGGTGGGGGTGGGGGTTGCCTGGTTCCCTAGAGTCCTCACTGGGTGTGTACCTGGACGGGTGGAGAAGGACTGCGAGCGGGGAGCGGGGATGAGCAGGGGTGGGGGTGGGGGGTGGGGGGACAGGGGGCTCCTGGAAGGCTGGTAGGAGCCGGATGGGAATTGGGCACTGTCAGGGATTTTGGTTTTTGGTTTTCAAGACAGGGTTTCTCTGTGTAGCCCTGGCTGTCCTGGAACTCACTCTGTAGACCAGGCTGGCCTTGAACTCAGAAATCTGCCTGTCTCTGCCTCCCAAGTGCTGGGATTACAGGCGTGCGCCACCATGCCCGACTGCCTGTCTGTCTTAATCTCCTGTGTCTCATCAGCTCTGAGGGAGCTTGAGCAACACAGTGGGGACTCAGGCTTCAATGAGAACTAAAACACTCATTATTGAGTATATGGAGTGGATCATATTTCCTCTTTATTAAAATTACTCTATCATGAAGTTGGTCTGGGATGGCTTTGTAGAGGAGGTGGGGAGAGCTGGACCAAATTAGGGGCTGGAGAGGAGAAGCTGAGGCCGTGCTGTATGGAAGGAAGCCCCAGGGGCTGTGCCAGGGCCAGGCCTGACCACTCAAGGTGGGTTTGTTGTAGGTTGAAGCTTTCTAATGATGAGATACGGCAGGCCATCTTGAGGATGGATGAACAAGAAGACCTCGCTAAGGACATGCTGGAGCAGGTGAGACCCTCAGGGGAGGGGAGGAGGCCAACCTGGGGACAGCTGCGACACGTTTCACCCCATCTCAGAAAGGCTAAAGCTCTGGGGGTCAGAAAGACTTAGATCTGAAGGCTTGGAGGAGGTTTCTAGAAACTCCCTGGACTAGCCTTTCCTACCGAACAGACTATCAGAGAACTTTGTGACCCCAGCAAGGTCTCAAGGAAGAGTCGGAGTAGCAGTGGTCATTTCCTCATCAAATTTCCAGTCAGTCTATGGATGGTGTCCTTTAAGAAAGACCTGGCAAGTGGCAGACACGCATGCTGCCAATTGGACAGTGATCAAGCACCCATGAAGTCCGGGGGTCCATCCTCAGGTCCCCAGAAACTGAGTGTGCTGCTGCACATCTACAGTTCCACACTGGGGCTTGAGGCTAGCCTAGGCTTCACGAGACTGTCTCAACAGATGAGCTGGGCTACTGGAGGGAGGATGGCTCCACAGCTAGGAGCACTTGATGCTTGCCCGGGACCCAAGTTCATTTCCTGGAACCCATATGCTGGCTCACAGCCACTCCTAATGCTGGTTTCCGGGGATTAGACGCCCTCTCTCTGCCTCTGTGGGCACCAGGCACACAGGTGGTACAGGCATACATGCTGACAAAACACCCATACCCATAAACTAAAATAAATTTAAAAATATAAAAGCTGAAGAAAAAGAGCCAGCGTCAGAGAATATGTTATTTTTTTTTCCTATGTGATAGCAAGGCAAAGTGTAGATAACATTTTTCCAAGCATACATATAACGAATGGTGTGTGTTCGTGGTAATTGAGTAATTAGCAAAAAGAAGCAGTTTGGAAACTAAGCCGAAGACTTGAACCATGGCTTTACAGAAGACGGGTGCCTGACAGCCTGTGAGCATCTGAAAGGCCCCGATGTCTTGTCGTCACCAGAGAAAACAGCAAACCAGAGCAGAGGAGCGTCACGCTCCCACCTGTTAGCTACAATTAAAGACCAACAGCCGCGTGTTGACGGAAGGGTAGCAGAACTGGAATCACCACTCACCTCACTCTACAGAGCTACCGGGCACGCATGCTAAGGCTACACACGGGTCTGCCCTGTTACCCAGGAATCTCACACTTAGGCACATACTGAGGAGAGGCCACTATAAATATTAAAAGACATAATTAGAGCTACTTGATTTATGAAGCCTCCCAGAGGGTGAGCAACCCCAACTGATCATTAATAGGGTACGTCTCTTCCGTGGAACACTACTAAGCGGTAAGCAAGGATGAACCAGTGTATTCAGCATGCATGGATCTTAGAGGTTCTGTGGAGTGAGAGTTGCACATTGAACGTAGCGATGTGGCTAGCTTTCGGTGGCTATGACAAAACACCTGGGGCCAGTTAATCTATAAATAAGAATTGACTTGGCTCATGGCTCTGGTGGCTGAAAAGTCCCAGAGCACCATGCCGGATCTTCTTGGCCCCTCATGATCTCTTAGGCTGTACCAAAGCATGGCGGAAGGCATCACAGGAGGAGACAGAACAGGTGCTGTAACTTGGGGTTCTCTTTCTCTTATCAGGCCACTAATGTTATTATAGGGTCTCACACCTGGGACCTCATCTAATTGAATTACCCCCCCCCAAGGCTCTCCTGCTAGATGTCATTAACATGTGAATTGGGAGGTTTCCATATGCGAACTCTAGAAGGATACTTCCAAACCACAGCACAGGCTGGAGAGATGACTCAGGAGTTAAGGCACTGGCTGCTCTATAGATGAGCAGGGTTTAGTTCCCGGCACCCACTGGGAGGCTCACAAACCTCTGTAACTCTGGTTCCAGGGGATCTGACCCCCTCTTCTGTTCTCTGCAAGCACTGCACAAACATGATGCATTTACATACTCAGGCAAAACACCCAGGTTCACTACGGAGCCAGGCTGACCTCGAAACTGATAGGTAGAGTAGGTTGGCCTCAACCTGCTGGGTAACTCAAGCTTGCCTTGAGTTGGTATATGGACAAGGCTGGCCTTCAACTTGCTATGTAACCGAGGCTATCCTCAAACATTGGTATGTAGCCCAGGCTGGTCTTGAACCCTCCTGCCTCGGCAGGCCTGACTCACACCTGCTCTTCGCAGCTCCTTAAGTTCATCCCCGAGAAAAGCGACATTGACCTCCTGGAAGAGCACAAGCATGAGATTGAGCGGATGGCGCGAGCAGACCGCTTCCTCTACGAAATGAGCAGGTCAGATGGGGGCTGGGCGTGGCAGGAAGGAGGAGGCTCAGGGACTGGCTCTGCCTGTAGGGTACCAGGTGTAGGGGGGGGCTGAGGGAGGGGGGGAGTGGGGTCCAGGTAGCAGCTCTGTCCAAGGAAAGGGAGGGAAGAATCACCCAAGAGGAACCCGGAGCTATCCTGGAGCCATGGGTCCACCTGTGACTTGGCCCACCCTGTCCACAGGATCGACCATTACCAGCAGCGGCTGCAGGCCCTCTTCTTCAAGAAGAAGTTCCAGGAACGCCTGGCTGAGGCCAAGCCCAAAGTAGAAGGTAGGGCCGGGGCCTGCAGCGCACTCCTGGAGGCGGGACGAGTGTGGGGATTGTTCAATGGGGCAGAGAGAATCGTCTGCCTTACCCTGGCCCCAGAGAGATGCCCAAGTCAGGCATAACATTTAAAACTATGACGTGCCGATTTTGTATCAGGGTTTCATGTGGCCTAGGCTAGCCTCCAGTTGACCAGGTAGCTGAGGCTAGCCTTGAACTCCTAATCGTCTTGCCTCCACCTTTCAAGTGATGGGACTACAGGAGTGCACCACCAACGTGGAACTATAATGATCCTACAGACATGCTCTTGTTCATGTTGACTTACGTGCCAATCCCATGATGCTTTCCTCTGCCTTGGGATTGGCTCCCCCGGGGGTGGGGGGTGGGGAGTGGGGGGTGGCAGGGGGTGAGGAAATAGGATTGTAGCCAGCATCCTTCTTGGGACCTGGCATGCCCAGAGTCACCCACTCTTTCCTACTTAAGACGCGCTGGGGTCACAAACTCTCCTGGGCATGTTTCCTTAAAGGTGAGCTCATTGGAAGGCAGCCAGTTGCATAAGGTGGTCCCTAGAGGTGTCTGGGTGGCCCAGGCCTCCTCCTGAGCGCCATTCCTGAGATGCTCGAGGAGCGTTATAACAATGTGGATGCTTGCGGCCTTTCCAACTGACCCCTTCCCTCCTGCCCCTTGTTTCTCACTGTGTCAGAGAGCATGTCCTCGGGGCTGCCTGTGGGGACAGCAGAGGAGCAGGGCTCAGGAAGTTGTGGCAACACTGGAGGGCAGGATGGCAGGCAGATACGTGCACCTAGCAAAGCAGAGAAGCAGGAGAAACTGGTTGGGGGCTCACTTCGAGTAAGGACAAGACTTACAGGGCAGAACAAAACACAACAAACAAACAAGCAAACAAAACAAGAGACTGTCCCGGAGGCTCCGGGTGTCAAGGCTGGGGCATAGCAGAGCATAGGCACCCCCTGCTGGGGGCATAGCAGGACATAGGCGCCCCCTGCTGGGGGCATAGCAGGACATGGGCGCCCCCTGCTGGACACTCTCTGAGATGCCTAGGTCAGAGAGCAAGCTAGGGCTTTTTCAAAGGCTGCCTTTGGGATTTCTGGAGTAGGAGTTTGCAGAAATCAAGGAAGCAGTGTTCGGTATGTACACACATATGCATGCAGCAAGCGACCTGCAGATTGTAATAAAGAACAGATCAACCATCTCCGTGGTATCTCCTTGCCCTGGGGGTGGGTAAGGCCTTATTTTCATCTATACCCTCTTTCTGCTGCAAGCTACTGTAGGGGCATTCAGGCTAAGGCATACATAGGTGTTCCTCTATATATGCATCTTAAGTCAATGAGGCAAATGTGTGTGGTGGCCCGAATAGCTTAGGCACTGGAAAGGTTTCATCTTAGACTGTAAGCTGCCCCAAGGAGCACGTACCTAAGCTTTAAGACTCAGCTAGGATGTTCCACAAGTGCCTCCTTAATACTGAACTGCACCAAAAAAAGATGCTGGAGAGAAAGAAATATGTGGGGGATATCAAATTTCTACAGGTGGGATCTAAAAGACATCCGTCCACTAGGGGTGGCTGCTGTCCTCGAAGGGCTGGGGAGCAGTGCCTGAAGGCACACACTCATAGCCACGGCAGTGTGCTCAGCTCTTCAGGAGTCTAGGACTCCCAGAAGTATTCCTGAGGTAGCTAAGACTGAGCCTCCCTCCGCCGGGTGCCGAGCCACTGCCACACACCCCTCGTCCCCCAGACGGGGCTCCGGGGGAAGTTGCTTCAATGCGGTTTTGACAAATTTCCCAATTCCACTTTGAACATATTCTCCCTATGAACACATTCATTGCTGAGTACACCAAAATTGCCAATTCTCATTACAAGTAGATGCACTAAATATAGCCTGGGTGAACGTGCCGGCAAGTGTAATCTCTTCACGGATGCATTCAGGAACGCATTATTCTCTCGACCGTCTGAAATGTCGGCGCTGCAGATGGCCGTCTCCTCGGCTCCTGATTCCCTCTCAACTCTTATCAGTTTCTGTTTTGCCAACACTTTTAGCATTTTTTTTTGAGGCTATCCCTTTGTAGATGTTTCAAACAGCTCATCAACCTTAGAAAAACTATCCTTAGCTGTGTAATTTGCTGAGGATTTTTGTAAGTGGGTTTTATTTACTGTTTTTTGAAAATGAACTTCTTATTGAAATATGGCAACACAAACTACAGCTGTTCCCATTGGGCAACTTGTAAGTCTCTCCCCTTCCTGTCCACGCCATCCACTCGGGTCAAGAAACTGAATGCGCCAGGGTCTGTGTGTGTCCCTCCTGGTCCTCTGGTCTGGGCTTTCGCATTAAGAGCTGAGCCGTTTCTTCAGACAAGTGCCCTCCGCTGACCCCTGATGCAGGGTCTCTCTACACAACCTGACAGTCCTCTCTACATAACTGGCATCAGACTCACAGAGATCCCCCTGCCTCTGCCTCCCACATGCTCAGGTTAAAGGCATGGGCCACCACTGCCTGGCTCCAGCCCTGCTTTATATCCCACATCCAAACATTCAAAAAAACGTCACCCTCCTGGGGAAGCTTTCCTCTCTCCTCTTCAGAGACATCTTGATGTTTGGATGAGATTTTCTATAAATGGAATGATGTTTTATGAGTGATTTTTCAATTGCTTTTTTCAGATTATGCCTTAAGAATCCGCCCCCCCAAAGGTGGTGGGGGGCTGTTGATCTAGTCAGTGTCTGCCTTAGCATTTGTTAAGGCCCCACTGACAAATGTAAGTTAAAGGTCCCCGAAGTTCCCTCTTGGGAACCAGTGAGGGAGTTACTTACAGGAGTGTGGGGGACTGAAAAGCAGCTACCCTGGAAGGTCTGAGCCCAGCGTGGACGTTGGTTTCCCCAAGGCTGCATAAATGGAGCCCTTTCCCCTAATCATCCCAGGTTTATATATACTCTAGCTCCCCTCCCCCACCCCCAGACCTCAAGGTCATGCAGCAAGTAGGTCAAGATTGCATACAGGTGTCTGGGGGAGTGGATGGATCCGTGAATGAGTTCCAGCACCCTGCCTGCCCCTCCTCCTATAAGGGAACACCAACAGTCAATAACGTCAGTGGGGACCATCATTCAGGAGCACCTACAGCGAAACTGAAGACAGTGGTCTTGGGGGACTCGGAGGAGAGTGCCGTACAACAGCTTAGCATTCTGGCTTTGAATTCTCCCTAGAGATACATGTGGAAGGTGGGCATTCGGTTTTCAGTGCCGTGTTTTATTCCACTCTAAGGCAATTTACAAATTCTGGTTTGTAGTTTTGAAAAAAAAATCTGGGCTGGGGGAGCCGGGGAGATGGCAAATTGGTAAAGTGCTTGTCACATAAACATGGGGGCCTGACTCCAGAACTCACATTTCCAAACCCCGGGAGCTGGGCATGGTGACACACCCATAACTCACAGCAGTGCTGTGGATGCCGGCTGGCAGATCCCTGCGGCTCCCGGGCCGGCTAGTCTTGCCAAAGGGGCAAGGTTCAGGTTCACTGAGAAACCTGTCTCAAAAACAAGGTGGAAAAAAAAAAAAACCAACTTGGGTCGTCTTGCTTTCATAACAAGTGCCACTGGGGCATCACCTTCCAAGCCCCAAGGTCTTTTGTTTTACCTTCATAATGATCATCTTCAGGAATTTTCAGTCCAGCATAGGCAGAGACAGCCGGGTTTAGTCCTCTTACTGTTATCTCAGAGCACGGATGCTGCTGTCTCCTGAGAATGGTAACTTAGATTGTCCTCTGACCTCCACATATGATGTGCACATATATGCACATACATACATACACGCATGCATCCACATGGACATACAATATGGAATTTCAAAACATGTCAAACATCCCATAATAAAAATATTCAGAAAGCACAAAATTTTCTAGGTCTAGGAAAATTGCCATCTTCAGGTATGTATTCATGAAAAGTATAATAATCTTTATGTGCATGACAAGATATTCTAAATCATTCTAGGGGTTGTCTACTCTGATGATACACTAGCTTTGTCCTGAAGGTAGGGACGGGGAGAAATGGAGGGATCTGGACCAGAGTGGATAGTCTCTCCCCAAGTGTTGAAACGGTAGCCCCTTGCGTCCTTCTGAAGAGCCAGTGCCCTGCTGGCCTGGCTCACTCTGTGCAGCATCCTGAGCTGTTCCTCTTCTCCCAGCCATCCTGCTGGCCTCCCGGGAGCTGACCCTCAGCAAGCGCCTGAAGCAAATGCTGGAGGTGGTTCTCGCCATCGGTAACTTCATGAACAAGGGGCAGCGTGGGGGTGCCTACGGCTTCCGGGTAGCCAGCCTCAACAAGATCGCTGACACCAAGTCCAGCATTGACAGGTGGGGACCTGTCGACTTCCTCGCCCTGCCTTACCCGATCTGAGGCTCTCCTTCCCCTCTCTGGCTCTCTCCTATCTCTGCATTCTAGCTGTCTTGTTCCTTTTCAGGTATTTTAAAGACTTATTTTACTGGGTGAGTGTGTGTCTGTGTATGTGTGTGTGTGTGCATACACATGTGCAGTGTGCGTGAGTACAGTTGTCAGTGGGGATCAGCAGAAGGAATTAGATGTCCTGGCACTGGAGCTATTGGCATTTGTGAGTGCTCAGAACCAAACTCTGGGAGACCCTCTCAGCCACTGAGCCATCTCTCTCTGGACCAGCCATCGCTTTTCCTGTTCTTCATACTCCATCTGGTTTCCTCTGTCCACCCCCCTCGTCAGTCCCATGACACAACTGTCACCCACAGGAACATCTCTCTGCTTCATTACCTGATCATGATCCTGGAGAAGCACTTCCCAGATATCCTGAACATGCCCTCAGAACTGCTGCACCTATCAGAAGCCGCCAAAGTCAAGTAAGCAGTCCCCCCCAACGCTTCCTTCACCCTGACCACACCAGCTGGCTTCCCCCAGCCGAGGGGACACTGGGAATGGGCAGTGTTTCAGGGTATGCGTTTTAGGAGAACCAGTCAGAGAGGCTTTGCTCTCTGGGGTGCAAATAAACTTATTTAAGAGATGATTCTGGAAATACCAAAAGATGGGGGAAGTGAGCCTTGTGCAGAAAGGATGCCGTTAACAGAAGCATTAATTGAGACAGTTGCACGGTGGGCAAATGGAACCTCAGACTAGCAGGGAGACAGTGTAGAACAGCCTCTCTGGTTACCCTGGGGTGGGCACGAGGCAGTGGGCTAGTCATGCAGCGCCACTGGCTAAGTGACCTGGATGGGGTGCGGTGGCTGTGACTCTAACAGGCAGAGGGGGCTGACCCAGAATAAAAAAAAATGCTCATCTTGGTGCTGGAGAGAAAGGCTCAGAGGTTCAGTGCACTGGCTGCTCTTCCAGAGGACCCAAGTTCAATCCCACCATCCACATGATGACTCACAACCATCAACAATTTCAGTTCCAGGGGATCTAATGCCCGCCTCTGGCCTCCATAGGCACCAGGCACATACACATGTGGTGCACAGACCTATACCTAGGCAAAACACTCTCTCTCTCTCTCTCTCTCTCTCTCTCTCTCTCACACACACACACACACACACACACACTCACACACACACAACTATAAAGTAAAAACATTTTTTAAAAACGAAAAAAGTCCAGTCAGTTGGAAGACTGGGGATCCGGAACCATAGTGGACAGGACATCTTCCATAGCATCAGCAAGGCCATGAGACTTAATCTGTGGTGTAAACAAAAACACTAAGGGTAACAGCTAGCAAACCTTATGTGAGATACTCTGGACTATAACAAAACACCAGAGACTTGACAACTTATAAAACTTAGAAGTGTATTTGATACATGGCTTTGTGGGCGGGAAGTCTAGAACGTGGGTGCCATGATCTGCTAAGCATCTGCTACTATAGCGTGGCAATGGCATCCCAGGCTAGAGCAGAGAATGAAAGGTCACAGTGCCATCTTGGGGGCTCCACCCTCATGACTAACCTCATCGTATCAAAGTTATCTCTCCCAAGCTCCGCCTCCTAATGCCATCAACATATGACTTAGGAGCCTCAGGCTGTTAAACGATGGTAGACACTGCCTAATCATAACAGAAAGAGAGAAACCCAAGCCAGACACCAGTGCGAGGAAGATTTTGATTGGGCTTGGGAGATAGTTCCACAGGTAACATGGGGGTCTGAGTGCCATACCTAGAACCCAAGTCAAAAATCAAAACAAAACAAAAAACACAAAACAACAACAAAAAAGTAGACAGCTCTGAAGAATCGACCCCAATGTCTGCTGACTTCCACATGCTTGTGTGTGCACATGCGTGTGTACACACACACACACACACACACACACACACACACACACACGAGCTCATCTGGAAGGATCTATGGAGTGGAGCTTTCTTCTGAACTTTACAGAACTGCCAACAGGCACACAAGGCAGTGACATGCCACAGACACATGTCAGGGGCCTGCGGGGGGAGGGGGGCTGGGACTCACGCCCACGGTGCTCCAAGCTGCCCTTTCTCTGAACCATCTTTGGCTCATCACATCCTGAGCTGATAGGTTCTTCCCGTGCCTTGTCCCTTGTCTCCTACAGCCTGGCAGAGCTGGAGAAGGAGGTGGGCACTCTCAGGAGGGGCCTCCGAGCAGTGGAGGTGGTAAGTGCCTGGTGGACTCGGTGGGGAAGCTGTCCAAGGAAAAAGCCAAGATTACTCCATCACTGGGTCTAGTGCCCACCCCAGCCTGATACACGCACATCTCAGACAGAGGATGCCCTGGGTGGTGCATTTTGATGACCCAGGGCTCTTGAATGGGAAGGGGAGACAGCAGCAGTGGAGAGAGACTTCAGAAAAGTTATTCACCTACTTGGCCTTTACCTTTAGACCCTCAAAGGGGGTCTGACTGTCTCGATGTCACTGAGCAGGGAGATGCCCTATGTTGGACTTAACCCTAAGACTGTCACATACTCACGTTTCATCATAGTGAATGGGGAGGCTTAGCTGACTGCAGAGGGTGTCCAGCAGTGTGGCAATGGGGAATTGCATTCCCCTGAGATGTCCGATCTTCTGTCCCTTCCCTTCATGAGCGAGTAGAGGCTCTGAGGGCTTGCTCGTTGATGGGGACTTCGGTATCTTAGACCTTTGAGGAGGCTCAAACAAATCAATGGAATGGCTTGTATGAACAAAAGACGTTTACCTCTTATAATCTGTAGGGTGGGTCACTCAAGACTGAAGTCCTGGCAGGTCCCATGTCCAGTGAGGGCCTGGTCCTCATAGGTAGCGCCTTCCCACTGTGTTCTCACCTGCGACAAAGGACAGACTCCCCTGGGACTCTTGTACAGGGCCATTAAACCCATTCACAAAAGCCGTATGGCCCAGCCACTTGACAGGAGTGTCCAACCCATTACCTGTAGGCCACATGTACCCCAGGAGAGCTATGCATAGGGCTGACACAAAACCACAAACTTAAGACGTTATGAAAATATTTTACAGTGACCATTTTCCCACCTTGGTTGTGCACGTCCAAGTGTGCACGTTGAAGATGACAGCATTGCCTCGTAATGTCGCAAGGTCGCATTCACCTGTGAGGTCCCACACCCCTGCTTCACCTTAGGATCTCAATTCAGGACTATTGAGAGGGCACAAGCCCTGGATCCCAGCACCAGGCTCTGGCCCTGTTACAGCCATTTCTGTTCTCATACCTTTCATCGCTGACGTGCTCCCCAAACCATCCTCCACTCACTCCTTGTCCCTCACACTTGAGAACTGGAGAATTCCCGTGACCTTCTGATGTGCCGCCATGGGTGGTTGTTTGCATTTTGACAGTCCTGGAAAGTGCCACGTGGAGTGTGGATCACTGCACACCGCACCGCACAGTGGTGGTGATGGTCAAGGGAAGGAAGCTGTGCAGACCGACCATCCTCACAGTCCTTGTTACCTTTAGAATTAAAGCCCCAGACGTCCTCTTTCCCAAAGGCTTGCATGACATCCTATGAGTGCCAACAGGTATGTCTTAGCCCCTGAGTGCCATCTGTCTAAAACGTGCTTTATTCTCCCTCCCCAGGAGTTGGAATATCAGAGACACCAGGCACGAGACCCCAATGACAAGTTCGTCCCTGTCATGAGTGACTTCATTACAGTGTCTAGCTTCAGCTTCTCAGAGCTGGAGGACCAGCTGAACGAGGCCAGGGACAAGGTAAAGATGGCCCGATGCCCACGCTGACCCCACTGCTCCTCAACACATCCCTTTCTAGAGCTGGCGTCTTCAACTGGTCCTACTGTGGACACGACAAACCCAGAGCCTCAGACTCTAGAGAATTCCCATCTCCTCCCTCCCTCCCCCAAGGCAGCCAGTAACAACTTCACATTGCAGGGATCTGGGTCCACTTTTTAGGCACGCAGGTACCATAAGCATCGTTATCAAATTTTATTTTTGTGCATGTATGTGTGTGTTGGTGTATGTGATCCTGTACACAAGTATACGGAGGCCAAAGGTCAACCTCTGCTGTCATCCCTCTGGAGCTGACTGCCTTATATTTTGAAACAGGATCTCTCACTAGGGGCTCAATGATTAGAGGAGACTGGCTGGCCAACAAGTCTCAGAGATCTTCCTGTATCTCCCCAGTGTTGAGATCACACCCACACACATAGACTTGGGTCAAACTTGAGATCAAACTTGGGTCACAGTGCTTGCCAGGCAAACACTTTACTGGATAAGCCCCACCGCAGCCCACCACCAGTGTTCCATGATCCCTACTTACCTTATGGGTTTGCTGAAAGCTTATAGTCCCATTCAACAGATGTGAACACTGAGGTCACTTGGGTGAACATCATGGGAGCCCAGCTCAGCCTTGAACTTGCCTCTGTGAGGATGCATGTGGATCCATGTGTGAGGTTCCTATTCAGAAGACCCAGGGTGGGGCTGGACAGCCAGCATTTCCAGCAAACTCCCAGTAGGTGCACATGCCGCTGGTCCAGGAGGACTTTATATATATGTAGTGATATGTTTCCTAGACCGTATTGTGTTATGCTAAGACAGAGTCAGAGCAGTGTCTGCTTCAAGTACAGAGTCAGCTGCTTCTAACTATCACCCCACTAACTCCCACAATAGCATCATGAAACTGATCCCCATTTTTCAGGTGTAGAAGGTGAGTCTCAGAGGGGACAAGTAGGTCACCCATCAACTAAGTCACCCGATGACTAGTTGACTTATGAGGGCCCTTTCCATTCCAACCAGGCAGTTCCTGACATTAGAAAAGTCTTGCCCTGGTCAACATCTCCTGGTGGTGTGAAGATAGACTGTCACGTAGTCTCACCCTATTTCTCCAGAAGTCAGCCTCATGGTTTTGGGCGGGAAATGACAGGGTTGACAAGGAATGAATAGCCAATGAATTTTGTATTAAAGTTTCCATTAGTGAATCCTGGGGTTCAAACCACCCGTCTCAGAACCTACAAGCCCCCCATCTTGAAGCCGGAAGCTAACAGACTATAGGCTTGGGCTCATCATGCCCCCACCGGTGTCTTTTACAGTTTGCCAAGGCACTGATGCACTTTGGAGAGCAGGAGAGTAAGATGCAGCCAGATGAATTCTTCGGCATCTTCGACACCTTCCTGCAGGCCTTCTTGGAGGCCCGGCAGGACCTGGAGGCCATGCGGAGGAGGAAGGAAGACGACGAGCGGAGGGCGCGCATGGAGTCCATGGTGAGCCTGGGCCTGGCAGGGGACGGCGTGCGGCGGAAGTGGGTGTGGGGGCGGAAGCAGCTTGGATGCTGTTAGTCTCGGAAGAGACAAACAACTCCTAACTTGGGAGGGACCATGTAAGGCAGGGAGAGTGGAGCATCTTGGGAAAAGGAAGAGTGCTCTCTGGCAGGGAGCACGTCCAGGGTAGGGGTAGCCACCGAGCCGGGATAGACTCCAAGAGGGCTGCCGGCAGCTTGCCTGTGTCCTTGAGTCGCCTCTCCTGTCCACTCCCAGCTGAAGGAACAGCGCGAGAAAGAAAGATGGCAGAGGCAGCGGAAGGTCATGGCTGGTGGCACCCTGGAGGAGAGCGGCGAGTTCGATGACCTGGTGTCAGCCTTGCGCTCTGGAGAAGTTTTCGACAAAGACTTAAGCAAGTTCAAGCGCAACCGGAAGCGACCTGGGAGCCAGGTCCCAGAGGTCACCCGCGAGAGGGCAATAAACAGGCTAAATTATTGACTTGGGGACTGGGGACTGACCACATAGCAGCAAGCCTGGAGACAGGGATTAGGGGAGAGGAGTTGAATAGAAAAAAGCAACGAGTTAAGTGATTTTTTGGAAAACTGGGTTTGGGAGCCCTGGGCTGGGTCCTGGGGGCCGTGTGCGGCTAGACTGGGTGTCTCCCGCACTGTCAGCGGGTCTTTTCGTCTCCAGTATATTGCCCATTCTCGTCCGTGTTCTGTCCCTCAGTGCCCCTCCCCATCCTGGTCATCATTCTCTTAAGACTAACTTGGGCATCTCTGGCAGGCCCTCCCAGGCTGGGTGACACTCTTTGCCACACCTCATGTTGGCACAGAGCTGTTTAAGACCTAAGAGACATTCCTGTCCTAACATTTTGTACAGTATGTGGTGGCGGAGTGGAACCCAAGAGGGAGCCCGCAGTAGGCTCCTATCTGAGAAGACAGCTCCACGGAATATGGACCTGGGATGAGGACCGGGGGTTTATGTGTTCTAGCTAGATATGCTCTAGTATGTTCCAGAAAAACAGGACCGGAGCCAGCAAATGTGTTATCTGTCTTCGCCCTTTTCCTACTGGCCACCTCCAACCCATTTATTAATTTCCGGTCCCCAAATTCATCTCCAGTTCCCAGAACTCTGGCTCGCCATCAGCTTATAGTGTGGCTCTGGTGAGGTCGGGTGTCCAAGAAAGACTCTGCCATGACCTCACCAGATGCAGGCATAGGCCCTGAAGCAAACCCCAAGGCAACCTAAGGTCTCTGAGAGCCTGACCTCAGATCCCCACCGGAAGGTAGCACTCCAGCAGGCCTTGGGGAATTGTTCCTGAGGGCTAGAACCACCCTCCATATTCAGCTGTCACTCTGGGGGAGACAGTTAGATGGGTGTGTGTGTGTGTGCTGAGAAGAGCAGGCAGGGGATGCTCGCCCCAAGGTTTGCCCCTACATTTGTGCCGTTTGGTTCCCCAGTCTCACCGCAAGGGGTCATTCTGGCCCTCTGTCCACACTCCTCTTCTGTCCTGCCTGCCCAGCCTCAGCTGTTTTGATGGTACTGGCTGGGTGGCGCTGCTATATCTAGACAATTGTTCTAGATGGAGCACGTGAGACCAACGCCATGCGGGTTTCTCAGATGCACCCCTAACCCCTCTCATCTTGCCTGATGACCACGCACTAGCTCCTGGCTCTTCTTAACTAACCCCCCTGGCTCAAGGTCACTGCCAGTGACTGTGGGCTCCTCGGTCCTGGTCCCATAACTGCCTGTCTTCCCACGGGAGTCTCCCAGGGTGGGTGGGGCATGATAGTTATGGGGAGGAGAGACGCAGGGCTGAGCAGGGCGTGTGCATTGGCTTGAAAGGGATCTTAGCAAGTGGAGGCCTGGCCAGTGTGGTGTGAAGAAGCCGGCCTGAGGGCACTGAAGACTTCTAAGAATGGCTATGGAAGGAAGAGCGCCTCAAGGCTCATCCTGCACACCCAAAGACCCTCCTCACCCCACCCCACCCTACCCCACCCCACCCCTCGGGAAGCCAGCTATGAGGACGTTGAAGGCTGGTGCTGGACATCTCCATATCCTCTCCCAAACTGGCTGGGATGTCAGCCTGCCATGCAAGGGGCAGGGGACAGGGATGGACCACACTGCCACCCGAGAGGCATGGCTGAGCCCAGCCTTCCCAACCACCATGAAGACGGGACATGCACCAGGAGAAATAAGGAAGATGGAAATTGTTGATGGGACACTTTGGCTCTTCAGGAAAGCTGCCTGGCATCTCCCCAGAGCCCAGCCTTCTACCCCAAAGAATCCTGCCTTCTCTATTTATTATTTTCTGTAGCTGCCCGGTGGCTCTGGTACTGTGTGTCTTTGTAACCAGATTCCAACAGTGCCTTGGACCACGGACCCTTGTGGGGACTCAGCATGAAGTGACTGGTGCCCAGCGGAGGTGGAAAGGCTGGTCCTCGACGTTAAATGATGAAGTCCCCTGTACCCACCCACTCCTCCTGCCGCCTGTGGGCCAACTGCTCCAGTTACTACTCCAGTGCACAGTGTAAAATTCATAGTCCAGCCGACACATCCCGTCTCAGCAGCGGCAATTCCCCTCCCAAGGTCGAAGTTTGTCCAGGGGTTGGAAGGCCAAAACTCTCCAGGTGGGTGGATACGGGCCACCAACTGGGGGGTGCGACCACCCACCCAGGACATCTGCCAACCTTCATGCCAAGGCTGCTCGCACCAGCCGCTGCAGGAGACAAACAAGGTTTATGTGTACAAAACTCTACAGTGTCCTCTTTACCTGTACCCTTTCATAAGAATATATTGTAATACTAAAAACAATATTAAAATTGTCCCCACCCCTAGCCTGCCTAGAAACTTTTCTTCCGCTGTGTGGACTCAGGTTATGGGTTGTGCTGGAGTGGGCAGAGCCAGTTCCACGAATGCCGGCATACATTCTCTGGAATGTTCCAAGCCATGTGAGGTTATGTGGCTGGCTTGAGTTGGGCATTCTGTGTCACGGGAACCTGTTCATCTTTTAAAGAGCTGGTGGCTGATGCCTCTGTACGGGGCAGATGGGATGCCCGTCCAGCTTAAAGAACCTTCCATGCCAGGCCACTGTTTGGGGTGCATCAACTAGGGGGGCCCTGCTTCACAAGCCTCATCTCCAGTCACTCATGGTAGCCACAGCTGAGTCAGGGACTCCCATCTGTCAAACTGCCTTAGGATGCCTCCTGGATTTGCCTCCTTTGGCCTGCCTATGGTCCTTCTCCCCCCAGCCCCACCCTTTAGGGCGTGTCTTAAAATGTCGCTGACGGGCGCTTGTGAAGTACTCCTGCGGTGAACGTGAGGACTTTGGCGCCTTCTCGACAGACAAGTCCTCAATCCTCATCTCCAAAGTTGGCATCGTGGCTTTATTTGTGCGCTGTGAGGGTAAAGGTCACCTTCAACTCCTCTGTCCGTGATCCGTGCCAGAGTGTGTGGGCAGAGCACAGTGAGCAGAACCAGCTGCGGGTAGACGTTGGCACAGGTCCTTAGGGTTGCAGTCCGTCAGTGGGCATCTTGTCACAGGACAGGGCTGGAGGCGGGGGAGGCGGGCTGGGATACATTCTTTAGGGAGCCTGTGCTTTTCCTTTCTCAAAGGGGGTTCCTCTGCTTAATGATGAGCCCTTGTTCTCTCCCCCGGGGAAGAGAAGAGAGGCCCCTAAATGAGAAGGGCTGCCTAAAGCTGTCTGTCTGAAACAACCTGAGCAATATGGTGTGTGTGTGTGTGTGTGTGTGTGTGTGTGTGTGTGTGTGTTGCATATCCAGTATCCAAGCTCCCATTGCCAGGGTCCTGGAGGGTGTCAAGGCCTCAGGTGTCTTCTGTCGACGACACCTCACAAGTCAGTGGTAAAGAGACAGGGCGATCCCAGGTCTAATTACTAGATTTGGAGGAATGCGACATCTCTTCCTCAGCCGGAATTGCGTCCCCTTGGGAGACGTGGCCGGAGAGCGAGGCCCTCTAAGCCCGGTGGAAGTCCCCCCGCTGTCCTCCGGTCTTGCTGATGAGCTTCACCTCTGTCACTACGATGTCCCTGCTGACTGCCTTGCACATGTCATACACAGTGAGGGCAGCCAGGGCAGCCGAGGTCAGCGCCTCCATCTCTACCCCGGTGGGGCCCCGGGCCCGGCAGGAGGCCTGGATCAGCACAGCGTGGCGTGTGCTGTCTAGCTCCAACTGGACATGCACGTGGCTCAGGGCCACATGGTGGCAGAGGGGGATCAACTGACTAGTTAGCTTGGCTGCCTGGACTCCAGCCAGCTGGGCCACCACCAAAGCGTCACCCTTCTTCAGTTGGTTCTGCTGGACAAGCTTGAAGGCCACGGGTCCGAGAAGAACCATGGCGGAGGCCACGGCCACCCGCTCGGTCTCAGGCTTCCCACCCACGTCTACCATAGCTGCCCGCCCTGCCGAATCCACGTGAGTTAGCTGATTAGAGGTGGGCCCGGGACCTGAGGGGACCTCAGGGGCCTGGGACCCTGTGTTAAGGCACTTTGAGTGAGCATCAGGGTCTGCATAGGAGCTGTAGTATCTCTGAGGGGAGCCAGACCCCAGGCACTGCTGAGACAGAGGGAGGGCCATGGAAACACAGTGTCTCTTCCACAAAGTTGCCATCTGGCCAGAGAGACACTGTCTGGCACTTAGATTCTGAACACGGAGGGGATCCCAGGAGAAAGTGCCCCTGCTAGCTGGCGGGGAGTCTTGAAGCATCAAAAGTACCCCTGAAAAGCAAGAAGGAAAGAGAAAAGAGACTAAGCCCCTAGGGCAGTCGCTTCTTCCCCTCTTCTGTCCCACCTCCTGTCCCACCATGAGTTCTTGTTCACACTGGGGGGAAAGGAAGAACAAAGGCAGACAGAGAGGGAACCCGGCAGAAGCTGCCCAGTTTCGGTTTATGCTCCTCAGCAGGGGTAGATGGAGCAGTATCGCTTCTGGCCCCCTCCCTGTGCTTCTGAACTTTGTCCCAAAGCTCTCCTGTGACACACCTAAGGCCTGAAGGATCAGAAAGCTTTTGGTAGCCACTCATTTCCTAAAACCAGCTAAGTCTCACCCTGGGTCACCAAGCACAGGTATTTTCACCTTGAATCGTGTCGTTGACAGGTAGGCCACCAAGCACACAGTTCATCTAATTAAACAATGCCAGTCCCTACAGGGACATCAAGTCAGATTGGTTTCCATGTCCAGGGAACATTGGGGATACTTCAGATTGCTGTTTCCCAAAGAGAAGACAGAAAGCTGATGTCTGCACCACGATCAGCAGCACACAGGAGTGGATACTCCACCATGGCCCCACCAACACAGAACCACTGGGATCTCTTAGCGCACAGGCTCATGGGGGTCAGAGAGGCCCTGACCGAGGCTACTCTTGTTCTATGGAAACTATGCCGGTCTAGTCACTCCCCAAGTCTCAGTTAAGAGAGTCCAAATGAGGTAACGACCTCCCTAGTGTCTCCTTTTCCGGCATGCTCTGAGCCTCACCCTTGTCTGTCAAACATTAAGGTGTTCCCTTTCCTGGCTGTGAAGACACATAGCCTAGACTAAGACCCGGTGCTGGGGAAATAACGAGGAAGAGAAATGACCAAGATGGCTGCTTTGTCACCTGTCTTTTCTGCTCTGGGTGGCTGCTGTGCTGGGGTGGACATTGGGCTATCTCTGGCTATCTACTTTGTTCTGGACCTCTGGGCTACTGGGGATACTTTGCTCCAAGCTTTAGAGGAAGGAACCACTCCCTCCAGGTTTGTCTAGTGCTTTTTCTGTCCCAGGGTTCTAATTCAGAAGGGTGGGTGGGTGTGACCTAGGGAGTCAGGCTCATCTGGGGCCATCTGGCACTGAGCAGAACAGCAGTGGCCTTCCTGATCCTCAGGGACCCACTCAGTTCCCCAGGATAGGACACCACCCAGAGCTTCATGAAGCGGTGTCTTCACTTGAAGATTCAGCCTATACTTGAGATGCACCCTGTGCATACAGTCCCTGGAGTTAAGGACCTGGCAAATTCGAATCCTGTACGTTCAGAGAGCTGCCTCAACTTATGCCTGCTTGAGACAACTGAGGGGCCACACACAAGCACAGGCATTGCACGTGGCAGAGAAGGGACATCTGTGTCCCGTGGGGACATTCCAGAGCTGAGGAGCTCTCTATTTGAACTAGGAGCTCCACTCTCTGAGGAGAGCTATGCAGTGCTCATCAGGTCTGTAGAAGCCCCTGCCCTGGCTTACAGACAGGGATTCTGCCATCCTATAGTCTAAAGACAAGGGGGCAGGGAAGAGCAGACATGGGAAGTATTGGAAAAGATGAAGGAAGAGATTTAAAAAGAAATGAAGACTATTAAAGGATAGAGCAGGGATTGCCTCACAGAGAGGACCCGCTCCCACCCTGCAGCACCCCCCAAATGACAAGGGTGAGTAGTTACGTACTGATAGGTCACCCACCGATGAGGACCATGGGCCGGTTCTTCATCTGGGCAATATTGAACATGCCTGGCGTTAGGGAGGGGACGGGCGGGGAGGAAAGCAAGGGAGGAGAGACATGAGTGGAAGACTTGGATGTGCCCTAAGAGCCCTGTGCACAGCCACAGGCGTGCTGTCAACGCCCTCATGACCCTCGCCACAAGGCCACCTAGTCTGGAAATGCCCAGGGACCTGTATTCCCTCCTCTCCCAAAGGCAATGCACAGGAATCCTGGGAGCCAGTGGTATCCCTCAGATGTTAAATAGTCCTGGAGAATTCGGGGTTCCCTGTGCTGCCAATGCTATGTCAGTTTCCTCAAAGAAGAACCACCAGCATCACGCCCTAAGTCCAAAGTTCCAACGGAAATGGACAGAGGCCAGACCTACACTTAGAGCAGGCAGCCTTAGCCCAGGCTTGCTCTATCCTGCCATTCCCCCCTCCCTCAAGCTCTCCTCCCACTCCCCCAGGCCCTCCACCCTTCCTTCAAGCTTTCCTCCCACGGACCCCGCCCACTCCCGTCCAGCACTTACCTGCATGCTGCCTCTTCTTACGGCCCACCGCTGCCCCAATGATTCTCAGCAGCTCCTCCTCAGAGGCCCCCGCCCGCAGGTGGTCTCGCAGGGACACCTCAGAGTTCCCGAAGAGGCAGACCTGTTGTGGATGAGAACATGCTGCCTCATCCCAGAGCCTCTGCGCAGCTTCGAAGCTGCTAGCCCCACCCAGCTGACCAGCTGTGCTCATACCCGCCACAGCAGGATCGCACTTGAGGCAGAACCCAGGGCCATGAGGGACAGAAGAGACTGCATGGAGGAGCCAGAGGCAAAATCATATTCCTTTAAGGCTGTACAGTGTTTGTTGAGAATGTTAAAGATACAGAGGGAGACCATACGAGGCCAAGGCTGCTGTCATCCTGAGATACCTGACAGGGAAGGTAGCACTATGAGAGGGGACCCCAACCAGGAGGAGTCGAGTACCCTGGAGATGTACACACATCTAGTGTCCCATCAGCTTTTCCTGGTCCCTTTCGATATGGACACGAGTACCTGCAGCTGCCCCTGACTTGGATGATGGTCCCCGCTTGGTCACTAAGCAGCTGGGTGCCGTTGGAGATGACAGCTTTGGGGTTTTTGTTTATTTCTGAGACGGAGACTCATTCTTAAGCTCCAGCTATGTAGTCCAAGATGGCCTGGAACTGACAGGGACCCTCTTCCACCTGACTCCGTGATGACAGGCGTGAGCCATCACATCTGGCCAGAGATGACATCCGGTGGCCCCTCAGTCTTGACAGTCATGGTGATGGGGATGGAAATAGGGATGGGGCTCTGGAAGCTTAGAAAACCAACACCCACTCTGCCACGGAGCCTTCTCAGCACAGAGCTGAGACACAGAGAATGTTTGTGGAGACATGGAGGGCAGAACTCTGGAGAAGTCAGGGCTCTCAGATAGAAGGTTCGGTTTCTTCAGCATCCTGGGCATGCCCCCACCTACACCGCAGGGCCCCGGTTCCTCTTTGCCCTCTACTGACAATACTAGGTTGAGTCCTCCATAGACTTCTCCTGTGGGCTTCCTGTGCTGCCTTCTGCCTAGGAGATCAGGAGTGAGGAAGAGAAGGCCCTGGCCTTGCCCCCTGTTCCCTCATCTCCGACAGCAGCCGCTTCTCTCCACAGTTAAAGCCCCAGCCCTCTTTCCTTAAGCCTGCAGCCTCACGGACCCCGCTGACGTTGCTCCCTCCCCCGCCCACTGCGGTGGGGCCAGCTGTTGGCTGCTGGGCATCAGAATCCCTCAACGGTCCTTAACCAAAACTGTCACTCTAAATAAGCTTCCTGTTCTCTCTAACCTGTCTTACATTCCCACAGTGACCTCGTTGAAGAAGCCACCTGCCTTCCCAGGCATGTCTGGCTCCAGCCCAGGAAGGTCCCCATCTTCACCAGCCCAGGGTATAGTTCTTTCTGTATTCAAATGGGTGACCCCAAGTCTGCAGCTCCAATTGCAATCATCAAGAGACCCCCAGGTCCAGCAGCTACCTGACGCCCCCTCCTCTACACACACCACCAAGCTCTTTTTATGCCCCACATTTTTCTTTTATGTGTGTCTATGTTTCCTATATATAGGTACGTGTGTGTGTGTGTGTGTGTGTGTGTGTGTAAGTACATGTATGGAGGACAAAGGTCAACATCAGGTATCTTCCTTAACCACTTTGCACCCTGGTTTTTAAGAGGGGGTCTCTCACTGACCTGGATTTCGCTAACTCACCCAGACTGGCCCAGCCAGCGAGCTTCGGAGATGCTTGTCTCCACTTTCTCGGCACTGGGACTGCAAGCAGGCAGCCATGCTTGGCTTTCTACATGGGAGTTGGAGGTCCAAATGGGTCCCCCCATGATTGCACAGAGCCATCTTCCCACAGGACCTCACACCGTCACCCTCACACACCTATGGGTCTTCATCATTGCTTGATGGCCTTTTACTGAGTTTAAGTTCAAATCCGGTGAAGATGAGACCCTGTACCCCTCTTGTTCAGAACCTTCACTTTGCTCCCTGCAGTCAGAAACTGTTCTGAGTCACAGCTCTCAACAGTGTGGACCCCTAGATCTGATTTCAAGTCGTGTGAGTGCAGATCCCAGCCTTCCCTCAAGGCCCACCATCCTCACTGCCAGCACTGGCACACACGGGACAAAGGCCACCGTGCTTGTGGACGCCACCTCTTTGAATCTGGTGATGAGTTCTTACAGCCTTAAAGAAATGAGCCTTTCCATGCGCTCAGACACAGAGCATGGCAACTAGCCGAAGATCGGGTGCTGGTTTGGGGGTGAGCCCCTGGCTGGGAGGAAGTGGCTAACCATGATGACACAACGGCTAACAATTGTTCTGGACTCCATCTGCCAGCACTGAGTGCTGGGGACAACTCCTGAGACCAAAGAATGAAGGACTGAAGAAACAAAGGAACACGCACACACGTGCACACGCACGCACGCACGCACTCACTCACTCACTCACTCACGCACATGCACACACGCCAGATTCCAGTTACTCCCAAGTTTCCCTGCATGTACCACTGACCGCCCCCTCTAATCAGAGAGCTCAGGCAGAATGTGAGAGGACTGGGTAGCGGAGAGTCCTTGGGGTGGGCAGGTGGGGCTCACCTTGAGGTTCCCATCAGCCGTGATGCGCAGCCGGTTGCAGGACCCACAGAAGTGCTCTGACATGGATGTGATGAAGCTGATCTGACCCTGGAAGCCGGGGATCTTAAAAGCCTAGGGGGAGAAGGGCAGTGGGAGGGAGGGTCAGGGTGGGCTATGCCTCACTCCCAAGATCCCCTTGGCTGATGTCAGGACCCCAGTCCGCAGCTCTCTTCAGTGTGGCTGGTGACTCATGAGCCCCTGCCTTTGCCTGGCTTGCTCTGGAGAAAAGTTGCTATGGATACAGGTATCTGTGGACGGCGGGCCTAAAGACGCCAGTGTGGAGAAGAGGGACAGGGTTTCCCTGCAGAAGCCTGGCCTCTGACGTTGCCTAGTCTTACCCTTAAGCGACCCTCCTCCACAGCTACACTCTGAAGTCACGGCAGCACCCCGCCCACTCTGACAACGGCAGGACCCTCCTGCTCCCCAACCTTGGCAGTGCTAGAGTCCTCGTCCTCCGGCAGCTTCTCCAGCCCGGGCCACCGCTGCCTGATGGCGTCCAGCATCTCCTTGTAGCTCACCATCTTCTTGAAGTTCCACTTGTTGCCTGTATTGAGTTGCAGGTGGCAGGGGAAGCTTTTGAACCAGAGATGAAGGGGACCCTGCCCAAGGATCAAATCACATCCAGACTTGACTCCAGAATGTTCCGCACCATCCCTCGCAGCACCCCAGGTCTTAGCAGTCCCCGGGACGGCCCTGAGGCCCAGCCACCTACCCCTCCCCGGCAAACCCCTTGCCACTCACCGTCAAACGGCATGTACTCAATGAAGCGCACGTCCAAGGGAAGGCCTTCCGTCAGGGCCACGAAGTCCGGAAGCTCGTCTTCATTCAGGCCTCGCATCACCACACAGTTCACCTGGCCAAGGACAACTGCGCAGTGAGGGCCGTCTGCAGCAGTGAGGGCCGTCTGCAGCAGTGAGGGCCGTCTGCAGCGCGCCTTCCTGAGGATGCGCTCAGGGGGCGGGGCACCTGGTCGGGGCCCAGCCCTAGGCTCTTAACACCCAGGACACCCACAGCTGGGAGAGTCCACAGGGAGCACTGCTTTTCTCTACACCCAACCGCAGATAAGAAGGAGCTAGGTGTAACTTGGCAGGAAGTAGAGGGAGGGACGTGTCCACTGGCCAGGAATCAGGGAGCCAAGGTCAGGAAGGGAGACAGGAGTCAGCAGGAGTGGCAGGCCCTTACCTTCACAGGCCTGTAGCCCAGCTCGATGGCTTTGTGGATGCCCTCCATAACTTTGTGGAAGCCTGCAGGGGGGGGGTGGGGAGAGGAGCAAAGATTCAGGGACCCCTTCTCCAGGGAACGGGCAGAGCCATACGGAACAAGCTTTCTCTCACCAGCCAGACAGCCAGCGTCTCAGGCTACACAAGCCAAGAGGCAGCTCCCAGACTCTAAGGGATATGACAGGAACCTTATTTTTACTAAATTTAAAGGATAGCAATACAATTTTAATTTTTATTAACATTTATTTTTGTAGGTATGTAGGCATGTGTGCGCGTTCACGTATTTGGGGGGTGTATTGTGCATAAGTGGAGGGTGTCACTCCGCAAAGCTGTCTCCCTCGACCTGTTGTCTGTCTGTCCTTCCTTCCTTCCTTCCTTCCTTCCTTCCTCCCTCCCTCTCTCTCTTTCTCTCTCTTTCTCTTTCTCTCTTATATTCTGTATATGTCTGTTTGATCTCCATTTTCCCCTGTGCGCCACAAGTCCCTGGTGCTCATGAAGGTCAGAAGAGGGCACTGGGTCCTTGGAATTAGAATTACTTTATCCACTGGATTACCAGACCCACACGGGGTTTTATCATGTGGGACAGAGAAATGACTGTTTACTCAGGGTTACAGTTGTTCACTTGGGGTTCACAGGTCATGCTCTCAATAATTAATGATTACAAATGTTATCTGTTACAAACACACTCCTGGTTCCAAGGCCTGGATGTGGCCTGTAGGCCACAGTTAGCTGACCTATGATCTGGCTATCTGCCCAGTCTGCATGGGGAAACAGGCCTTGCTGCAGTCTTCACACACCACCTTGCATGTAGGCACCTCTCAACAGCTCTTCCCTCAGAGGCAGTGAAGGCCAGAGACCCGATGTCAGCTCTGTCCCCTGGGTGGGTGTAGGTGGGCGGGGCTCGTACTGAGGAAGGGGTGAAGCAGAGGCAGGGCTGCCCGAAATACCCCTTCCACTTCCCACTTCCCACCCCCCATGCTCTCTGTTCGTAGTCCCCTCAGAGGAAGTGCCCTAGCTCCAAGCTCTGTGCCCCAGGCCAGCAGAATCCTGTCTTCACATGCTCCATCCTGCATGAGGTAGGAAGCTTCCTCACTCTGAGCTTTCTCCCTCCTCACGGCATTCCAACAGATACCGAGACATCAGCAAAGACCATTCTATATGTTTTATGTTTTGTTCCAGAGTCCTGCAGGGTTCAGACACAGCATGAGAAACTAAGTTTGATCTCCGGGAAGTGTAAAAGAGCTGGGCATGATGACACGTTTGTAATCCCAACCCTGGCGGGAGGAGAGGCAAAGTCAGGGCTCACTGGCCAACCAGCCTAGTCTATCCCACTGTATCCCAGATCCCAGCAAGAGCTTCTGTCTCAGAAAATCCCTGATGGACAACTCAGGAGGAGGAACAGCTGAGGCTGTCCTCTGGCCTCCAACTGCACAGGCACCTGCAGATGCACAAATACAAACATGCCCCCCAAAATAAAATATAAATATTCATAAAAGCAGTATTACTTTACTACACTTTAAGTTTTGCCAGGGTGGATACTGCAGCCCTCTCCAGAGAAAGGAGCCCAGCCAGAGCTCAGTGAGCTTCCGGAAGGGTAAAAGCAGGAAGCTGAACCCCGGGGCACGGAAGGGACAAGCAGGGGTACGACTGGTACCAACACTGCTCAAAAGAAGAGGGTGTGCAGTTGCCTTTCCTAGCCCCGCTCAGACCTTCCAGAGCCCCCAGTGATGGACGGCCCACACCCCAAAATTCAGAGTAGAGTGCCCATGGTTAAGAGAAGCCAGACTCCGACCTAAGGGGACCAGAGCACCAGACTGGCTCCACCTGCCATTGCAGGGTTCCCAAAGCCACCACATGGGAGACACGTGTGAGAGTCTCTGAAGCAGGGCGCGCGAGAGGAAATGAGGCTTATGTCTGGATGGCGCAGGAGCCCTGTGTACTCTGGGCCTGACACCTCGGGGCGATCATTTCCACATCAGCTGGCCCACCTGTCTCCAGGCAAACAACTTGGCATTGGTATGTATTCCTTACTGAGCACACATCCGTAACCCAGATACCGGGAGAAAGTGATACTCCCCCAAATCGCACACACACCACCCCCCACATCACAGAAACACACAGAGCCCTGTCAGATCTCTGGGGAGAACCACGCCTCAGCCTGCCTGTGATCACCTTTTCTGCGGACGACGAACTCGAACTTGGCAGGCACCAGAGTGTCCAGGCTGATGTTGACAGCACTGAGCCCCGCCTGCTGAAGCGAGGGCAGGAGCCGGGCGAGGTTGATGCCATTGGTGGTGACGCCGATGGTCCTCAGCCCTTCCAGCCGATGAAGTCTGGCTGTGGAGATAAGAGGTGTGCATTAGGCTGTTTGCTCTGGGAGAAGGACAGGAAGGCGAAAGTCTTCCTCTAAACAGACAGAGCGCAGAGAGTCAGCCCGCAGCCTCCTGCAAACCAGGCTGGGCCTGGTAATGAGAGTGGAAATAAAAACCAGGGTAATTACGAGAGAGGCTGGGAAGATGGATCAGCTACTAAGAACACTTGTTTCTTTTGCAGAAAAGCCAGATTCGGTTCCCAGGACCCTCGGAGCAGCTTACAACCATCTGTAACTCTAGATCTAGGTGGTAGTGATGGTGGTGGTGAAGTATTCTTTTGACCTTACCAGGAGCCAGGCACATATATAGCACACATACATAGACACAGGCTGAACACTCTAAAATAAGGAAACAAAAACAACGATAAAGATAACCAAGAGCTGAAGTGCTGGGTGCTCGCCCCGTGCTGGGTGCTCGCCCCGGGCTGGGTGCTCTGCTAAGGAGGCTAGCTCAGTAAAGCCACAGAACAGGGATTGTTCCTCATCTAGTAGACAAGGAAGGAAAGAAGCTTCAGAGATTAAGGAAGCGTCTTAAATCCCAGAGTTGAGAAGCCCCGTTGAGGGCTGGAGACAGAGGCCAGGGGTCGATGGCAGGGCCTGCCTTCACTCTCCCCTTGCTTCTTCAAAAGAGGCCATCCCTCTGAACCCGGAGGTCACTGGTTTGGCTGGCCTGGCTGGCCAGCAAGCCCCACAGATCGATCCTCCTGCCCCCGCCCCCACTCAGCACGGCGATCACGTGAGCATATAGCACCGCACTTGTCTCTTCACCTGGGTGATTATGTATGAACTCGGGACCTCACGCTCACACAGTAGGCATGCTACTGACTAAGCCATCTTCCCAGCTCTCGGAGCAAAAGACATCTTAAAGAACTACATGCAAGAGAATGGAGGAAAGAGAACCGTGAGGCTGGAATCGCCCTATCTGGTCATTCAGATCCATTAATGTCTGGGAAAGGCGCACAGTGAGCTGTGGTCTGATGGTCAGAGCAGCTGAAAGGCCTGTTGGTAAAGGATCGGTCCCAGCGGTGGTGCTATTGGGAGGCAGCGGAGCCCGATGATAAGAGGTGGAATCTAACGAGAGGGTCTTAGGCCATGCCAGGGGAGGGAGCGGTTAAGAAAGGACTAGGGCTCCTCTCTCTCTGAATCCTGGCTCAAGGCTGAGTGAGATACACAGTCCAGCCTTCACCACACTCAGAGTCTATGAAACCCGTCTGACCCTGAGAATCCAAAGGGGCCTTCCTCTCTATAAAATCAGTTGCTAAGGGCATTTCATTATAGAAACACAAAGTTAGTAATACAGTGTCAAATGTTCAGGGTGGCTACTTTCAATCAACGACTAGATTGCAGTCGGAATTGTAAAAATAACTAGAACTATTTTTTCTATTGTAAGCAACTTTTCTTTTATAATGTAGGTGTCCTAGTTAGGGCTACTGTTGCTGTGATAAAACACTATGACCAAACCAAAGGCCACTTGAGGGGAAAAGGTTGATTTCCCTCACGGTTCCATATGCCAGTTGATCATCAAAAGCAATAAAAGCAAAAATATAATAAAAAATATAATAAAAGAAAATAAGAGCAAAAGCAATTAAGAGCAGGAACTCAGTCGGGGCAGGAACCTGGACACAGGAGCGGATGCAGAGGCCGCGGAACGATGCTGCTTCCTGCTTATTCATGGCTTGCTCAGCCTGCTTTCTTATAGAACCCAGGACCACCTGCTCTGGGATGGCCCCACCCACAATGGGCTGGGCCCTCCTCCATCAATCACTAATAAAAATAATGCCCTACAGACTTGTCTATAGGTCAGTCTATAGAGGCAATTCCTTGGCTGGTGTTACCTCTTCCCAGAAGACCATAGCTTGTGCCAAGGTGACAAAAACAAACAAACAAACAACCCAAAACAAAACCACACAACAAAAACATACAAACCAAACCCGATCAGCACAATGATACTTACAATAGATAAAAATAATAAAATTATTAACGTTATGAAATAAAATTCTAGGATAAAGAGGCTTCACTTCTCAAGCAAACATTCTGACACCTGGGTGGGGTTAAAGGGCAGAAATGGCACAAGTTTCAAAGTCAATGAACAGAAAGCAGTGATTCTCAGAGTACAGCACATCTCACTTCAAAGATATATACACTCATTCTTTATAAAACAGTATGTAGCAATCAACTAACGGGTTTTGTCAAGCTCATGTAAACTGGCTGAGCTTAATTACAAAGGTTGAACTTCAATCTGCCCAGAGAAGTCCTAAAAAACAATTAATCATAAATGCAATCGCGTGGACACGGAAGGGGAAGTCAGATCAGAAGAAAATCAAGTGGCTTTCCCAAGAGTAAAGAGGAAGAAAGCTGAAACCAAAGGGCAGCTTAAGCTGGTGATGGCACCTGCAGTAGCGGGTCAGAGGTTCAAGGTCATCCCAGGCTACATGGGAGCTAGAGGCCAACACGGGCTAAGGAAACTGTCTAAAACAAGAAAGTTACACCACACACACACACACACACACACACACACACACACGTACAAAATCATACATACATATACACACATATATGTACATTATAATATACATATATGCATGTGTGTGTATATATGTGCATATCTTAAAATGACATTAGACTTCTCAAAAACAATGCTGGCTGGCCATAACGAGACAACTTTACGACATTCTTAACATATTTGTACATATTAAATTGCCAGAGAGATGGGGTAATACCCAGATGATAGAGATCATAAAGAGAAAAAAGGTAATGGGAAGAACAAAGAATTAAACAAATAATGGAGTTTTCTCAGAAGTTTACAGGAGCTTCTGAGAAGTATTTTTTATGTAAGGGAAATTACACTGAATGCCAACAGGACACACAAGGAAGAGCCTGTTTAAGGTATATGTGTACTTTTTCAAAAGTCAAGGAAACTGGACACAAAGGGAACACTAAGAACTTTGAGAGAAAAGACGGATTACCTCAAAGAAGCAAGAACTGAACAAAGTGAAGCCAACTCCTCGGCCTCGGCGGGACAACAGAACCACGAAGAGACAGATGTGGCACCGTCCTGCTTAACGCTGCAGGACAGATCCTCAAAATCAAATGTTGTGTGTTGGGTTTGGACAGGCGGCTCAGGGGCTGAGGGTGCATACTGCTCTTCTGGAGGACCAGAGTTCAGTTCCCAGCACCCACAGCAGGCGGCTCACATCACCCCGTGACTCCAGCTCCAGGGGCTCAGATGCCCTCTTCTGGTCTCCTTGGGCACAGCCCTTATGTGCACAGGAACCCTCCCCCCGCCCCATATACAGAATAAAAACCAACTTAAAACAAAAAACCAGTGGCAGTCCATCTTTAGTTCACAGTCTGCACCTTGCCAGGTCTGAGGGAAGAGGCTCTGGACGGAACTCTAGGAGACGGAGTGGCCGAAGCCTTGCTGAGTTGACGAAATGTGAGCAGACAGAGGGGCCGGACAGAAGTCAAGTTGGAAGCTCCGGTCTAAGGGAATGCTATGGCCAGAGAGGAAGGAAGGGCAGAGAAGTAGCTAGCAGGAGCCTGGCCACAGGGCCTTGTGGTGAGGTCTCTGAACTCAGTGTCATAACAAGCCACTGCGATTTGGCATCTAGTAGATAAGACCCTGGGAGAGGTGAAGCTCTCCCTAGCCATCTTCCCTCATCAGAACGGTAAGTAGCAGCTCGCTCCGAGGGTGTTCCGGGGCTCAATGTCTGCATGAGTGACAGCTGTCAGATAAGCGGCAGGTAGCAGTGGAGCCCTGCTGGATGAGGCGGGAGACGAGACCAGCGAGTGGCACACGTCCTACTCACCCACGATGTCCACCACATCTGGCCGGATGAGAGGCTCCCCACCCGTGAGGCGGATCTTGTCCACACCTTCCTTCACGAAGAGCCGGGCGAGCGTCAGGATCTCCTCTGTGGTCAGTAGGTCAGCTTTGGGGGTCAGGGACACACCCTCCTCCGGCATGCAATACCGGCCTGAGAGAAGAAAGGGGGCGAAGAGGTAGGAACAGGTGTGGCAGGCGGGTGTCCTGCTCCTCAACAGACTAATAGTCGTCTTGAGCCCTATCTGGATGGTACAAAGTCACTCGGTATTTCTCATGTCCCTGTGATCTGGCCTTTCGTCCCTTCTTCATCAGGGAGCTGAGGGTTTGGGTTAAAGATGATAAATTAGGCCAAAGCAGAGCCTGGCTCAGAGCAGGAAAATGCCTGAGATACTGGCTGCTTCCTCTGGGGGCACCCAGGCAGACCAACCTAGAACGGCCAGGGCCTTGGCCTGTGTCTGACAGCACAGTCCATTCTCAGCCAGCCTAGCTGTGGCAACACTGCCTCTCCTGTGCAAACCATGACACGAAGAAAATGATCTGGTTTGCTGAAAGCCACTGTCCTGTTACTATGGCGTCTCCAGGTCCATCCTATGCACAGATTTGCATCATCGGCCTGAAAAACCTAGGGTGCTTTGTCGCTGAAGGAGCAGATTGGGATAACGAGGTGAGCCACAGGGTTGGGGGTAGGGGCACTATTTCCTACCATCACGCTCTGCAGATGCCTTTATCAAGAGTCAGACTGGATCTGCTAGACTCAAGGGCATGTCCACCCCTGTCAATGGGCCATCTGTGGCCCCAGACAGCTAACAGCACAGCCCAACACAAAATCACAAGGAAAACACAGTGAGGCATTTTGCAGTTCTGTGTGTCCATGTGCATGTGCGGATACATAGGTCAAAGGTCAACCTGGGGTCTCTTCCTCTGTCACTCCCCATCTTATTTTTGGAGACAAGATCATACTCTTATCATGTGTGCTGACTCAGCTGGGACAGTCAGCCAATGAATGGGTCCATCTACCTGACTTCCTTTTTATAAGAGAACAGCTCCATGCCCTGCCCCCCCTTTTTTTTTCTTAAAAACATGGGTTCTGGAAATTGAAATCAGGGTCTCATACTCGCATGGCAAGCATTTGTTCACCAAGCCGCCTCCTGAACTCCCACAACTGCGTTTGTGTGTGACTCTGTTTCTTTGGACCCCAGCTACCAGGTTCTCGGTGTGAACTCTGATGACATTCGCATCTTGTAACAATATCAGAAGACTGGAAAGGCCCATTGGAGTCACAGCGTTAAATAAGGACACACACCTGGTCTCTCCGGACCAAAGATATGGTGAGAACCAACAAGCACGTGTGTGGTCCATTTCCTTTGGGTAAACACTTACCAAATACACATGCGTTTACTTACTCAATACTTACGAAACAGAGTGGGAGGGCAGGAGGGTTGCAGAGAAGGAGGGAGCAGGTGAGAACAGGGAAGGAGGTGGAGCCACACTGCAGGTCCCCAGCAGTGCACCCCCCCCCCCAGAGCCTCCCTGGGATCACACAGTGAGTTAGGCGTGTAGGTGTAGCTAGTGCTGGTCCAACAACAGGACTTGGGGCCATGGCTATATTTATCGCTCTTCTGCAACGCCCATACCCTCTCCCCACCCCAACACCCACACCCTTGGCCAAGTCCTGGACTTGGGAAAGAGCCCTGAGGAGAGAGAATGACCCCAGACCTACACTTTGCCCTAAACCTGATCACAACTATTTCCAAATCTAATCGCAAGGAGGCCCTAGCTTCCATCATCCGAAAGCGAACTTCAGCCCCGTGGGGCCACCACAGGCTGACCAGCTGACAGCGAGGTGTGGTGAGTGGGAAGGAGGGAAGGGCTGACTGGGAGTGACGGCAGATGTCACTTCAGCAGAGGGACAGTGGCCCAGAGATGCCCAGGAGGGAGACTCACATCGGAGGTTGCACTTCTCTGTGAGCGAGATCCGCAGGTAAGTGTGCTGCCGGCCAAAGGTGTCCGTGAGGAAGGCCGAGAAGGGAGCTGCGTGCTCCTGGAGGAACTGCAGCCTCGTGGACAGCCCCTGCAAGGACAGGGACAAGGAGCATGAGCCCTTGCTACTGTATCTGGGAGACTGGCAAAGTGGCCCAGGTGTGGCGAGCTGAGGTAGCCCAGAGATGAGTTTCCTCTCCCTTAACGTCACAGCACCTCCAGCCCTCCCAGTTATCCACAGTAACTGGTACTGTTCCTCTCTCTCTCTCTGATGGAAGGAAAGTTCTACCCACCCAGACTGCAGACAGCTTCCCTACAGGATTTAGCCCGAGCCAGGTGTAGTCAAGCTGGAGGTGCGAGTGCGTGGGAATTCTAGATTTTTCTTCATGCATTCCCTAACCAGTGCCAAAAGGAAGGATTAGTCAGCCATTGTGTGGCCCAGGGGAAGACTGGTGTAGACTCCAAGAGCTGAGCTACCTGGGAGACAGGTTTGGGGCAGGATGGCACCTTCCTGTCCGTCGACAGCTATAGGAAATCCAGCCATGAATGAGTCACTCCAGGGTCCAGGTCTTCATGGCCGAGAGAGAGGTGCTCCTCACCCTAATTTAACATGTGGTTGTGCAAAGATGGGGAGGAGCCAAAATAAATCCAGGAATTGGGAGTGAAAGGACCAAGAAACATGACTCGGCAGAAACCCGAGAGCAAGCCTGGCCAAGGAGTAATTAAGTGGTTGGCCATTAGCCCAACCCTCCCACACACACCCTTCCCTCCCAGTGGATACAGGAAGTCCCGCTCCTGACTCTTTTCCCCTCCCTCATCTCACGACCAACTTCCACCCCACCCAACTTCCTACAATATCCTGAGGGTGGGGGGACCCCCTCCCAAACCATCCGAGGATGCTGACCACAGTATGTCCAACCGCTATGTAATCTATAGGCCTGCGGACAATCACTTTGAGCCTAGTCTCTGCCGAATGGCTTAACCCTGTACCAGGCTCTCAGTACTGGCATCAGATTTACCACAGAGCTTCCGGGACAGCTGGGGAGTCCGGCCAGCAAGAGTTGACTTCCTCTGGGTGCCTGAACTCTGTACTGTGCAGCCAGGGCTGAGGAAACTTTTAAGCCAGGAGAGCAGTCCTGGTTGGGTGCAGGCTTTGAGGCAGGTGAGCCTGAATTACAAATCTGGTTCTAGCTATGGACCAAGCACCTGGATCCTTTTAAGTCCCAGGCATGCCCCTGCCTTTGGATGTTGCAACAGGATGTTGTCATCTACCAAGTTTATTTGCCCAGGAACCACACAACTGTTTTTGCAAACAAAACAACAACAACAGCAACAACAAGAACCCAAGCAAACAAGCAAAAAACTCCCACCCATCATTTTTAAGTTATGACCTTGTGTTGGTTCTCATTCAACGCTATCTTCGGGTACAGATGGCTTGTAGGTAGCATCTGAAGGATGAGGACATTCTAAAGAGACACTGTTCCTCACTGTCTACCTGGACTTCTGAAAAGAGGTACCCCGGGGAACTGGCATTTTCCCCACGAGTCTCAAGCTGAGAGAAGGAAAAGATGGTCATATTGAATAAAACTACATTTTTCTGCTTTCCACTATTAATTTGACTCATTTGGCTTCTTGAGCACGGTGGCCAAGCCTGGCTTGCTCCAGCTGGGCACGGGCTCCGACATGACATGCCTGCTTAGCTTGCTCTTCTGCTAAGTGGAAACAAGCCCATCTAATTCAACTGAAGGTCCCTTACAAGCAGTATCCGTAAGTGATCGCCCTCTGTGCTGGTTAACATCATCGAGTTGCCCAGATCTAGAACTGCCTAGGAGACAAGGCCCTCTAGGCACGCAAGAGATTATCTAGATTAGATTAATTGAGGTGGGGACTAAAATGCCTGCTTTATAAGCATAAGGATAGGAGTTCAATAACCAGAACCCACGTTTAAAAAGCTAGGGAGAGAGGAACGGGCAGATCTCTGGGGCTCGCTGGCCCGTCAGCCTAGCCAAACTGGTGAGCCCTGTTACCAATAAAAGACCTTGTCTCCAAAGCGACATGGACGGCACCTGAGGAGTGACACTGAGATTGTCGGCTGGCTTTGAAAGACACGGGCACATGCACATACCACATGCACACGGACACACCTCCAACTGTTTAGTAAGTACTGCTCCCACGCTTTGTCAAATGGCCCTCTCCCCAGTTCCCGGGGAGTCTGCATCTCTGGTTCCTGACCAGCATAGTCCGCTCCCCTTAGACACGGATTTCAAGGAGCTGAGTGGGTTGAAAGCAAAAAGAAAAGACCTTCCCAGTACCATCCTCCCTGCTTCCCCCACCCGCACCGTCCTCCCTACTCCCCCAACACTATCCTCCCTACTCCCCCAACACTATCCTCCCTACTCCCCCAACACTATCCTCCCTACTCCCCCAACACTATCCTCCCTACTCCCTCAGCACCGTCCTCCCTACTCCCTCAACACTATCCTCCCTACTCCCTCAACACTATCCTCCCTACTCCCCCAACACTATCCTCCCTACTCCCCTAGCACTGTCCTCCCTACTTCCCCAACACTATCCTCCCTCCTCCCTCAGCACCGTCCTCCCTCAGCACCGTCCTCCGTACTCCCCACATCACTGTCCTCCCTGCTCTTCCCCAGCACTGTCCTCCCTACCCCCCCAGCACTGTCCTCCCTGCTCTTCCCCCAACACTGTCCTCCCTACCCCCCCAACACTGTCCTCTCTGCTCTTCCCCCAGCACCGTCCTCCCGGCTCCCCCAGCACTGTCCTCCCTGCTCTTCCCCCAACACTGTCCTCCCTACCCCCCCAACACTGTCCTCTCTGCTCTTCCCCCAGCACCGTCCTCCCTGCTCCCCACAGCACTCTCCTCCCCACTCCTTCCAGGACCACTCCTGCGATTTCTCCTGCACCAATTTCTGTCTTCAACATCCACTTGCCAGCTTTCACTCTTTTCTAGAACTCTGAACATCTGGGTGATCTTGCCTTTGCCAGTCACCTCGAGCCCTTTAACGCCACCACAGGCAGTGAGGCTCAGACCTCAGCCCAGAACTCGTCTCTGCCTCCAGGAAGTCAGAATAGAGTTCCAGAGAAGGAAAAGGTTTACCTCGATTGAACTAAAGCTGTTCAGGAGGCTGTCTGTCCTACCTCAGCCACGTCGGCAGATCCTCTCCATTTCCCTTGGCACCTGTGGAAGCTGTTCCCCTACCCTTAGATTGTCCCAAGGCCCCCTTTCCACTCTGCACAGCCGGCTCCCACCTAAGTCACTTCTCCTTCACACCCACACCGTGACATGCAGCATGCCCGGTGAGAATCCCCCATGGCTCTCCACTGAGGACCACTAGAGTCCTCAGAAGGGCAGCCAGAGGGTCTCTGTGGGAAAGGAAGGCGGAGTGAGGGTCCGGATGTTCACACCTCTGCTCCTGCCCACTGGCAGATCTATAAAGGAGCTGAATACATAATTTCGCCTCACCTCTACAATGCTCTTATAGATCCCACGCCCTATGCTCCTGTACAAGGCTTAGAGCCGGTCTAAGCCTCTGGGTTTATACACAGAAAGCAAGGGAACGTGAGTGCAGAGATTAGAAGCCAGATAGAATGAGAGGCCAACAAAAGGTAAGATCACAGGTCTCCTTATGCCTCCCTCTGTCTACTGCTCCACCTAACTCATTAGATGTGCTTCGAGCAGCCAAAACCCGTTTGCTGGCTTGGCTGGCTGCATGCACTGAGAGAAACACCAGTGGAAATACTTAGAAAGGCCGAGGGAGCCCCAGCATCCAGGAACTTTCAACTGGTGGAAGCCGGTCCCAAGTGAGATACTCAGAATGCAATGTCCAAGGCACCACGGACAGAGTGATTGTTTGCCCCGGAGGGGCCCAACAGGACCTGAGGTGCGGGGCTAGAGCAGGTGTTGCACCTGCAGTACAAGGTCCTACCTTACTGCGCGAGAAGATACACTCGGTTCATGTGAGGACAAGGGGCCATCAGCTAGTCACACTGCACAGACCCCCCCCCCCCCACAAAAAGCACAAAATCAATTCTGAGGAAGAAGGAACTTCTTTTTGCTGGTATCATTTTTTAAGAGCTCTCACAGTGGCCTCGGCTATCTTAGCTTTTTTTCACTCAAGTACAAAGTTCAAGGGTTTGGAAAGCCCTGTAACAAAAAGCCTGCTTTATCTGAGGAAGTGAGCACTCTGGCACAAGCCTGCCTAAGTCTTGAGCAAGATGGGAGAGGCAAACATTGTGAAATTCAGAGTCCCAGGACCTCAAACCCAGTCCTGGAAGACAGAAGCAGATGGATGGAAACGAAATGGAGCAGTTTCGCGTGTTTCCCTAACCATGTAGATAAAACAACAAACTTAAAACCTACTTCCTGTAACTGGAAACACTCGGAGAAGCGCAATAGAGGACCCTGCCCCGCACTAGGAAGACAGGCAGGAAGGAACTCCTTAACCCGGAGCTTGGTCTTGCTCTGTTCCTCATAGAATGAGGCCAATCCCTCCCAAGAGAAACAAGATAGGTCATGGAGCCCTGCCACTACAGTGACATCCGACTGTGTGTGGCACCTGGCTAACAATATTTTTAGTCCTTGTCAAAGAAGCACGTGTCCGCAGGACACCTAACTGCGCTGGCACCCTCCACTCGGGAGGTGAGGAATAACATTTAATAGGTTAGGTGGAAGCGAGGGCTAGAACAGCTCACTGGAACCTAACTCTCACTCTCTGGTAGACCCCCCCCCCCTTTTCCTGCTGCAGCACAGCTACCTGTTAGAGGGGGGTGCAGGGGAAACTGAGGAGTCCTTCCAGCTGGGTAGGAGTGAACTCAAGCAACCCAGCAGTGAGTGCCCAGGGTCCTCCCCAGAAGAAGCCTCCAGGACAGAGAGTTCATTCTGCACACTGGGGTGGCATGCTTGGATCGCTCTCCCAGTAGGTGTGTGCAGGCGGGCTGGGTGGATCTTACCTCTCTAGTAGGTCTCGTGGGTTCCCCGGGGAGGGGCTGCGTCACCGGAGCTCCCGAGCTGCAACCCCGGGCATTGGACCTCAGGAGCCGCTGCAGTGTTCGGGCTGCAGGCCGTGACGCCATGAAGTCAGCAAAAGAAGAAGCCGGCCAGAAGTGGGCCTTCAGAGCTCTCTAGCCCGGGTCCTGGCACCGGGTCACTTCTGAGGGGAGGAGCAGAGGGCGGCGCCCAAGCAGCCAATCAGCGAGGTTGCCTCTCCGCATGGCCCTCTGGAAGTTGTAGTCCACACGTTCCGCCCCCTTCCAGGACAGAAGCGTGTTCTTGTTCAGAAGTGCCAAGTCTGGGAGGGCTATGCTGTTTTCCTTCAGCTTTGCATTTAAGCTCTCTTTAGATGCAGAATTTAAAGGGGTGACATAAAAACTTCTAGGGAAGTTATACTTATTTTTTTTCTTTTTGTTATGGAGAGGTGTTGAGACCCTTAGTGTTTCAAAGGTGTAGCCCTAGCTGCCCTGGAACTCGCTTTGTACACCAGGCTGGCTTCAAATTTAGAGATAGCCTTCTGCATCTGCTTCCCGATAGGATGCCATATGGGTTCTGGTCCTCTGGAAGAGCAGCCAAGTTCTTAACCACTGAGCCATCTCTCTAGCCCCTTAACTTATTTTTTAAGTTAGCATAAAATAGCATGCTACTTTATGACATATTCTTAAATCAAGTAATATTTCAATACATAAAAATCTGCTGGTGGAGGGTGCCAGTAAAATATCAATATTCTATTTACAAATACCGACTTTACTCATTTCTTTCACCTCACCCCCCTCCTGAGCCCGCTTGTAGGACAACTACAAGCTCCCTTTTTATGGGCACTCTAGTTGTGTCTCTCATATGGCAATAGTTTTGGCTTCTTCATTCAAAAAAAAGATATATGAAAGGAAGACACAAAAGAATGGGTGAGCCTCGAGTTGCTCGCTATGCACAGAACTCTGAGCTAACCATCAAGATGACTGTGTGGATAGAAAGTTCGTATAACAATTAAGGAAAAAGTCTTAGAGAGAGGGGGCAATTTTTCCAGAGCTATGTAGCTGATTAAAGTGTTCAAATCTTGTAGAAGTTAGGGCCAGTTCTTCCTCCCAGTCCCATGTCCCCAGAAATAAGATATTGACTCAAAATATATTTACAAATACCTTGGCCATATAGCTAGGTTCTTCTCTGGAATCATAACCTAAAATAACCCATTTATTTTGTTCTGCATTCTGGCATGTGACTGGTTACCTGTGCTCAGGTACCATGCGTCTGTCTGGTCACATCTTTCCAGCAAATCCCTGTGCCTCGCTCTATCCCAGAATTCTTTCTCCTCTCAGATGTGCCACCTTCTCTTTCCTACCTAAGCTATAGGCTTTTTAATTGACAGGCAATGCATTCATACAGTACACAGATATTCTCTCTACAAAAACTAGTCTCAAATCCAGTATAATCTGAGTCCTGTAACTGATTCTATAATTAAGATTAACAGTGTGAGAAAGGTTGGGGTTCCATGAGCCTCTTTTTTTTTTCTGAAAAGCAGCAGGACTTAAGTCTCAGATCTTAGAGATCCATCCACACTCCACAACAGACATATATACATACTAAGAGTAGGTATGCTCAGTCAGTCATGGACATATACAGCCGTCCATCATCCTGGCACACAGGATCTTGTGAGTCCTGGCCTGCTTCACATACATAGTGATCTCCAAGCTGGTATGGGCTACACAGTGAAGCCCTGTCTCAAGGGGAAAAAGAAGAAGAGAGTGTGGGGGTGGGGTAGGGTGGGGTGGGGTTATTCTCAAATCTGCCGGTCGATTGTTCTCAAAGCTCAACTGCTATGAAACTAGAAGAAGCCAGGGCCAGTGTAGAGCGTCTGTGAGCTGAGGTTAGAAGTGGAAATCTGGTGTATAATCCAGAGGAACTGACAGTTCCTTGGTGAGGAAAGAAGAAGGGAACAGAACTGGGTTTTACTAATACAGGCTAGTTATTGTAAAAGCAGGGACGGTCTTAGCTGTATAGGCAGATAAGCCTTCTCCAGATTGTTTTGTACTGTCTCAACTCCGAGTAGCATTATGGGAAACAATAAGTATCAGCTTGAATTGGAGTAGATTTGGAGGGGCATGTCTGTCATGATCTGCAAGCGGCCTGGGGATCCCCTGAGAACGGCCGACAGGCTGTGCGCTAAGGCTCTCTCTGCCTGCATTTGTCAGCAGAACTGAGGGTGGAAGAGAGGAAAACAAAACCCACTTCTTTGCAGGTGGAAGGCCCGAACAGCCTTCAAGAGAGCACCTAACCCAGGAGGAAAAGCTTGTTGACTTGACAGACTTCAACCAGGAGCAAGAATTCAGAGGCAGATGCCTCGGGGAGCTGGAAGGGCTAAAAGCAAACTCTGTGACCCAGTCTTCTCAGAGAAGGGGCGGGGGGAGACAGGGCAGCGGACCTTAGGTTTATTGTAGCCACTCCCATCTCACACAGAACCAGTCGTGGAGATCTCAGATGTGTGTGCCAATCCTGGCGTTTTCCACGTCTACTTACTACCCTCCCCCCTAAGGTTTGTCCTTCTAATGACAGACCAAGGAGGATCCTATCAAAATTCAATGGAGCAAAACCCAAGTTTGTCAGGTACACTTTACTTAGTGTGTGTGCTTAGAGAGCGTGGGTAAGGCCTTTCTCCACAGAGCAGCAGCACTGGAGTGTCTGGACCTGGCAGGACTGATGGCTTCCCCATAGCTCTGTAGAAGGAGCCCTCTTCCCCTAACCTTTCCCAGATTGCATGCTCCAGTGTCCCCCAGACACCCTGGAGCCACAAGCAGTTAGAACAGAACGGTATGCAAATACCGTTTCCCAGGAGGGAAATCTGGAAATTAAGTGAGGGTCTTGTGGTCCTCCCTGCTCCCTCCTTCAGAGTCAAAGGGCAGCAGTCTCCAGGCCTGGTGGGTGAGGACTCTTCCAAGCAGGCGCACTAGATCGAATGAAGGTGGCAGGGTGGCAGCTGTCGGGCTCAGAGGAGCAAGTTCTACAACTCCTGGTCTCAGACCCATGCAGCGGTGATGTTGGTAATCTGCTCTGTCTTCACAACAACAGAAGATTAACACAATGTGCAAATTCCCATTGGTAGTCACCGTCTATTCTTTTAAAGACAGTGCCATTGCAGTGCATGGAGACACCCGTCGATACCGGTCTGAGGGGCATGGGGTGTCCTGTCCTCCACTTGCCTCACTCTTTCCTGACATTTATTCCACCTGAACTTCCCCTGTTCCCTCACAAAGAGGTCAGCCCCATGGATTCTCCAATCTGCTTGCACACATCTGCTTGGATCCCGCCGGTGGAAGGCACACACAGGGAAGCAGAGAGCTGTGTGCAAGGGACAAATGGTACCAAGGGACCAAGTCGGAAGCAGGAAGGCAAAGGATGACAGCATATAGGACAATTCCGCACGTTTGCTGCAAGCTGGGATTGTCTACGCCAAAGCAACTCCCCCTCAGCTCAGCCTTCAATCTAAAATATATTCTTTCCTAGGAGATGCTCACATGTTTAACAAGCAAGCATGAAGACCTGAGTCCAAATCCCCCAAATCCATGTGTACTGTGTGCACCTAGCAGGAGGATTCCTGGGACCATTCTGGCCAGTCACTGTCACAGAATCAGGGAGTGTCAGCTTCATTGGGAGAACCCCTCTGGTACTCTTGGAGGTAGGGACCCTCAGACACAAGTCTTTAAGGCTACAAATGTCCTCTTCGCCGGACCCATTCCCTCATCCTTGGAGCTGCAATCCTGCAGTTTTCTTGGGCCCAGCTGGGCTGCTGTGCCCCCTTGCCCTCCTCTCTCCCCTTCCCCTCAGAGCTGCCTGTATTCCCACAGCCCTGCTAGGCCCCTGTGCAAGGTGAAAAGATAAGGAGATGACCCAGCAGATGAAATATTTGCTGCATGAATATAAGGAGCAGAGTTTGAATCTCCAGAACTATGTGAAATCAGGAAATATCTGGTGACTTCCTGTTATCTTAGCAGTCAGGAGGCATAGGCCGAGGAGCCCAAGGCAAGCCAGCCAGCTAGGCTAGTCAAAACTAGTGAGCTCTGGGGCCTGCAGGAGAACAAATAAAGGGAGACACCTGATGTCAACTTTGGGTTTTTACATGTGTGCACATATGTGTGCATGTGCATTGGTACATACACAGGCATCCACATACTTGCGAACACACACCTATACTTATGCAAGGGTGCATCCACACATGCATGCATAGCACAAATATACTCAAGCAAAAAATTAAATTATAAAAAAACCCTGAATTAGTGAGATGGCTTAGTTGGTGTGAGTCAAGGCACTGACTGGATAAGCCTGGTGACCTGAGTTTAATCCCTCAAACCTATGTAAAGGTGTAAGGAGATAACCAGGTCCATGGAGTTGTTCTCTGACCACCCACTCCTCTCACACACATACTATATGCACACATGTATTATACATACTTAAATAAATAAATAAATAAATAAATAAATATGTGAAAAGAGATAGAAGGGATAGCAGACCTCTAGCCTCCATACACATGTGCACATGTACACATAGACACATCTCTCTCTCTCTCTCTCTCTCTCTCTCTCTCTCTCACACACACACACACACACAGAGAGAGAGAGAGAGAGAGAGAGAGAGAGAGAGACTCAGACAGATGACAGACAAGCAGACAGAAGAAAGGAAGAAAATCTCCTTGGACTCCCCAAGACAGTCAAATCCAGTTCTTCCAGCCTGATTTCCTGCATCAAGTTTGGGTTTGCTGCCCTGCCATTGCTTATATGTGTTTGGAACAATTATTGTGTAGAGATGGGAGCAGCAGGCTGACACTTCTGGAAAGGCGTCTTTGAGCTTTTGCTGTTCCTGTGAGTACTGGCCAGGCTGAGAACACTGTGTGCCAAGTTTCCCTCCTGGTGCGGGCAGGGAGGGCTGCATGAGGGAGGCCAGAGAGGCACGGTGAAGAGCCCTGACTTGGCACTAGGGGATCTTATTGCCAGTCCGCACTTGTCACATGTTCATGGCTGAGCCTAAGGCCAGTTACCTAACTTCTCTGACTTCACCCAGTATGGCGAAGAGAAAGCAGCTTAGCTGTTTATCTTCACTATCTCACAGGGGCGGGAGCTATGACCTAAGAAAAAGAGAAAAGAAAAATCTGAGATAAATCCAGAGAGGCTAAGGAACTGGTCAAAGGCCACATAGATATCAAGTGGCAAAGCTGAGACTTGAACCCAAGGCATGGCAGAATCCAGCCTAAAAATCCTCATCCTGGACCGAATCGCACTCTTGCAAATAGTTCTTTTCAGGACCCTTTAGCCTCTCCTCTCATGCATAATAGCTAAGAACTCTTTAAAAAAAAAAAACGATTTATGTTAGTGTGGATGCATGTGTGAGGTGTGTGTGTGTGTGTGTGTGTGTGTGTGTGTGTGTGTATGTGTGTGTGTGTGAGTGCCCTCAGAATCTAGAAGAGGACATCAAATTTCCTGGAGCTGGAATTCCATATGGTTGTGAGCCACCCTACCTGGGTGCTGGGAACCAAACTCAGGTCCTGTAGAAGAGCAGGAAGTGATCTTAACCACTGAGCTGTCATTCCCGCCCCACAATCAATATTTTAATCGACTTCACAAATCATTTTTTCTTAACTACAGATGCCCTAAAACATGTTGCAAGCCCTAACTATGGACAGTAAGACAAAATCAGAATGCCTACATTAGCAATTCTGGAGCCTAGTATTTCCCAGCTAGGTCTAAAGTTCACTGCTCACATGTAGGGCAATTTCCCCCTTGGGTACACAGTAGATGATTAATGACAATGATAGTACTGGTACACACGAGAAGAGCCAAGTAATTGAACTTTCTGTTTGAATTGGCTTACAGGGCTTAATCAATGGAAGGAAAGAGAAAGTATGAATTGGCAAGAGATTACTTTTGGGTCAAAGGGCAGAGGCTGTAGAGATCAACCAAGACAGGCCTATCACATTTCCAATGTGAAGAGCAAACTATCCAGACCTGTTAAAGACAACTGAAGTGACCATTATGATGTGCGTGTCGGAGGGAAACACATAAGGAGTCCAGGCTCCTTGTCCCACTGTAGTTACCAGAAGCACCAGCAGGCTGGTGGCAGGAGCAGAGAGTGAGCCACTAGATTGATTTGAAGTTGGAGGCTCGCCGGGTACACAGCTTGAAAGGACAGCTGGGCAAAATTCAACCGAAGGGTGACAGAGTGCCCGGGTGATGGATGGGGGAAGATGTGAGTTTGGAGGGAGCTGAGAGATGAGACAAAGTGGAGGAGGTTCAAAGTCTGAGAGCGTAGCTGAACTCAGACAGGGCTTGGGAAAGCTTGGCGTGTGCATGAGCGACAGCAAGCAAAGGCAAGGAGCTAGAGAAAGCTACTGAGAAAGGAGAAAGACAAAAGCCTTTGAGGCCTGCAAGTGGCCAGGCCCCACCCCTGAGGACCCACAACTGACAGGCTCTGCCTACAGAACATCCTACAGGACATAATGGCCAGCCCCAGCACCTCCATGTGCAGGTGGCCACGGTGCGACAACAGAGTAAAAAGCTCAGTTCTCACCCTGGAAATCTCCACTCTAGAAACTCCATTCCCCCAAGCAACTGTATATAAACCCTGTCTTCTGTTCAGTTCTCTGCTGCTTCTTGCCTAAGCAGAGGGAGCCACCCTTCTGGGTTTTTCCACTCTCAGTGAGACTCTTGTGTGATTTGTGATTTTTGTGGTATATTTTTGGTTTCCAACTGTAAGGATACTTTTCCCTTCAGAGCTATACCCCTTGTACTGGAGAAGCCTTTCCCCTAGGAGTTATAGCACTTATATTGCTGCCATTACTTGGATGGACTTTCCTAATGCCCATGCTCACCCCGAAGGCCTGGGCTGCACTGGGAACTAATTCCTCATCTCTAGGCCACCCACAACAGACTCACCTTCCAGCTCCCTGGACACATGGCACCCCATCCACCAGCAACAATTATGCTCTAGCCATAGTCTTCTGTATGCAGCCAGGAGAAGGCTCCCATCTGCCATGGGCGGGGCTTGAGCATAGGACCTCAAGGCCCATCCCCACAGTGATATACGTCTTCCAACAAAGCCAAATCTACTCAAACAAGGACACCTCCTCCTAATATTATCATTCCCTTGGCCAAGCATATTCAAACCACCACAATAGCCCTGTATAGCTATCTGGCTAAATATATAAATAGAAATATAAAGCTATCTTTTGCTCCCACCATCCACTTGACCCCAGGCTCACCAGCTAGCTCCTTCCTTCTTCTTATCCACACAATCTGACAAACCTTTTCCCTTTTTGCCTTCCCAGATGGATCCCTGGATATGGGATACACAAAACCTCTCTATAGCCAAATTTGACACCCATCCCATCCAAGTATAAAACCTTTTCACTCCAAGTCAAAAGACAAGATGTAGCCCCCCCACACACACACATGATTCTAGGTATTTGGAAAGTTTTCTCTGTCGATTATTTGCATACTGATGGCTTTATGTTTTCTGGTGTATCCTGAAGTTTTGTTGAAAATATGGGAGCGAAGATAGAAATCGGTCAGGCTCAGTTGAGCGTGTGAATGCCGGTAACCACCACGTTTTGTTTCTGACTGGTCATCTCCGAGTGTGTGCCCTTTCTGTGTTCTACCCTCATTAGTTTTGTTTTTGCTTTCTCTGCGGCTGCCAGCCACTGGCCACCGCTGCTAATGCTATTTGCTATGGCTGCTTCAATGGCCAGAGCTCAGAACTTATCTCTGGGTTTTGTGGTCACTGGATTTACATATTTAAAAAAATGGGATTTTAAAACAATGCTTGCTTAATAAGGTATAAAAGCTACACCTTCATGCATTCATATACGAGACTGTAGCTGTGGCCACAACTGAGCTTCTTATACACAAAACAAAGACGTGAACCTTCAGTTCACCTACTACGGTCTCCTCTCCTCACAGCCTGCCCCACCTTCTGACATACAAGGGTCTCAAACAGACTCCTTTCCTGATCTCTCTCTCTCTCTCTCTCTCTCTCTCTCTCTCTCTCTCTCTCTCTCTCTCTCTATCTCTCCAGGTAACATTGGTAACATTGCCATACTTACCTCTCAGGCACTCCCATGCCTCAACATTTCAAACTGACTCAAGCCGCTCATGTGCCTCTCTTAAGGGGTGTACAGGTCATTCGTTTCTGCTGCCTTCTGCCACCCCTTATATTTGGTTCCAAATTCTCAAGTCCAGAACTTCAGCCACCCTGCCTCTCCACCTGCTCTAAGCATCCCTCCCTCCTTGCCTACATAGTAAAGGTCCCCTCTCTGGCTCCTGGAGCATGCTAGGGAGCCCTTCCATGAGGGCAACATTATAGTTGGTAAGACGCTTGCTCCTCTCCCTTTGTGGAAACCCTTCCTGTTTCTTTGCCTCCTTCCCCACCCCCACCCCCACCCCAGGAGCTGCCTGCTAAGCCCCACAGCTTCCCTGAGCCTGGAACTCTGTGACCTTGTCCCTACCGGTCTCTCAGCTCTGTCCTGGAAGTTTCACAGCTTCTCCTCGTCCTCTTGTCTCTTGCCTCTCGGCTCCCACGTGGGGCTTATAGAAACTTTCTCTGGCGGAGTTCATTTTGTGAACCGTCCTCTCTCCCTCCTCTGGCTCGGATTTCACGAAAACCTTGCTCTGTTACTACAAACAGCCTGACCTCAATACAGTCCAATGGCCAACACTGACATGCTCAGTTTTCAATGGTGACAATTTCTACCACTGCACAAACAAATAATCTGGAAATATTTTATATCTAAACTCGCTCTCTCCTCCTCTGTTTCTTCCTATTTACACCTGTTCCAGGTAGCTCTTACACATGAGTGTTTAGTGTCCAAGAGACTTCTCCCTGTAACCAACAACTCATCCTAACATGGTTCAGAAATTTCTCAATATCAGGCTGTCCAAGGCCAATTCTGTTTTCTACAATTTCTTACCCTTCTATCTTTCACTGGGGTTTATTCCCTATGCATATTTTCCCTAAGACCAAAAGGAAGATTACTGTAAAAAGTGTCTGGAAACTTAAAGAGGTTACCTATATTGGTCCCTCAAATACCATAGGACAAATCTGGGCTGTCCTAATTGCAGATCGGCTACTGAATAACACTCTGCCTGGTCGCTCTGGAGAGTGCTGGTGGTATGTCCCTCCTGGGTCAAATTCATGACTAGCATTTGTAGCCTCATCCATTGAACTACTAGACTCTCTCACCTCCCATTAACTGCCCTGAGCCAAACACCACTACTACTCATATCTCCAATATCTCCCTAGTATCACAGAGCATTCTAACTGCTCAGGGACACACTTTATGGGCACACTAGATCCCTCCAACTGTAGTAATAGGCACTGCCACCCAGCCTTTATGTGCAAATTGCATAATGCCTCGAATATATGAGACACTCAAGTTTATCACTTCCTATCTGCTGGGTCATCAGGGACTTATGCCCTGCTATTCCTTTTACTGAAAACAGGGGCGTTACCTGCTGGAGAAACCTTGCCAGTTTCCCTCATAGGGTTTATATCAGCACAGCATGACAGACAAGTGGTTCAGGTCATACCCGTTCTAGCAGCCCTGGGTATTCGCTGGCATTCCCGCAGGAGCGGCAGGCTGAATACTCCTCTAGCTGCTCACCATCAGCTTTTGTCAAAGTTCATCCAGGATCTCCAGCAGTGGCTGACCTCCATAGCATTACAGAATTGGCAAATATTAGATTTACTATCAGCAGAGAGAGGTGGTCGTGTCTCTTCCTTGGGAGGAATATTGCTTCTATGCCAACCAGTCAGGTATAGTAAAAGGTAAGATCTGACACCTCCAAACAGCTCTCCAAAAATGTAAGAAACATCCTGATGTGTCCCTCCAGTGAATCATTAACAGTCCAATGTGATTGGAAACCCCCCTTCTTAACCCCCCTTCTCTTCTTCCCTTCATCCTACTAGGCACACCCTACCTCATAAACTTCTTGTCGAGATTTCTTCAACAATAGATCCAAAAAATTTCAAACCAGATGTTTAATCAGTCACTATTACAAATTTACCAGCCCCTGGCTACGGAACCAGTGGCCTATGGCACCAGATTACTCCCTGAAGGGCAAGTTTGCCCTAAAGACTTTGATGTCCCCGTTCAGCAACTGGAAGTATTCTAACGATAACATTGCCTTCTTTCCCCAATCCCTGATTGTTTATCAATAGTAAACAAAAAGGGGGGCATGTAAGCCCATCAAGGCATGCAAGTGTCCAGATCCAACTCCCAGGACCTGTAACCAGCAGGCTTTGCTCACAGAACACTCTAAGATCCTGAACAGCAGGACCCAGCCCCTCCAGATGCAGGTGGCCAAGCCCCACCCTACAGAGTAAACGCCTCACGCTCAGAGCTTAAAACCCACCAATCCTGCCTACCCACGAGCATGGAAGATTTTTCCATTTTCTGAGATCTTCTTCCATTTTCTTCTTCAGAGACCTGAAGTTTTTGTCATACAAATCTTTTTTTTTTTTTTTTTCCGAAACAGGGTTTCTCTGTGTGATCCTGGCTGTCCTGGAACTCACTCTGTAGACCAGGCTGGCCTCAAACTCAGAAATCCGCCTGCCTCTGCCTCCCAAGTGCTGGGATTACAGGCGTGTACTACCACGCCCAGCTTCATACAAATCTTTCAATTGTTTGGTTAGAGTCACACCAAGATACTTTATATTGTTTGTGACTATTGTGAAGGGTGTCATTTCCCTAATTTCTTTCTCAGCCTGCTTATCTTTTTGAGTATAGGAAGGCTACTGATTTGCTTGAGTTGATTTTATAACCAGCCACTTTGCAGAAGTTGTTTATCAGCTGTAGGAGTTCTCTGGTGGAGTTTTTGGGTCACTTAAATATACTATCATATCATCTGCGAATAGTGATAGTTTGACATCTTCCTTTCCAATTTGTATCCCTTTGATTTCCTTATGTTGTTGAATTGCTCTAGCTACTACCTCAAGTACTATATTGAAAAGATATGGTGAGAGGCGGCAGCCTTGTCTAGTCCCTGATTTTAGTGGGATTGCTTCAAGTTTCTCTCTGTTTACTTTGACGTTGGCTACCGGTCTGCTGTAAATTGCTTTTTACTATATTTAGGTATGGGCCTTGAATTCCTGTTCTTTCCAATACTTTTAGCATGAAAGGATGCTGAATTTTGTCAAATGCTTTTTCAGCATCCAATGAGATAACCATGTGTTTTTTTTTCTTTTAGTTTGTTTATGTAGTGGATTACATTGATGGATTTCCATATATTGAACCATCCCTGCATCCCTGGGATGAAGCCAACTTGATCATGGTGAATGATCATTTTGATGTGTTCTTGGATTTGATTGGCAAGAATTTTATTGAGTATTTTTGCGTCGATGTTCATAAGGGAGATTGGTCTGAAGTTCTCTTTCTTAGTTGGATCTTTGTGTGGTTTTGGTATCAGGGTAATTGTGGTTTCATAGAATGAGTTGGGTAATGTTCCTTCTGTTTCTATTTTGTGGAATAATTTGAAGAGTATTGGTATTAGGTCTTCTTTGAAGGTCTGATAGAATTCTGCACTAAAACCATCTGGTCCTGTGCTTTTTTTGGTTGGAAGACTTTCTATGACCCCTTCTATTTCTTTGGGGGTTATGGGATTAATATAGTTAAAATGGCAATCTTGCCAAAAGCAATATACAGATTCAACACAATCCCCATCAAAATCCCAACTCAGTTCTTCATAGAGTTAGTTAGAAAGAACAATTCTCAAATTCATCTGGAATAACAAAAAACCCAGGATAGCTAAAACTATCATCAACAGTAAAAGATCTTCTGGGGGAATCAATATCCCAGACCTCAAACAATACTACAGAGCAGTAGGGTTAAAAAGCTGCATGATATTGGTACAGTGACAGAAAGGTGGATCAATGGAATATGATTGAAGACCCAGAATTGAACCCATACATCTATGGCCAATTGATCTTTGACAAAGGAGCTGAAAACATCCAGTGGAAAAAAGATAACCTTTTCAACAAATGGTGCTGGCTAAACTGGAGGTCAACATGCAGAAGAATGAGAATTGATCCACTCTTATCTCCTTGTACTAAGCTCAACTCCAAGTGGATCAAGGACCTCCACATTAAACCAGACACACTGAAATTAATAGAAAAGAAACTGGGGAAGACCCTTGAGGACATTGGCTCAGGGGGAAAGTTCCTGAACAGAACACCAATAACTTATGCTCTAAGATCAAGAATAGACAAATGGGACCCTATAAAATTACAAAGTTTCTGCAAGGCAAAAGACACTGTCAAAAGGACAAATCGGCAACCAACAAATTGGGAAAAGATCTTTACCAACCCTACATCTGACAGAGGGCTAATATCCAATGTATACAAAGAACTCAAGAAGTTAGACCCCGGAAAGCCAAATAACCCTATCAAAAATGGGGTACAGAGCTAAACAAAGACTTTTCACTTGAAGAAATTCGGATGGCTGAGAAACACTTTAAAAAATGCTCAACATCATTAGTCATTGAAGAAATGCAAATCAAAACAACCCTGAGATTTCACCTCACACCAGTCAGAATGGCTAAGATTAAAAACTCAGGAAACAACAGGTGTTGGCAAGGATGTGGAGAAAGAGGAACACTCCTCCACTGCTGGTGGGACTGCAAGCTGGTACAACCACTCTGGAAATCAGTCTGGCGGTTCCTCAGAAAACTGGACACGATACTTCCGGAGGACTCAGCCATACCACTCCTGGGCATATACCCAGAAGATTCCTCAGTATGCAATAAGGATACATGCTCCACTATGTTCATAGCAGCCCTATTTATAGTAGCCAGAATCTGGAAAGAACCCAGATGTCCTTCAACAGAAGAATGGATACAAGAAATGTGGTATATATACACAATGGAGTACTACTCAGCCATTAGAAACAATGAATTCATGAAATTCTTAGAGAAATGGATGGAGCTGGAGAACATGATACTAAGTGAGGTAACCCAGTCTCAAAAGAACACCCATGGTATGCACTCACTGATAAGTGGATATTAGCCTAGAATCCTGGGACACCAAAGACATAATCCACATACCAAATGATGTCCAACAAGAAGGAAGGAGTGGACCCTGGTTCTGGAAAGGCTCAAAGCATCAGTGTAAGGGAATACCAGAACAGGGAAGTGGGAAAGGGTGGATGGGGGAACATGGGGAGGGAAAAGGGCATGGGGGGGTTTTTGGGGGGACAGGGAACCAGAAAAAGGGAAATGAAATGTAAATAGAGAATATATCCAATAAAAAAAAGTGAAAAAAAAACCCCACCAATCCCCACCCTGGAAAGCCCCGCCCTGGAAAGCCCCGCCCACCCTCCACCCCCCACCCCCAGTTCTATATAAACCATGTCTTCTCTTCAGTTCTCTGCTGCTTCTTTCCTGAGTAACTCTTGTTGAAGTGTGTGGTGCTGTATGATTTTTGTGGTATTCCTTGGCTCCCAACTGCCAGAATGCCTTTCCCTTCAGAGCTGTGACACTTACAAAAGACCCAGGGCCACACAGTAAAGCTAGCTAGGAGGCTCCCTGGGTTCTGTTGCCTAATTGGACACACTGTGCTACATGTGTGACAATTTAAGACTGGCTTGATAAACCAATACATATGAAAGTCTCATACCAGCAGGTGAAATCTAAGACATGGGCTGGAGAGATGGCTCAGTGGCTAGGAGCTCTTACTGCTCTTAGAGAGGACCCAAGTTCCATTGGTTCCCAGCACCCACATCAGATATCTCACCACCCTTTATAACTCCAGGTTCAGGGGATTGGGGGCCCCCTTCTGGCTTCCATGGGCACCAGCACCCATGTTACATAAGCCTACACACACACACATACTCTCTCTCTCTCTCTCTCTCTCTCTCTCTCTCTCTCTCTCTCACACACACACACACACACACACACACATACTAACACACACACAATTTTAAAACAATACAACTTATCTATAACATTAGTTGTGTGTATGTGTTTGTGAGAGCAGTTGCCTATGGAAGTCAAGGTCATCAAATGTTCCTAGAATCAGCATTACATATGGTTGTGAGCTTCCTACCCCACACTTTTGTTAGGAACCAAAGTCAGGTCTTCTGCAAGAGTGCAGTAAGTGCTCTTAACTGCTGAGCCATCTTTTGACCCCATCCCACTTGAAAAAAAAACTGAACCATGTCACCAGTGTGTGCCTTGCCTGTTATTACCCATGTCAGTCTAGCTGACTTGTTACATTTAAAAACCCCTGGGACTTCTTTTTGTTTTGAACACTGAGTCCTAATAACCATGAGGCCGTGTTAAGGTTTCCCATCATCCACTGGCTCTGCAAAAACTGTTTTGTTTTTATTTGATGTCTTTCTTTCAAAGATGTTTTTTGCCTACATTACTTCTTAGAACAGAAAAGAGTGGGAAAGCGCAGAGAATGCATGTGTTCTAACCACTAATTTCTTAATCAGACTCAAGGAATATGCTTGGTGGGGTTTGTACATTAAGAAGGAAAAGAAATGAGGCTTGAAGCCATTGCAGGGCTGCCTCCTGCGTGCTCATCAGAATATGCATTTCTCAGTACACCATGAGACATCTTTACAGACACACACACACACACACACACACACACACACACAGAGAGAGAGAGAGAGAGAGAGAGAGAGAGAGAGAGAGAGAGAGAGAGAAAGAGAGAGAGAGAGAGAGAATCTAATAAATGTAACTCTATGTGTCCTTGTTCATCTCCTCAAACCCTACACTGGAGCATGGTCAGTAAGACATATATTATAGTGAAAGAATCATTTTTTATTTAGTTTTTAATAACCCTCTGTTAGACATTACTAACACACACACACACACACACACACACACACACACACACACACCACTTAAGCCAGTTTTCCACTTAGACATCATGTACAAGAGGGAGATACTAAAGTTTGGGGTAGGATCAAAGTCAGCCCATCATGTTCATGCAACAGGCACATGATCAGTGTGTCACACGATCAGTGACACATGGCTATACCTACCTGCACAGAGGTTTGGAGATAGAGTCAGACTGCCATAGACAAAGACACACTGAAGGCATACATCATGCCCTGCTTAGAATGACATTTTCCTGCTGGCCACTGGGGCTGTGTCCCTGCTGGGTCCCTGTTGAGTTAGTTCTCCCTGGGAAGACACAACCGAAACGCCCATTCATTCCCGATGGGCACACTGGACAGATCCAAGTATGATTCTCTTAAAGTCCATCATGGTGACACCAACTAGTTTATGTCACATTTGTTTATAGAGTATGGGTGAGAGATCCTGTACAGAAGTATAAGTGACCCTAAACACAAACATCATTGCAAAGTCCCATCCTATCATGGGTGACAACATTGTGAAAGCTACATGTGGAGTCCACCTTCTCACCATCCTTCACTCTCCATACACCCTGGCATCTTCCATGACCACTTGCAGCTGGGAGAAGGGTAGGGGAGCAGCAGTCAGAATCTCAAGTGAGGCCTGCAGGTTCTCCTCAATCTACGGTGGAGTATTAGTGGCCCCTTTATCATCACTATGAACCTACATACCATTGTACTGATCCGCTCTTGTTGCCATGGCTACCTGAGCAACTCCCAAGGTGCCATTCCACTATGATAGGAGGGGAAGTGTGCCATGCAGCAGCCATGGTTCCCACGGCTCCCAGCCTTGCATCCTGTGTACTCTTTTCATGCATGCTGCACTAAAAATGCTCTTAGGGGTAAAAACGGCATTTCTGTGTGAGGCAGGGGGCAGATAGATATCCTGATGATGATGATAATGATGATGATGGTGCTGGTGGTAATGGTGATGATGGTGATAATAATAGATATAAAAATATCTCTTCATGAGGCCAGTCATTTTTTTCATAACCCCTTCAGACGATCCAGGATTCTAAGTCTGGGGCTTCCTCTGGTATAACACAAAACTGTGTTAAGTCTTCTAATCCCTAAACAAAGTTAAAGGTCTTCTATCAGGTCTTTGATTTCTCTTGGCAACGTGTTGTCATTTCTTAAAGTTTTAAAATTTATTTTTAAAATGTGTGTGTACAGATGTTTTAACTTGTATGCGTGTCTGCATACTGCTTGCTTATCTGATGCCCACAGAGGCCCAAAGTGCATTAGATGTGCTGAGACTGTGGTGGTAAGCCATGATGTGGATGCTGAGAACTGGGCCTGGGTCATCTGGAGAACAGCCAATACTCGTAACCCCTTAGCTATTCCTTCAGCCCAATGTGTCAGCATTTTGAGCAGTCACCTTCCATAGGCTCTCTTTGATTCATCTCTCAATCCTCCTTGGGCTGTGGGTGTTATTGCACACACTGATTTTTCTATGTTTATAATTGTCTGTTGCTGAGACTTGGACAGTTTCCACCTGAGCCAGTCTGGCTTGGCTCTTGCTAGGTCACTCTTGTTTTGAGACAGGGTCTCTGCAGGCTGGCTGTGAATGTGAGCTTTCTTGGCTCAGCAATCCACCCCCAGCCTCCACAACAGGAGGAAGGCAGGCAAGCAGCCACTGCCCCTGGCCCCTGTGGTACTTGATAGTCAAGAGGAACCAACACAGACTTGCCCGTCAGCCTGCAAACAATATTGTCCTTGGTCTCTTGCCCTAAACATCCTGTGTCTGCAGGAAAATTTAACTGGTGACCATGTTACCTTCTAAATAAAGTAAAATCCCAGCCCTTTCCAGTTTGTAGAGTTTCCTATTTATATTTATCATGATCAACAGGCACTACATGTCACTGTCTTACCAACCAATTTTAGCCTTCAGGGATCTCTAAGAGTAGACCTGGTTCAGTCTTAAAATGAAAACCCATGCTTTTAAAGGACATAAGTGATAATAGTATAAACTTTGGGGTCCCAGGGTATATAACTGGAATACATAACTGCAGGCATAGTGTTTGTTCACTGCATAATCTAGGAAATGCAACGTTTCTTCTTTTCCTAACACTATCGATGGTAAGATATGCCATAATTTCAAGTGTCACTGAGAAAGAAAATGCTACCTATTAAATTATGACAAAGTGTTTTCTTTGTATTCAAGTTTTATTGTGTATTTACTGAGAGAGCTGTTTGAGAATTAGACTTACTGTTTATCCATCTTGTTCACATATGAGGATAAAAGACATATGAATTGAAGAATAAGAAACAACAACTATCTGCAGGCAACATGATTGTTTACATGGAAAGTCCTGAAGAGTAGAAAATAAAAGCCATTGTGAATTTTCTCCTGGTTACAAGATACAAGGTGAATATGCAAAAGCCCCTTTTATTTCCAAGAACCAGTAATGAACAATTATAAATTTAAAAAGAAATGTCATGTATAATGCCACCAAAAGCCTGTGAAATATTTGGGGATAAATCAAATCGGCTCTGTGGAGGGCTTGTACTCAAAACTATCAGACACTGTTGAGAGAAACAAAAGACCTAAATAAATGACAAGATACACTGGGCTCAGAAGACTCAGTGCTATGAAGATGTCAATTCTTTCCAAATTGTCTATAAATTTGCCATAATCCCCAAATGCCCAAAACCAAGAAGCTTTTGTATTAAAGCAGAAAAGTCGATGATAGGGTATGTAAGAAAAAAGTGAAGTTATAAGAATAATTTGAAACTAAAAGTTGAAGATCTACAGTACTTGCTGTCCTGATTTGCTTTAAAGCTTGACAATCAAGACTGTATGAGCTGACAAAGGGGTAGAGACATGGATCAATGAAATAGAACAGAAAAATAGACCCACACTTACACAGTCCATTGATTTTCAATACATGTTGGATTCAATAGAGAAAGGACAGCCACTTCAACAATAGCAATGAGGCAACTGGACACTGGCACAATGCCCTGCACCATGCCAAAAATATAATAAATTGAAATAGACTACCCATCTACTTCTGAATTTCCAAGTCTCATACAATGTTTATAAGGAAATACATGAGAAAAAAATCTTCATTTGGGGGTGAATTTCACAGAAAGCATAAGATGGAAAAGAAACAACCCGACAAATTGAAATCCACAAAATTTAAATGTTCTATTCCTCAAAAGACACTGTTAAGAAACATGAAAATAGAAACCACAGATTAAGATACTTTTTGCAAAACACAATAGCCAGAATTTTATAACTCAATGAAACAACCCACTTTAAAAGGATTCAAGCAGACATTTCATCAAATAAGATACCTGAGCAGCCAATGAGCCCATGAAAAGATGTCTAAAACTATCAATAAGCTCGGGCCTGTAAATTAGAATCCCTAATGAGGGATAGAGCAATGGTCTGGTGCTAAGAGCAGTGGCTGCCAAAGGAGACCAGGGTGTGGTTCTGAGCATCCACAGGGCAGGTAACAACCTCCTGCAACTCCAGTCCTGGCCTCCAGGGGCGCAGTCTACACTTAGTGCACATTTGCAAACACTCATACGCATAAAATAAAAGTAAATAAAAATAATCTCAGTAAAGGGTGAAGGGAAGAGACCGTAGAGTTTTGAGAGTAGGAGATAAACACAGCTGGATGGAAGGAGTAAGTCCTAGTGTCCCTCAGCCCAACGGAGTGACTACAGTTGACGTCCTGTTAAACATTCTATGGAAGACTAGAAGAGAGGAGCTTAAAGTGTCTAAACACAGAATGATAATGAGATAGAAATAAGTACCCCTATTTGATGTATATACATTAATACATACTGTGATGGGTAAGATTAACTGCGGATTTGCCAGGAGGTAGAGTCCTGTCAAACGGGCCCCTGAGCAGATCTGGGAGGACCGCTCTTGACTCTGTTAACTGAAGTGTTGAAGTCCTCCACTATGGGTGGCGTCATTCCCTGGCTGAGATTCTGACCTGCATAATGCGTGAAGGGTGGTGGGCTGAGTAACAGTCTGCTTTCATAACATTCTTCTTTTGACTGTAGACACCTTTCACACAATCCTACTGAAGAGGAAACCACAGACAAAAACCCAGCACACACGAGGAAATAATCCTCCATGGCTAAGAGTTAGCATCATGAAGAGCAGATTTAGTTCTAAGCCATTCAAGACAATTAACTCTTTGTGTGGTCTTTGGCTGGTACCTATATTAAGGACACAAAGGAATTCTTTTAAGAAGAATGTGAGAGAAGACTGTAGTTCTGATAAACAGTCAAATCTCAGTTTTACGGCCTTGGCAGAGGATTTGTAGGAAGCAGAGCCTGGGGCAAGGACTGAGAAGTGTTGTCTGCCTCATGTTCAAATCGCTGCTTGTTATGTCTGAATAGAGTAAGACAGGGCGGGGTGAGGGGTGAGGGAGGGGCTGTACCGGTCTCTGTTGCTAAAGAGACACGGAAGAAGCCATGCCTGCAGACTTGGCAGCCGTGTTTGCTGCAGTCATAGCCAGTCTCCCGGGGTTGCAATGCAATACGGTCATCTCTAAAGTTCATGCTAGACAACTCGAGTTTACCAGAGCAAACAAAATAACAAGAAAGCAAAACAACAACAAAAACAAGCAAAACTGCACACACACACACACACACACACACACACACAATCTGCTTACAGTTTTATGTTGGGGCACATTCATAACTTTCCAGGGGCACATGTGGCCTGTGGACTTTGAGTTGGACACAGCTGGAGAGCTTTTCTGAACCTCCTTGCAAAGAGATGTCACTGTCGTGTCCCCAGTTTCGTGGGAACCCCAGGAAAGCTCAAGAACTACAGGGCCCGATGCAATTCTGCATAAGAGTCGTTATTATGAGTCAGACTCAGATCGCAAACCTTCCCGCTGAGCAGGTAGGAGGGCGACCTCAAGCCTAGAAGACTTCACGCTTATATACAGCATAGTTAGGAGTTCTCTGGATTTGGGGGTAATGGGGGAGGCGACGAGGCAGGTCATTTTTCAATCACGATAACATTTGTTCAGGCGGCAGGGTGGAATCCCACAGCTGGGAGGGGAACTCTTCTGACCTAAGGAGTAATTTTATGGTGCTATCGGGAACTAGTGTTTTATGACTTGGCCATAGCTGTCCGTGACTCCTGATTATTTTTCTCTTTCACGATACGGATGTGGGACCCTGATCTCCTCAAGGATGTGTCTTTCCCTTGGACAGGCGTTAGCTGCACCTGGGAAGTGCTCCGCTGTTGATCAGTGAGGGTGGCAGCTTCGGCCACAGAGGTGAGGGAGGTTCTCATTCTTCTGCTCAAGCTGGCATCGGTGGCTCCTCAGAGCAGTTTCCTTAAGGGGTGCCTCTGTGGAAACAGGCACAGTGATATTCCGGTGCCAGACCAGGTCCTCTAGGAGCGCCCAGGGAGGGGGAGGGGAGTCTCTCCCTTGCTGCAGGAGGGAGCAGGGAGTGGGAGATCTCGAACTTCTTCTTCGAGAAAGCACAGGGACAGGCTGCCTGAGCACCTCCTTCGTCTTTCATTAGAATGGAGAATTAATCTTCTAAGCTCCCTCTTGTCCCATATTTCACATATTTCTCTGCAGGGAGAACAGCAAATGTGGCACCTCTCACCCTCTGGGTCCACTTGAGAGGCTGAACCTCACACCAAAGGTTGGAGAAGGCGTGGCCCGCGGGATCTGCCGGCTGCTCAGCCTGGGTCTCAGGACAGTCAGTGAGGCCAGTGTGCCAGGAGACAGCACACCTGCTCACCCGGGTCGGGTCTTCCCAGGGAGAAGGAGGGACTGGAGAAGGGCAGCAGTCTGCAAAGGCGCAACACGCACGCGCGCTGAGAGATGCTGAGTAGGAAAATAGAGATGTTACAATCAGGCCCACATGAAGACATATTTGAGAATTGGAAAAGACATTGTTACAAGGTATTTCTCGATGCTTCAGTCTGGGGAAGGCGGCGGTGAAGTGAAGCAGGAGAGAACTGAATTATAAGATTTATACCCAGGGAGACGTTCAGAAGTGGGAGGGGATGAGTAGTGAGTACACTGAGAAATGAGAATCAGTTTTGAGGTGCGGTGTGTGTGTGTGTGTGTGTGTGTGTGTGTGTGTGTGTGTGTACACGCGCCCTCGTGTGTGAGTGAGTGTGCACGTATGCATTCAGCGTTGTGTGCGGAGACCAGAAGCCAACCTTGTGTGTCATCCTCAGACACTCTCTATCTTGGTTTTTGACACAGGATCTATCAGTTTTGCCTGGAGGTCTCCAGTTTAGTCAGATGGGCTGGCAATCCCAAGCACTGGGATTACAAACATAAGCCGGCACTACCATGTCTACCTTTTCCCGTGGATTCTGGAGATAAAAACCGTGTCCTCACTCTTGGAAGGAAAGTGCTTTACTGACACCTGTCTCCTGGCCCTTGATACATAACAAAGCACATTGCAATTAATGCAGATTTGCTTTTTAGCATTTTATTTATCGGTTATAAGTTAAAACTTTCCTTAAACCCCTAAATATATCTTATAAATTCTACTAACTATTTTAGTCCTGGTACAGTTTATATGAAATAATTTTTTTTCAGGAAAACTTTAATACAAATTAGACTAGTGTCTTACGGGAATTTGATCATCATTAGTGCTAAGTAAATTTGATGGAATGGAGTAACGCCATTTAGATGCTTCAAAAAACATTTGTAAATTGTGTAGATTTTATTTTTCTTTACAAAGTTAGAATATCTAAATGCAATAAGCTTGCAACCCAAGAAACTTTCTTGCATGATCTCACAGCTCTGCAATACAAGTTCTCTTAACCATTTTAACACTGATTATAAACTAAGTGGCTTCCTCTTATACCATTTAACATCAAATCAAGCCAACATTTAATTTAGAATCAGAGACCAATTTGTCATTTGCTCGAATATGCCAAATTCAATTATATTTTGTAAGCATTTGAAATATCCAACTTGTAGAAATTACCCTGAATGAACACAGGCTAATTAATGCCAAGAGTTTGATATATTTCATATATCCCATCATTATGTCCTTAAGAAATGTTTAACCCACTGAGACTTAGAGTGGATTTAAGTTTCTAAGATGACCCAGTTGACACCCAGAGTGAAGTTCGGTTCCTAGGTAGTGTTGCCTGTGGGGTTATCTTAGTTTGTTTTCTATTGCTGTGAGAACATTACAACCAAAAGCAACTTGAGGAGGGAAGGGTTTATTTCACCTTAGAACTTGTAGTCCATCACCAAGGGAAGTCACAGCAAGAACTCAAGGCAGTAATCTGGAGGCAGGAGCTGATGAAGAAGCCATAGAGGAGTGCCTCTTATTGGCTTACTCCACAAGATTTGTTAAGTTTGTTTCCTTATACCATCCAAGACCTGAGATCTAGGGGGTTTCACCACCCACAGTGGGCACTGCCTCATCAAATTAAACATTAATCAAGAAACGCCCCACAGACTTGCCTTCAGGCTAACGTGATGGGTATGTCCTCTGAACTGAGGTTCCCTCTTCCCAGATGACCTAAGCTTCTTTTAAGTTGGTCCAAATGTAGCCAGCTCAGAAACAGAGCCATTTGGTAGAAGGACCTCAGGCTCTAAGTCTACAGTGGCTCTTCCTATAGCACAGGCTGATATGTCAAGACCCTGTGTTGGTCAGTGTTTCCTAGAGGAACAGGACTCATGGAATGAATACATATCTCACTAAGGCGATTTATTAGATTGGCTTATATGATAGGGGCTGGGCAGTCCCCACAATGGCTGTCTGCACACGAAAGAAACAGAGAACCCAGTGGCTGCTCCTTTCACAAGACTGGATGCTTCAACACCCTTGATCTGGCACTAAGGCTTGGAGGACTCTAAGAGGGCAACTGGTAGGTGGAAAGCCAGAGAAGCTGGATTCCATGTCAGCAACAGATGGCATCGGTAGGACCAACACGCTTTCTGGAAAGAAGAGGAGCTCTGCAGGCAAAAGCAGCTTCCCTTTGTCCTAGATTTCTCTATATTTTACCTGTTTCAGGAAGGTGCTACTCACTTTGGGGGAGTGTCTATAAGGAAATGCCCTAACAGACCCAACTAGGTTTCTTAGCTGATTCCAGATCCAGTCCATCACATACTTCCAAAGTCCACAGCCTTCTGCTAGGCTTGCTGCCCATAGCTAGGAGTATATGCCCACACAGGGCTTTGTGTGAGCTCCTTCCATAATGACTTTTTGGGAATCTAAACTCTACATTCCCCTTCTATCTTCCCATGTCTTGTCTACTCACTCCACAGCCCGTTGAGGCTACTACTCACAACACATTCCCCTAAGGATATCAGCAGAATGTGTTCTTCTGGCTTTTATTTGGTTAGCCTTAGGCTTTCAATATTCCTGAATGGCAGAAGTAAAACTAGGTATATTTAGACAAACCAATACACAGAGGAAAAACAAACAGAGACAATATTAATCAGAAAGGTGTCAGATTATCAAAATAAATGGTGAATATATAGAAGACCTTGAATGAAGAGATTTAGTTATGTTATTCATGTGTGTGTGTGCACACACACACACACCTCAGTGTACATATATGCACCATGTGTATGCAATATTCCAGGAGACAAGAAAAGGGCATTGGCTCCCCTGGAGTTGGAATTATAGGTGGTTGTGAGCTTCCTGACTTGGGGTCTGGGAACTGAACTTTGCCCTGTGTGGTTGACTGCTAAGCCATCTCTGCAGCCATAGAGTTAGCTTTATTTGAGGTGGGGTCTTACTATAGAGCCCCAATTTTCCATGAGGGCCAGCCTGTCCTCAAATTACAGAGCTCCTTCTGCCTCTGCCTTCTGAGTGGTGACATTAGTGTTGTGATCCACCATGCCTGTCATGTAAAAGACCTTATATTATTATTTAAACAAACCTCTAAAAGAAAAGAAAAGGAATCAGAGGAAAATTGAAAAGTGTACCAGTTAAATCTAAACAACCATTGATCATTTTAAAATAAGACAGACATGGCTAGAGAGATGGCTCAGTAGTTAACAACACTTGCTGCCCTTGCAGAGAAACAGCGTCCACACCGCTCACATCTGGTGGCTGACAATAACCTCTAACTGGACTCCATGGGATCTAATCCCTTCTCCTGAACTTCAGTGCTATGTACACACACACACACACACACACACACACACACACACACACGAACATACCCACGGTCCTACCATTCCTCATGCTGCTACAACACTTTGAAAACAATAAACTAAGTAAAATCTTACAAATTCAATGTCAAAAGAGTGGAAATAAAATATACACCGATGAAGAACGCACATTTGAAAGACAATGCCAAGGTTTCAGGGATGAACAGGCGATTATGAATACTGATGGCAGCGGGCACTGTTGGTGTCCCTCTTACCCCCTCTGCCCACTCAAGGGCACTTGCACCTGTGGTAGGCGACTGTCACTGCATGGACAGCCTCCCTTAGACATGTCTCTCTACACCCCCACATTTCCCTCCTGTACCATGCAACCTGGAGCGTGTGCAGCCTGAAAAATTACAGGGGTTAGCATCTCTGGGTAGCCTTCAGCCCTCAGGGGAGTCGAGAGCTGAATACGTCATAGCCCTTAGCCCACTGTGGGAGTTGTGTCCTACACAACATTCTTGCTTCCTCAAAGACTGTACCCTCCAGGTTTCCTTAACAGTACCCCTTCTCCACACAGCTCCTCATGGCTTTCATCTCTCCTGGACCTCCTGCTTTCCCATGACCTCATCATAGACACAGTTTCTTAATGTCCCTTCGTCAAGGAACATCACCCTCTTGTTTCAAGGGTGCCATCCTAAAGTCTGCAAATGAGGCACTAATTAGCTTTAAAATTTTAATATAGGCATGCTTGCTTGCTATTTGAGAGTCATTACTACAGTGACACAGCATGTGTAGCTTCCAATCACGTATAGAATGAAAACAGTTTTAAGAAAAACTTAAATTAATAAATATGAGAAAGGGGTGGGAAAGAAAAAATAAACATACTGGGAAAACAAATCTTATATTTCACAGACTCTAAGATTACATCCATTGTAGAATATGCCTGATATTTTTAATGCAAGCAATAAAGAAAAAGCTGGTAATTACATGCATTATAAGAAGCATTCTAATTTAAAAGATATGAAAATCTGTGTCTTATGATTGATGCAATTTAGTGGCATGAAGACAGAATGTAGAAATAAATATAAATATTCAATAATCATAACTAATAACACCGGGGAGTTAAATAATTTAAGAGATCAGATTGCCTAAGTGGAGTATGCTTAGAAGACTGACTGTATGCAGTTGAGAAGTTATTACTTCAAACATGGATGGCAGGAAGGTCACACGGAACCAAAAGACAATATGATAAGACAAGCAAATAAAGAACTGAAGCAAGGTACTGTTGCTCTCTCAAACCGAGAGAGTCTGTCTCTACAGATGCCTTTTGCATAAGAGAAACTCGCTACTGGTAAAATTTCAATTCATGAGAAGGCTAAAACAATAACTCTTCTAAATACTACATAAGTAAAATGGCCTCAAAATATACAAAGGAAAGGCAGGTATGATGCTGCACACACTTGTAATCCCAGACACTGTTTTAAAGCTTTAAAAGAAGAAGGAATTGGAGGGAAACTGAAAAAAATGTACCAATTAAATCTAAACAACCATAGATCATTTAAAAATAAACCAGACATGACTGGCTGGAGAGGTGGCTCAGTAGTTAACAGCACTCGCTGTCCTTGCAGAGGAAGAGTCCATGTTACTCCCCACCTGGGAGGCAGAGGCAGGCAGAACTCTGATTTCAAGGCCTGCCTGGTCTGCAGAGTTCCAGGCCATCTAGGGCTCCATAGAGAAACCCTGTCTCAAACAACAAAAAATGTAGATATAAAGAGAAAAGAGTTAAACCCCAGAAAATCTCAAAATTGGGACACATGAGTCTTTTTTATCTTAATTTTTATAGATTAAGTAAATAAAAAAAAATCGGTGTTTTTGAAAATCATTATTATAACTATAATACAGTAAAAATCATACTGGACTTTCTATTCCCAATTTTAAAATCCTGGCTTCCCTTAGCCACATGCAACGGTTGTAGAAATTAGGCATATGTTAAACTGGGGAATAGAATCCATAAATGCTATTTTAAAAGGAGAAGTCAATACTGTACAGATTATCTGACTGCAGACCAATTAAGTTAGGAAGCAGGGCCAAAAGAAAACATGAGCACATTTGGACAATTAAAAAACAACATTCCTAAGTAGCTTGTTTTTTGGGAGGGGTGTCAAAGACAATATTGCAAGGAACATTAGGTAACATTCCATGTGAGAGAAATTGGCCTGGCAAACTCCACCGGTGAGAGGAGGCAGAGGAACTTTAAAGGTATTTATAACTTGTGTTCTCAAGCCTGAAAATCTTTGTTTATTTGCAATTATCTTCAGGGTTTTGCTACCAGCACAAGATGAAAATACACCCTGTGATCCCAGGGCTTCCGGAACAGTCACAGTAACGACACTAGGGCATCAGAAGCATGCGTACTTGTCAAGAACACACTAAGTGGACACAGATATCACTGAGTCCCAGACACTGACATCATCTCACTGATGTTCAGCCCGAGTGACATCACTACCCAGAGCACCTGTGTAGAGCATCTATGCCTAGGTTTAGAGGGACGTCAATCATTTTTCTAAGAACGGTGATTGGGTTCTTGCGTTGTGGGTGTCAGCAAGTTAAGGTGTTCTCTTCCACTTTCTCTAAATAAGACATTTTTAAAGATGGAGTCTCTAAGGGGCTTTTAAGCACAGGCAAAACAAATACACAGCACCAACAGCACTGGAGAGCACTAAAGCCAGCCCCGCCCCACCTCCCTTTCCAAGAGTTCTAAGATTTCAGACTTGATTCTTTCTTTTTTCTTTTTTCTTTTTTTTTTTTCTTTCGAGACAGGGTTTCTCTGTGTAGCTCTGGCTGTCTTGAAACTCACTCTGTAGATCAGGCTGGCCTCGAAATCAGAAATCCGCCTGCCTCTGCCTCCCAAATGCTGGGATTAAAGGCGTGCACCACCACCGCCCGGCAAATACTGCATATCTCTCTCTCTCTCTCTCTCTCTCTCTCTCTCTCTCTCTCTCTCTCTCTCTCTTAAGTAATTAACTTATTATTATATCTAAGTACACTGTTGCTCTCTCCAGACACCCCAGAAGAAGGCATCAGATCCTGTTACAGATGGTTGTGAGCCACCCCGTGGTTGCTGGGATTTGAACTCAGGACCTCTGGAAGAGCAGTCAGTGCTCCTACCCGCTGAGCCACCTTTTCAGCTTGACTTGATTCTTTCTAAAGCCTGTGTATGTGTGGCGTGCGTATTTCTGTTCTCATGCATGTGGGTCCAGCTGTGTGCACAGGTGCATGTGCACATGGAAGTTTGAAGCCGACTTTGGTTATCTCCCAGCTTTTCTGGGGGGATCTCCTGTCTATGTCTGCTACGTGATGGTATCACAGGAGGCCCATGTCTCCCCAGATTTTACATGGCTTCTGGGTATGTTGACTCTGTTCTTCACAGTTACACGGTGAATGCTTTTCCTCAGAGCTATCTCCCAGCCTTCTGCTGGTTAACAATGTGTCATATTGAATAAAAAACAAAAAAGGCACCCCTGTCTACTCACATTAGATACTTGTGGAATAGCCTTCTCTCCCCTCCCTTCCTCCTTCTGTCTTGTTTATTCATTCTTTCCACTCTGCAGAGGCTTCTTTACTTTGGTTTGATGCACACACTGACCTGACTTCGGTGTGCTTCAGAAGACTATGATTCTCAAACAGAAATCTGGTGTAATTGGTATTTTTTATTCCACAGGGTCCCGATTACTTGGCTTTCATTCATGGTATGGTGGACACCCTCCCCTGTCCCATCTCTCCTTAGTAAGTGCAGTGAACTCAGAGGCCAGAAAGGGGGGGGGGCAGACCTCTGGCTGTATTACAAGCAGGGTAGTGAACTATCTAAAGTAGGTGTTAGGAATTGAACTCCGGTCCTCTGCAAGAGCGGTATGTGCTCTTAAGCAGTGAGCCATCACTACACCATTTAATTACAAAAAAGCACAATTTCTGGTCTCACCCGGGCATTGAATCCCATAGGATTTCTTTCATAATGTTTTAGCTTCCTTTGCTGGTTCTGGGCTATGGCCAGTCCCTCTACGTTCTCATGACTCTGCCCTTATCCTTTTTGGATTTCTTTTTTTTCCCCTAATATCCAGAGTTGATGGTTACAAACTTTGAGAATCCTTGCCCATGAGTGCATTCCCTGAGTGACTGGGTTGGGACCGCATCCAATCTCCACCTGCAGTAGTGGTTGCAGGAGTGCCATTGACCTTTGGCTTCTGCAGTGCTTCTATGAGTTCATGCCAAGGCTTCTCCCCAAGGCTGGACAGAGAAACTGGGATCCCACACAGGACTTAGACCACCCTGCCAAGCTCTTGTAAGTGTGCTAGAAGTGCTCAGCAGTCCAGGCTCCCACCCGGCTGGTCTACCTTGCCTCCTCCTTAACAGGGACTCACGTGGTTACTACCCCCACCCCAGAAGCACGCGCGGTCTCTCTGTGTTCCAGTGTCTGACATTTGCACCAGTAAGTTTCCCTTACATACAGTTCCACTTAGGACACTTCACACGAGCTCTAGACTTGCACAGCCTCTCGACGTTTGTTTGTCCCCACGAGCTGACATTTCGCACCTCCACACCTTGCTCAGATTTCTGAGGGCTCGCTCCCCTGCCTTTTAGCTTTGGGAATTGCTGACGAGGTCTTCTGTCCTTTTGAGTTTTGGTCCTCTGTAGAAAAAGAACACATTTTTCATCTCTGAGAGCTTTTGAAATTTTTCCTTTATCCTAGAGATACAGAAATGTCACCGGTATGTATCGAAGTGTGTGTGTGTCACTTTAGAAATTCTCTCTGCTTAATATTTTATGGATTCTTTAAGCCGTAAAGGCTTGGATTCTTTGCTATCATTGCTTGATAATTTTCTTCCCTCTTGAACCACCACCCTGTCTGTCCATTCCGTTTCTCTGAGACTTCTTAAAAAACAAAACAAAACAAAACAAAACAAAACAAAACAAAAAACTCCTGAGAACTATATTTTCTATAGCGGGTTTAGTTATTTTGTTGTGGTCCTGATGGTTGGAACAGGAGACCTTTAGAGCAACCTGGAGAAACTGGGCAGGATTCTTATAGTGGAGAGGAGAGGCTTGAGATGAAGGATCCCACACCCGGTGTGTGGCTCTGCAGTCTTGCGAGGTGAGAGCTGTGCTTAGATGGCTTGCTGTGTTATGGAGAGTTTGCTTCGGTGCAAATTGCCTCTGTTTTCTAAATCTACACGCTCAAATGTGTAATTGCCCACTAAAGGGAATCTGCCTGGGTGTGGAAGCCATATGGCCATTCCTTCTAGAATCTGGCTGGCCTTAAGTGTGGAGAAGGACAAGCTGCCTGCTAGGGTGCAGAGCATGAAGAACCAGGTAAAGAGGGCACCTTACCCAGAGGGATTGTATGTGGACATGGGCCTATTTCTCATTGCAGTGACCAGACACTTGGCAAGCAGCAACTTCAGGTGAAAAGAGCTTTTTTGGGGGCTTAAGAACAGATGTAGTTGGGCTGGAGAGATGGGGTTAAGGTTAAAGAGCACTAGATGCTCTTCCAGTGGACCAGAGTTTGATTCCTAGCACCCGCATGGTGCCTCACGACCACCCATTTTAGGGGATTCTAGCTTCCAAGGACAATGTAGGCATGTGGTACACAGACATACATACAGACAAAATGTTCATACACGTATAATAAAAATAAAATATGAGTAGAAAGAGGGTGATAAGGGATGGCGTCCTCCATAAGAAACACATGGTAGCAGGGGAGTGAGGCAGCTGGTCTCCCTGTGTCAAGACAGCAGACAGTGACTAGGAAGGGGTGGGCCTAAAAGCCACAGAGAGCAGACAGGAAGGGGTGGGCCTAAAAGCCACAGAGAGCAGACAGGAAGGGGTGGGCCTAAAGCCTTAAAGAACAAACAGGAAGGGATGGGCCCAAGAGCCACAAAGAGCAGACAGGAAATAGTGGGCCTAAAAGCCTCAAAGCTGGGAGAAATGGCTCAGTGGCCAGCTGAAGGCGGGGTGAATGCTTTATTCTCTCAGGGTTCTGATTCTGGCATCAGGAAGGCCCAGGCCCAGAGAAATACGTTGGATATTCTAAGAGAAAGGAATTATATATAAACTGAGTTATCGTGATTTAACACGTCCTCAGACTCACACTACAATTACATCAATAGGCGGCCTTCTTTCCAATTCTTGCTGTTTCTTTTCAAGGTGCAAATAGCTCTCTTTCATTGCTTATAGGTTGTCCAAATTAACACCCTATGTATTTATCCATAAACGACACCATGATAAGTTGTAGGTTTCTTGCCTCTGACAAGCAATGGAGATTCTACGATCGCTTCATAAATCCAGGGCTGGAGAGATGGCTCAATGGTGAGGGGTGTTTGCAGCCCATGCAGGGAAAATGGAGTTCAGTTCTCAGTACCCATATCAAACAGTTCACAGCTGCAAGCCACTCCAGCTCTGAAATCTGACACCTTCTTCTGGCCTCCACAGGTACTTGTATACACGTGGGTGTGCACACAGAGACACATACTTGTATGTTGAGAAATAAGAAGTTCTTTTTTTGTAAAGGAGCTTTCTAATAAAACTGAGCCCTGTCTGACACAAGGACAGAAATGCAGAAAAAAAGCAAAACCCAGGCCCCTGCTGCATGTAGCCACACCCTCACCTTCGTTCAGGCAAAAGCTAAAGTCTTGTACAGGTAGACACTCCCAAACTACTCCATCTTCCCCACTTTTCCCAGGAGTGGGTGGAGAAGAAATGCCCAAATCCCCAGAAAATCAGGATGGAGTCTTCAATCAACAGGGACGAATCACCATGATCTTCGGGATTTATTCTTACAATAGCAACTGTTAAAACACTGGTTCAACAACGTACATAAAGCAAGAACCTGTCCCTACTTGGCTTCACCCATTATCCTGGAAGTGGAGCAGTCAAATCACTCAATTTAAACAAGTTTAGTTCTGCATTGCATGAAAGAAGGTAGGGAGTCATATCAAGAGACCATCCGATGGGGGCTGGAGAGATCAGCAGTTAAAATTGCTCTCTGATTTTGCAGAGGACCCTAGTTGGGTTCCTGCCACCAGTGTCAGGAGACTTGACTGCGTGCAACTCTAGCTACAAGGGACCCGATGCATTTTCTGATCTTCACAGGCTCCTGTACTTAACATGAGCATGCCTTCACATGTGTGTGTGTGTGTGTGTGTGTGTGTGTGTATGTGTGTGTGTGTGTGTGTGAGAGAGAGAGCGAGAGAGAGAGAGAGAGAGAGAGAGAGAGAGAGATCATAAAATGACCAGAACTGTGGGTACTTTCTATTTGTTTTAATTTGTTTTAATAGAAAATTGATGATACCCTTCTGTTCATTCCCTGCCCCCACTCTTCCCCCACATTGCGTTCTAGGGTGAACATAACACATCATAAGTAGGTGGCAGTTTCAAGTGTCTCCTTAAATAAGCCCATCTGGGATAGTGCCTGCAGCCTATATCCAAGGCTTCACCACCATCTTCCCTTTCTACTCAGGACAAGAAACAGGTTAGTAAGGTGGGCTCTCTAGTTTTCCTACCTGGTTTAAGGCCTGGCCAAACTTCACACTGAAGTACCGAGGGAGAAAAGAATTACATCTGCCTTTGTTGGATGGTGCCCAGCCATCCTACTAGAGACATTTTTCTTCTGACCCAGGATTGAAGGAAGAGATGAACAGGTTTAGAGATGAGTGAGTAGAATTGGGGTGAGCTTCTCCATGGACTAGCTTCCAGCCCTTGAGTGCAGAATAGACAGGTCCTCTCATGTCCCCATAGGATACAGAGTATACAAGCATTAAACCATAGCTTCGACATTTGACATATGATAACTGCTAGTGGTAAGGCACACCTGGTGCCCTCTGAATAGCAACCTTTGAATATCTGACACCCCAACAATGACACAAGCAGCCCAGACATAGAAGGACATGCAGTGACGGTGTTTCTCTCAGGCATGGCTAACAACCCTTGTATCTCACAGGAATTTTGCTAGCTCATCAAACAGGGGAGGGAAGGCCCTGTGATCTTCCTGAAGAACGACAAAGGACATATCATCTCAATAAGCTACAAACATGGTTTACAAAATCAATAGCAGAAACCTAGTCTGGGCTTGCATTGTAAGCTAGCATGAGTGACAGCCCCCAGAATCAGTAAGTAAGAGCATAAGAACATGCTGAAGGCTGTTAAAAGTAGACAGTAGGACATCCAGAAAAATGTTGCTTTGGGGGATAATATTTGTGTCTTACCTTTATTTCAAGTGGATGAATGGAGGCCAGGAGTCACAGATGGTGTCTGTTGTGTTTGATGGGGAATAAGGGGCCCCATTTCCACACAGATAACGGCATTCACATACACAGCAGCACAAAGATCAGGCACAAAGAGCCTGGGTATAAAAGAGCCTCACTGAGGCAGAGAGAATAAGATGTCCTGGAGCCTCCTGATTGATCAGGTAAAGCAGCTAGGGGTGAATTCCAAACATTCCCGCTAGGTGGCAGTGTTGATTAGTCCACAAGTCAATGAAGCCTTCCAGGAATCCTCTATTTGAGCTGTTAAGACTCTCCAGTGAGAGCCCTGGGTTGAGGCTTGCCAATGGCAAGCCTTGCTCCCCTCTCCTCTGCTTCACCCTTTAAAAGACAATATGAGCATCACAGAATCTGTTTCCAGAACCTTTGAAGTCATTCATAGTATCTAATCTCTTCCATCTACCACACAAAACCAAGAGAAACCAGCCTAAGGCAGATCAATTGTTCTGAATGTTAATTGATAAGGAGGCTGGGGATCTAGGATGGTAGTCACTTTGGCTCCCCACAGCAGAGGAGATTGGGTTCAAACACATAAAGGTAGCTCACTCTGCAGAATTACCCAACTACCCTCTTGGCAAATTAAGCTTCTTAAATTCTGCCATGGTGTGGCTTCCCCCCCCCCCCCTGAACTAGGCATGGCTTCTCCTTGTGACCCATTTAGGGAGATTTGATTACTATTGACTTTCTGCCATTGCTTTACCTAATCCAAATAGTCAGGGATTTAGGTTGAAGGTGGTATGATGGCCAGGAACCCAGAACTGCACACACATTCTCTCTAATCCCCTACCAAAGCAGTCAGGACTCTCTTGCTTGTGACAGAAATCCAATTAAGTATATCCAAGACAGAAAGGAAGTGCTACTGGCACAGGATGGTTCCTGGTACAGCTGGGGGCTTTGGATAAGCAGGGATCACAGGTTATTTCTGGAACATTCTTGCAGACATTCTCTATTGCTTTGAGTGTAGAGGCCTCAGTCTCTATTGGGAGATTGTGTTTCTCTCTCTCTCTCTCTCTCTCTCTCTCTCTCTCTCTCTCTGAGGTTGACCTTGGAAACTTCTGAAATGGATACAATAAGACAATTAGGCTAAGTTCACCATCACCAAACACTGAATCTCTATCTTATTTCTCAATTGAAGTCACCTTTATAAAAAGCACCTGGTTTTCTAGAACAGTATAACACAGCCACTGGTCACAGAAGGAATGACAGACATGGAAAATATGAGAATCTCCCCATAAACATGGTCCAATGATACTTAAGTTCCACTTCTCTTTCTCTGTTGATAGTGAGAAACACAGACATCTCCCTTCTCTTGGGAGATATTAATGCAAGTGAAATTGAAAGCCAGGAATAACTATGGTAAGAATTCTGAAATTTTGGTTTCTTTTAAAAACACAGAAATATTGCAAGAAGGTGTTTTTGTTTTAAACCCAGGTGTGGGGATATGGGGCTGCTTCAGATTGTCCACAGCATCTGGCTATGATTTGTTGCATGTAATCTTTGCCTTGATATCAGCCCCCACCCAGATTCCCTTGAATCCACAGATAAAAATCACAGACACACACACACACACTGTTCTATTTCATCTTGCCTTTTTGGCCCAATTGCTGGGTGCTACTTATCTCCCTCCTGGAGAAGTATGCCCTTATCAATACTCTTAGCTCTGCACCTCTCCACCTGACCTTTAGTTGCTCAGTTACATCTAGTCCCAACTGAACACTCCCAACCACCCGCCTGTAGGAGTAGCCTGTGGCCATTCTGTCTGAAGTCTCTCATGGCTTGTCACCTTTTCTCCCTCAGAAGCATGGCAAAATCTCTCTCTCTCTCTCTCTCTCTCTCTCTCTCTCTCTCTCTCTCTCTCTCTTCTCCTTGCATCTGTCTGCCTGCCTCCAGGGACGTGGTAGTCCTGTCTATTCCTTATGCCTAGCAGTTGGTCCATGCCTTCTTTACTGACAGATCAAGAACCAACTGGGGAACAGAACCTTAACAGCAGAACCATCCCTACAATGTTTTTCCTTGTGCTCTGATGGGTCATAGTTTTGCCAGCTGCATATAGTTTCTGGGATTGTGTGATGTTCAGAATTCTGGGAACTTTTCAGAGGGTATATAAATGAGCCCCAAGAAGTGGATGGGTTGTTGTTGGTTGGGGTTTATTAGTCATGGGCAAAGAAGAAACAACAGGAAGAAATTAGATATCCTGACAGCAAAGATCAAACTTGTCCCAAGGAATGTGACATCCCTAATCAGTAGGAAGTAGACTAAGCATAACGTCGCCCCCTTTCTGACCCCTGCCTTTATTCAGGAGTATCTTTCCTTTCCTCTCTATCCCTTTTTCATCTCCCTTATCTAGTGTTAGGGGGTTGAACGGTTGGAAGAAGGGGAGTGGAAAAGAGTGGAAGAAAAAGGAAGCCACTAAGTAGCCCAAGATAAGCCACAAATAATTGTGGTTTTCTCTCTTATCCTTAATACTGCCTGGTTAGAGTCTCACTGGGATGAGTCAGCTCCTTCCCTGACAGTCGGAACCTTTGATGTACAGTGGGCTGGTGCTTGAGAACTGTATCACTAATATCATCTGGTTGGCTTGCTTGTCACTGGCTTGGCCAATGAGAGCTGGAGGCAGCTGCAGACACTAAGGCAGATGAAGTGGTGACCAGGGAAATTAAGGTGCACAGAAAGAAGAAGAGAAGAATTCCGGGCTTCTGTTTCATTGGAATACCAGTGATGACCATTAATACAGCTGTCAATTGTACGTTCCAGGTGCACTGAAGACTATATTTCTAAGTGCTTTGTAGTTGTTCTGGATCATGGAACCAACTCAGTCAAATGTGTTATAAGTGTAAATGGCTAGAAAGGATGAGTTTCTATTTAGAGCTGAGCACTTAATTCTGGTATAGACTTTTCCAGCATGTTCTTTCCTGGGTTATCACCTGCCAGGTTCAAAGTAGCAACTGCTCCCCAGAGTGAGTGGAATGAGATTGTGCTGGTGAGCTTGATGTGATCATGAAACATGAGCACGAAATAAACCGCTGGGTCACCAAGATTCAGGCGTGAGGCTGGCATTGGTGTAACCTAGAATATTTGTAATATAGTGGAAGCTCTGTGAAATCACTGAATTGTCCATGTGCTTCTCCCTAAGCCTTTCAGAAGCTCCATGAGGACTATAGATCCTGCCTATGGTGCTGCAGAATAGATACTTAGTTTTCATGCCATGTTCTGGATATACACACATGCACAAATACACACAGGTCTGAACATTCATGATTTCTAGAGTCTGGTGGCTGCTTGACTGCAGTTTTTGGGCTCCCCAGGTCCTAAGTGGTTTCACTGCCCAGCACCAGCACCTCAGCTTGTTTGCTTTCTGGTAGAACTATGAGTTCTCCTGGGGAAACCAAAGACTCCAGTGTGGCTGTTGAGAAAGATGATGATGATGATGATGATGATGGTTGTTATTATTATTATTATTATTATTATTATTATTATTATTTTGATGAGGGAGTTGTGTCAACATCAACCATCCCAACTATAAGAGATCAAAGTTTTGAATTGCATTTCACACATTGACCTGGATGAGAGCATTGCCCTCTCCCATGGGGTTACCCTACAAGAACTCATTATAGGTGCAGCCTCTTTCACAGTCTAACCTTCAAGAGTGTGTGTCCCCTGACTTTAAGAAAGACGATGCTACGCAAGCTGAGGAAATATCTAAAGTCATTTCATTGTAAAGTCTTAGAGCGACTCCACACAGAGACCTCAACCTTTAAATGCAGTGCTTGACTCCTCAAATTCTCTGAATGTACTTACTCGATCTGCCATGATTATAGTCTGATAGTAGATGGTATTTTCAGGGGACCTGGCATGTCAGTCATCCCTTCAGATCTGGGTTCCTTGGAGAAGTAGAAGGCACAAGAGCCAAATGAAAATCCATATTTCTCCTTTCAGTACTTTCTCTAGATAAAAATTATATAGATGGTCCAGGGGTGTGGCTGCCAGCTTCTAAGATGGTTCCCAGTGATGCTAACCTAGTGGTCATGATATTCTTGTATAGTCCCCTCCCTCTTTGAACTATTGCTCTCTCTGTGTACGTGTGTGTGTGTGTGTGTGTGTGTGTGCGTGCGCGCGCGTGCGCGCGCGCGCGCGTGTGCGCGCACGAAACAATAGCTCCAGGTAAAAGTAATCAAGTGTCACTTTTTTAAAAAGTATTTTATTTAGGTGAACGTGTGTGGTCTACACCTGTGAAAACAGGTGTTGAATCCTCTGAGTCTGGAGTTAATGGCAGTTGTGAGCTACCCAGTGTTCATGATCGATGCTGGCAACTCAAACCCTCTGCAAGAGCAGTAAATGCACTAAACAGCTGAGTCATCTTTCAGACCCATTTATGAAATTATGTTTTAAAAGATCTTCCTTACCTTATCTTGATTGCTTTAGGGGAAAGGCAATTTCTACGTGTTTTCAACCACTAAGGGGTGTTGTGGTGTGTCCCATAAACTGAGCCTACACTCTTTCCACAGCCTGTGGGGAGCAAGAACTGCAGGGACAACCTTGTGAATACCTCAATGTTGACCCTCTTGCTCCGAAAGTTTGACAGTTCAGCTGTAACCTCCTGAGCCAGAACCACCAAAGGAACCACTCCCCAGTTTCATACACAGAAACTATGTATGTGCCGGGATAATCCAACAAGAGAAACCATGTGAAATAATGCCTCTCATCTTAATCTGCTTTAATCTGCTTAATTTGCCCCAGAATGGCTGCTGTGGCTTGAATATGGCTTGTCTTATCCAAGATTCGTGTTGAAATCTAATCCCCATTATGAGCTATTAGGAGCTGGAACCTTAAGAGTTGATGAGTGCCCAGTCTTCATGCACCAGCAGATTAGTGCATTATCTGGAGAGTAGGCCAGTTTGACTGGGTCCCTGTTACACACTGTGTCTTTTGATACATGACACCTTTGTGACCTTAGGACTGTGTCAGCAGAGAAACCACTTTTCAGACACAGCCCTTTGGGCCAGAACTGTGAGTCAAAGCAAATTTCTTTTTTTTATACTTACCTATGTGTGATGTTGTGTCATTGGTAACTGACAATACACTAAGATGATGCAATTATGGAAGACTATTGCCTCTGACTCCTAGGACTTTCCCAAACTCTTGGTTGTTAGAATTGCCTTGGAACATGGTGCAGTATCCAGCCTGACATGTGTAATTCAGCATTGGGAACCACAGGCCCATCCCTAGTCAAGATGCCCTGCTTATTGTCTTTATTTGGCAGGAATGGGTAAATGGATATGTCTGTGATCAGAAGAAGGGAGGCAAGATTTTAATTTTCACTTAGAAATTTCATGAGGAGGCTGGAGAGATGATTCGGTGGTTAAGAGTGTGTTCTAGTCTTGCAGAAAACCTGAGTTCAGTTCCCAGTACTCATGTTGGACTGCTCCTAACTCATAACTGCTTATAACTCCAGTCTCCAGGGATGTAGCATCCTCTTCTGGCCTCTGTAGGTACAGTACTCATTTACACAAATCCTCCATTCACCATTCATGTGCAATTAAAGCAAAATTTAAGAATCTGTAAAAAATAATTGTCACTTGTATTTTTTTGTTTATGTATGTGTGTGTGATTGGATGTCCTTGGGGAGAGAAGGAGCAAGACCATAGAATGGAGAGCCTGGACAGTTTCAGCAGGATTAGAGGGAGGGCAGAGTTGTGAGCCTTTTTCCAGTCACGTGTAATGTTGTGTGTTGATCTGACAGATACGTTCTCTCACTGGCAAAGTAAAGGGGCCAGCGACAAGGGATGTTTCTAAAACAGATGCTCATCCAGAAGAATTGAACACTTGTGAGAAGTGCTGTGCTCAGCTGGCTTAGGGGTGACTGGACACAGAGCTCCCCTTCAGCACTCCCTCTGCATGTGGCCAAACCTATGGCATGGAAAATAATACTGATTCTAGTGCTTTCAATAGTTCAATTTTTAGGATTTTACTGGAATATTTACAGAAGAAAGAAAAACAATGAGAATGTACAACAGAGAAAGCCAATGACTCTTGGCTCCGGGCATTCTTCTGTTTCATGGCGATTGAATCATCTTTAAAATTTATAATCCCTATGGGATGCCTGTAAGCTTCCTCTTTTAATTAAAGGATTTATAATTGTGTATATTTGTGTGTAGATATGTGTCTATCAGTGAAATTGCACACAGAGGCCAGAAGAGGGCATCTGATCCACTGTAGCTAGAGTTACAGGCAGTTGCCAGCCACCCAGTGTGGTGCTGGGAACCAAACATTGGTCCTCTGCAAGAGTGGACACACTCGTAACTGTTGAACCATCGCTCCAGCCCCTGGTTTTCCTCTTAAATGTTGGGTTTTTTCCCCTTCATATTAAAATTGAAGTAAAAACTCTACTACCTATTCTTACCCAAGAAATTTTTACACAACCCTAGATTTACGAGTGTCTTAGTTTGGTTTCTGTTGCTGTGATAAACACCATAACCAAAAGCAAGCTGGGGAGCAAAGAGTTTATTTCGGTTTAGAGTTCTTCTTGAAGAGAAGTCAGGGAAGGAATTCAAGGCAGGGCTTGGAGGCAGGGATTGAAGCAGAGACCATAGAAGAATGCTGCTTACTGGCTTGGTCCTCATGGCTTGCTCAGCCTGCTTTCTTGTATACTCTAGGACCATCTGTCCAAGAGAGGCACGGCCCACAATGGGCTGGGCCTTCCCATTATGAGTAACTAACTAGGAAAATACTCTCTAGACTTGCCTACAGCCTCATTGGATGAAGGCATTTTTCTCAGCTGATCTTCTGTCTTCCCAGATGACCCTGACCTTTGAATCAACTAGATACAATAGGTGTATATACATAGTACAATATGTATATTAAAACAGATATACAAATAAAAGATTAACTGATAGAGAATCCTAGGGAATTTTTAATTTTGTTTCTAGTTATGGATCTATATGCATCTGAGTCTGTGTGTGTGTGTGTGTGTGTGTGTGTGTGTGTGTGTGTGTGTACACTTGAGTGCAGAGCTGTGGAGGCCAGGAGAGGAAGTGGGATTCCATGCTGTTGAGTTACAGGTTACTGGGAGCTGCTGGACTTGGAGGTTAGGAATAGAATCAGGTCCTCTGCAAGAGCAGTATGTGCTCTTAACCACTGAGCCATCTTTCCAAACATGGAATTTTTTAAATCCAAAATACCTGTCTGTTGGTAGCAGACACTCCTGGAACCCATCCCATCTCTTCTACTGCTCTCCCAATGTGTGGGAGTCTAAATTCCATTGCCTGTTTACTTCCCTGTCTGAGGATTTCCCCCGCTCCTACAGACACCATGGTGACATACACATGGATATACCAGTCCTTTCCACCAATGACTCCTGGGAGATGCTACTCCCAGCCTTGCTTCTTGGAAGGTGCAACTGCCTGGTGCATAGGTCTCAGTTCTCAGAATTCTACAGTAGGCTTAAGCTTCAGGCATCCACAGTGACAAGAAATAGACTGGTTGCTCTCTTTACTGCCTGGTACTCTCCCCTCTTCTTTCTGTCTTCTCACTTCCCAACCCCCATTCATTGTTTCCTGGGATCATATCCAAAATAAACTGCAAGCATTTAAACCTTAGTTTGGGTTTCTTGCAAACAGATGCTGAAACAAAGACACTGGGATTGCTGGCTTGTTGTAACTAATCCCTGTGTATATAGCTCAGCTACTTTTGCATATGTAAATCTGATGCTATTGGATGGAGAACAGCCTTATTTTTGGTAACAAGGGTTCTGACACTCAGATATCTGAACTAAACGCTGGTAATTGCCAATAGTTCTCAGAGGAGCCCTTGAACTTTAGACTTAGGTAAAGACAAGAGGGGTTTAACAAACTGCAAATATTTTATGATATGCAGTCATTTATATTTGGAACAAGTAGACATGAATAACATGGCTTGGAGGAGATTCTATTAAATTCAGTTTGCAAACTCATTTCAAGATACAGGCACACGGGAGGGGTCTGGTATTGTCAATCCTTCAATTCAGGAAATCCATGTATCCTGTTCAGAGAGAATTCCTTCCTCCGTGACATGTAAATGTCATCACCCTTTTAAGGTCTCAAAGGCAAAGTTAAATTCCACTGAAGTTCACCCTGGGAACCATTGAGTTTATTGGGTTTACTTACCAAGCTTGGGTGAGGGGTACATAAAGGAGTGTGGGTGATCCCAAAGCAGCTACACTTGATAGTCTTTACCCATCATGGATCCCGAGGCTTCCTCATAGCTGCTCAGATTGACGTCCCTTCTCAGTTAACCACCTTCAGCCTGTACACTCTAGCACGTTCCCCAGACACCAGAGGCCACATGCATTTAGGGCAGAAATGCCTACAACGGATAGGAATCATAGCTACAATCTCAGGTGAGGACCCATTGGTCCTCCCCAATGCTTCCTTCCTTAAGGGAATAGCAACAATCAACAAGTCCACTCCTTATGTCCTCCTGTATGATCTGATAAAAAATGGTTGCTACTTTGCTCCAAGCACTGCATTCTGTGACCTATCTCTGGAAGGATTCTCTTCCCTTACTACTGTCTGTACTGTTTGTTGATATGTTCTGTGTCCACTTGATTCATTATCCAGTAGAGCGCTGCATCAGAACTTCTTGAATGCAGGGAAGATAGGTACTAGATGAGCCTTGCACCTACAAATGATTATACACACACACACACACACACACACACACATACACACACAGAGTTTGTTCAACCTACCCATCACTCTCTTTGCAGTTCTATTTTTCTATAACTGGCCACCACAGAGTTATGTGATTTGGAATATGATAATTTGGAAAACAAATTCTCCTTTTAAAATTGAAAGGCAACTTCCTGAGGGATTGTCATCTAGATATGTCCCCCCCCCGCCATTGTCCACAAAACTAATGGACACTCCTAATAATATATCATAGAAAAAGGAACTAATGCATGAACTCAAATGTGGATCAGAATTTAGATTCCATTTTGCCCAAGTTAGAATTGGTACCACAATCCCTCCAAACAATAAATGCTAGTTCTGATGTATAAGTTGAGAAAATCTCTTTGTTGATGGGAATGTAAATTGGTACAGTCATAATGGAGAATAATGTGAAAGTTCCTTAAAAGGTAAAGGAGGGAAGTATGGAAGAGGGAGAGAGAGAGAGACAGAGACAGACAGACAGAGACAGAGAGACAGAGACAGAGATATAGAAAGACAGAAGAAGGAGAAGGAGGAAGAGGAGGAGGAGGAAGAAGAGGAGGAGGAGAACTATTGTGCGATTTAACAATGCCTTCTGAGTATGTAGCCAAAGGAAGCCAAACCAGCAATCAACAACCTCAAGGAACTACTGAGAAAAGAACAAACTCATGTCCAAGGATTGAAACACACAGCTTATTCTGAAGTCAAATATGAGTGACCATGGCCCAGAAATATTTCAGTCTCCCCCAAAACCATGTTCTAATGAGGTAGCATTTTCATGAACTTATAGTAATAGAAGAAAGAAATCCACAAATCAAGACACTTTCGAATGCAGTAGCAGATGAACACAACAGGTAGGTGGGTCATAGCAAGATAGGGTGAACTCTGCTATGGGCCATAGATGCTATCTGGCTGCATTCTTAGCCTTTTGATTGGTGGAGAATTGGCCTTTTGTGAGTACAGTCCAAAGTCATAAGGGTGGTAGATCTGGCTTTCTCTGTTAGGTCCAACATAGATAGGATGGGACGGGCTTATTTTGTGAGCTAAAATGGCCCAAGATAAAACATAATTAGGCTCTGGACCTGCAACATCCCTAATTCCACATCACTGGAATCTCAGTCAGTCCATTAGCCTTTCCAGACACAGCTTTTGTCCAAAGATTCTTATTCACAGTACTTATGTGTAGCCATGTTTACTGCAGCACTATCCAGAATAGCCAAGAGATGGGACTGGTCTACATAGACATCCATCAACAGATGAATAAAAAAACTGCAGTGTGTTTATATATGAAGTATCATTCAGTCATAAAGAAGGCCATCCTGTTATTTACATCAAAATTGATGAAATTACATGATGATATGTAAGCAAAAGAAGGCTGACTCTCAGAGACAAGTAGTTTGTCCCCAAGTTTCTTTAGTTTCCATCTAAAAGAATTGACATGAAGGTGAATAATGATTATCAGACCTTGGGGAAGGGTTGGTGGGAAGGGTAATGTGGAGAAGAGTTCTTCGATTGGATCAGTACATGCTGTGGGCACGTGTGGAAACAACATGATAAATCTCATTGACATGTGTGGTATGATAAAGACAGAGACAGTTTGTCCCTGGTTGCTTACTCTCAGAACTCAGAACCACTGAAGGCTGCAAAAAGCCTTCTTCTCTCCTCCTACCCACCAGGCAAAGTCAACTAACAGGGCAGGGGGGGTTCTATCATTTTGTGCTTTGAAAAAACTCTGAGGTACATATGATCGGATTATGAATTGGCTATAATCCTGGTTTGAAATTATTCATTGGTCTGTAAGTAAACTGCCATTAATGAAATTTTAATGTCTGTGCTTGTAGTCTTTCCCCTATAGTCCCCTAGCATGGAGATTTTAATGACTTTCAAGGCTGTTTTCTATCCACCTCAGAACCCCATCCTTCTGCCTCAAGTCACCATGACCCTGAATCCTATATTTATAATTTCTTTCTTTCTGCTCATATCACCTTCTTAGGTTTATTTTTATTTGTGTATGTGTGTATGTGTGTATGAATGAATGCTGCCTATATAAAATGCCCTCAGAAAACAGAAGAGGGCATTAGATCCCCTGGAGCTGGAGTTACAGGCAAGCTTGAGCCGCCTGCTGTGGGAGGTGAGCCCCTCGGGGAGGGGAGAGCAGCAGAGGCATGTGCTCTTAACCACGTGCCTCTCCAGCTCTCACATAGAATGTGTACATGTGTGTACATGCATGTCCAGTAAATGTAATAAAAGTTTTTAATGCACACAGAATTGAAATGTGTGTGTGTGTGTGTGTAGTAATATAGTAATAACTCTAACGTGCATAAATCTTTTAGATTTACGTTTTCACTATATTTATATTGCTTCATGTTTCTTTGTGTCAATGTCATTTGGGTCCCTGCTAAATAATCTCCCATCAAGGTAAATTCATGTCCATTTTCCATCCTTCTGGAACCACTGTAAACATTTGTGCAGTGTCTACACATCTTATATTATATAAGCACCAGTCAGTATAGATTATAATATGTTGCAGTAATAATTTCAAAATCACTGTAGCCTGAGACTACAGAGGTTTCTCACTCAGCTGTGTGTCCTTTAAAGTCCAAAGGCAAGACTCTGTTCCTTCTTGTCATTCGTGTGTGTGTGTGTGTGTGTGTGTCTGTGTGTGTGTGTGTGTGTGTGTGTGTGTAAGACATGTTACTCGTGTGTATCTGTGTGTGTCACATGATACTCATGCATGTGTGATGTGATACTCTGTGTGACATGACACTCATGTGTGTGTGGCATAGCACTCATGTATCTGACATGATACTAATGCGTGTGTGATATGACACTCATGCATGCATGACATGATACTCTTGTGTGTGACATGACATAGCACTTGTGTGTTTGACATGACACTCATGTGTGTGTAACATGACATTCATGCAATGTGTGACATGACACTACTATGTGTGACATGACATGGCACTCATGTGTGTGACATGACACTCATGTGTGTTTGACATGACATGACACTCGTGTGTGTGTATGTGTGTGTTACATGATACACGCATATGACATGACATGACACTCGTGTGTTTGAAATGACACTCATATGTGTGTGACATGACACTCCAGTGTGTGACATGACAGTCATGTTACCAAGTGATAAAATAATACTCAAATTTTGGCAATGGCTGGAGAATCTAGGATGTCTCTCAGACACAGTGTCATTCATTCACAAGTCTTTGTCCCAGTGTAGCTGTGACCCCCACCCAATTACTGGTGCCAAGGCAAACATTTAGCCAGAGTAAGGAATCGGCTATATTTGACAAAGAGAAATTTCAGCCTTATAAGTTAAGCCCAAATTTTAAATTTTATTCAGGAAGTCTCCCACCTACACATGTACAAAAACTATTCACACTGTGACATTTTAGAAAAAGATAGTTTTGTATGCATGCAGGTGTTGTCTGCTTATCTGCTTGTGTACCACATGCATGCAGCATGGGAGGAAGCCAGAAGGTGGCATCAGAATCCCCGGCAGGGTATAGGCAGTTGTGAGCGGCCTTGTGGGTGCTGGGCACTGAACCCTGGTGACCTGCAAGAGCTGTCAATGACCTTAACTGCTGAGCTATGCCTTTAGCCCCTACATTGTGACATTTATTAACACTATCTTCCTAAAGTAACTACACCAGTTTACACTTCTACCTATAAATATTTGCAATTCAGTTTTCCAAATTATGGGTGAAATTTAAAATAGTTCCCCATTAAATAGGCCTAAAATAATATCTCATTGTGACTGGTTGGCATTTTTATAATCATTCTTGATAAATATTTCCTTATATTTTATTGCTTACATCTATTTCCTACATGCTATTAGAATTATCAGTATTCTAAATATTAATCTACAATAGCATCTATTGCAGAAATGGCAGATTATAATAACTGCTTATGAATGAACAAAAGCTCACATGAGTCAAGTTTAGGAATACTCTTTTAAAATGTTTAGCAATACCATTTACATGCTGAATAACACTAGGATAGAATAATATGATAATTAAATTTTTTACTTTAGATTTATGTGTATGAGTCTATGTGCATATGCACTACAAGTGTGTAGTGCCCGCAGAGACCAGAAGAGGCCACTGGGCTCCTAGAACTGGAGTTACAATCAGTTGTGAGCTTCCCTGTGAGTGATGTCATTGATCCTCCGTGAGAACAGGCAATGCTCTTAACTGCTGAGCCAACACTTTAGCCGTCCTCCCCACGCCCCTCTGTTTAAATCACTGTAGCACCACAGAGATTCTGATACTAAAATGATCCCTCTTGTACTGTCATTTTATCGGAAGACATACTCGGCCACTTGATATTCCATATAAAATTTACGCTCATCTTATTGAGTTCCATAAAATTCCCAGCTGTAAGCTTTCAATCGATAAACATGCTATAATTTCCCATTTATTAAGATCTTTAAAACTATTTCTTAAGACCTATTTTCCCTATAGAGGTCTTTGTACTCTTGTAGGGCTTACTTTCAAATCCTTTTACTCTATGATAGTGTTGTAAATGGTGTCATTTTAATTACATTTTCTTGTTTGCTGCTGGCCTGCAGATAAACAACCAATTTCAAGGCACTCTTTGGATAAACCATTCTCGTATCCAGTCACCTTAATACACATCATTGTAATAACAGGTCTGTAGATTACTTGAGTTTATATTGCCCAAATAATGACAGTTTTACTTCCTCTTTCCTGATCCTTATGTCTGTATTCTCATTTTATTACCCTAGCTAGGAACTTCAATACAAATTGAATGAATTAGTTACATTGAAAACTTGTTTCAGGGACTGGAGAGATTGCTCTTTGGTTAAGAGAGCTTGCTGTTCTTCCAGAGGATACAAGTTCAATTCCCGGAATTCATGTCCGACCTCTCATCACCACCAGCTTCACAGTCTGCAACTCCCTCTTCTAGCTTCCTTCTTACCCACATACACGTGGCATACACTCACAGACATGAGCACACACACAGAGACACATACACACACACTTACACACATGCATGCACACACACTCACAAACATGCACACACACAAATAAATCTTAAATAAAAATAAGATCTTGTGTACTTTATTTTTAGGTCAATTCTTTAGTACCCTCCCAGTTAGAATTTGATCATCCACAACCACAGGTGATATTAACTGCTTCCTTTACATGGTAAGATAATTGCTGAGAAGCATGGGTGGAGTGGGGGGGGGTGTTCTGAAATTCTAACCTAACTGGAAACAAGTTAGTTTGTCATAGCTTTACAGCAGAAGATAGAGTCTTGGGTAAGAGGCAGTTAGCATCCACAACACAAGCAGAAACCAGCAATGCTCATGTACACTTGTGTGTCCCCCACGCCCCGGGACCCCCATGGGTGCGGCACAGGCAGCCAGGGTACTTAGTGCCAGCACAAGCGAACCTGAACAACATTTGCCTTCAATTAAGAAGTTTCCTTTATTATGCTAGATAGTAGAAGGTCTGCCATCCACTTTGAAACAAGAGCCTTTCTCTGTGTGCATCATGTACGGTTTGTGCATTGAGGCCAGAGATCTACCTCGGGTACCATTCTTTACCTGCTCCCCACCTTGTGTTCTGATACAGTCTCTCATTGGACTGGTGCTCACTGAGTCCTTCAGCTGGCTGGCCAGCAACCCCCAGAGATCCTCCTGTCTCTGCCTCCCCAACACTAGGGAAACAACCGAGTATCACCAACACCTGGCTTTTTAAAACATGGGTTTTGGGTATGGAACCCTGGTCCTTACGCCTGTGCAGCGACCTCCCTGACTGAGCTATCTTTATGGCCCAATATTTCATCCTTTCAGGTTATTTTCTATGGGATGATCCTTAAAAAGATACTGTGAGACCCAAAGTATGGGGTGCCTTTACTCAGATGTGCCCAAATCCAAGCTTCATTGACCTCAGATTAGTCTTTTGATAGCAGATTAATTTATAGATTTTCTAGTATTGAATTATTTTTTGTGTGTACCAGGTTGGAAATGGTTTATCTTTTGGTTCACTTGGTGATATTGAGAAGTCCAGCACCTCGGTGTAGGGGAGTCGCCTGTTTATCATTGTGGTTTTGCTTCACTAGGTCTGGCCACAGAGTTCGCCATGAGGATGAGCGGAGAAATACCCTTTTCCCGTGGCCTAGGCTCCAGGAAATCGGGTGGTCTTTTCCTTAAGAATTCGGTTAGAATGCCTTTGTAAAATCTTTCAGGGCTGGCCTTTTCTTTGAAGATTTTTAAACTATTATTACAATTTCCTGCTAGTTATAAGGGTGCTGCATCGAACAGAGTAATGGGCGTCAAACATCTGGTAAGGGGCTAAGGATAGCCCAAGCAAATGTGGGTCTGAATCTACAGCATTTCAGCTCCCCACCATCACACAATTTATAATCATTCAATCAGCCTTGTATAGCCTTCAGCACGGGTATGTGTGTGTGGGGGTGGGGTGGGGGGTGGGTATAGGGGTTCTTGGAATGTCAGTCCACAGGACCTTAACTCATATTTGTAGTGTACAAGGACTTTATTGATGAATTATGAACTATGTTATCTAAAAGTTTATAATTTATAAACTATCTATAAAATATTTGTAGTAGTTTATATAGTGGCTACCAATATGCTTACTTAACATTAGTGACAAATGTGCATTTAACAGTTAAACATGGCGTTTAACTGTATTTACAAAGTGAATTCACGTTATTTCTTTTAAGAAACAAGGAGCCCTGTGATTAGACCGGGCACATCATAAGGACAGGAACTGAAAGGCCACCTGGCCCCCAGAGGCATCGCCCATTCCTCTGAAGAACAAAGGCTCCCATCTCCTGATGAGCGGCCACAGGAGCATCTGGCCTAGATACTGCAGCACCTGCCCCTCCATCAAACCAGAGTGCGCACAGCCAGGGGCTGGCGCAGCCTCTAGCCAGCTGTGAGCAACAGCCCCATATGGCTTCCCGCAGCAAGCTTGCCCACAGCCCAGGTGATGTAATGGATGGGCTGTCATGGGTGCCCCTGGGTGTCAGGGGAGAGGGACAGCATCTCCGCTCTGACTCAGTCATGGACAGACCACCGTGTGGATTCCAGGCCCCGAGGCCTCATCAGTCGGGGAGCCTCAGCCTCCCCAACAGTGCCAGCATCCTTGTTAAATATTTAAACTTCATTTGCCAGAGCAGCGGGATAGAGGCGTCTAAGGAGGGCAGGGCCTGGTGTATCTGGGGACATTGTTCTGGCCCTTCCACAGAGACACATCTTTCAGGAGGCTTTAATTTCCTCCCCGAAATGCTGCCAGGTCTGTGGGGGGACCAAGATGGAGGAAGAGGAGTGGGAACAGGGCAGAGAACAGAAAGAGTTAAGATCAGGGAAAAAATCGCTTCCTGCAAATTGCTCCTCACTGACAACTGGGGAAATACTGGTTCCATTTAGTGTTTTACAGTTTACAAAACACTTCTATATTCATTCTCAATCCTCTACAGATCCTGTGAGGTCTGACTTGTTCACTTATAAATTAGATACATTTAGCATTTTGAGAGCATTTCTCAAGTCCAAAGACGACAGAGCCATCCCATCAACTCTGGGCAGCTGAAGCAGCTGCTTCTCCCGACTGAATCCACATGCACAGCGGGACTGAGCACTGAAAGGAGCTATTAAGACCCAAAGCAGAGCGGAGGCATGGCTCAGTATGCAGGAAGCCCTGGGTTTGATCCCCAGTACACATAAAATGCCATGCTAGGGAATGCCTGTATTCCTAACACTCAGAAGGTAGAGGCAGGAGGATCAGAAATCTAACCTAATCCACAGCTAGGTAGCAAGTCTGAGGCCAGCCTGGGCTGCAAAAGAAAACTCTGTCTTTAAAAAGACAAAACAATAAAAAACAAAACAAAACAAACAAACAAACAAAAAAAAAAAAAACCAAGCCAGGCGGTGGTGGTGCATGCTTGTAATCCCAGCACTCTGGGAGGCAGTGGCAGGCGGATTTCTGAGTTCCGAGGCCAGCTTGGTCTACAGAGTGAGTTTCAGGACAGCCAGGGCTACACAGAGAAACCCTGTCTCGAAAAAACCAAAAAAAAAAAAAAAAAAAAAAAACCAAAAAAAAAAAAAAAGCCAAAGAAAAAAACAAAAAAACCCAGTAGGCAACTGTTTACAAAAGAAGATGGAGAAAGCAGGAGAAGGGTGAAAGGAGGGAGAAAGGAGGAAAATAGGAGAAAAGGGGGAATCCTCTAGGGAGGATGGGAGAGGGGAAGGGAGGAGGGAGAGGGGAAGGGAGGGGAGGGGAGGAGGAAGAGGGGAGGGGAGGGGAAATGGAAGAGATGGGAGGAAGGATTACAATGTTTCATTCTTCCGCCTCTGGTGAGCAATCCTGGGTAAGAGTTGGGTGAACTCCGAGTCCCCCCAGTGTGTACAGAGAGGGATGTGTGTCAGGAACGCGTGCTAGGACTCCCCTCTCTGGTTTCATGTAATCTCTCTTCTCTGAATTCCCAAAGATCACTCCTCACACACAGCTTCGGGCTGTGTTTCTGTGGTTTCCAAGCACAGATCGCCTTTTCTGCCTCCTCTTTCCTCACTAAGTCAGCTCTGTGGGGATGGGAGGCAGACCAATGCCCACACTGCGCTAATAACCACTTAGGGGTGACTTGAAATGGAAGGGCACTGCCTTAAAGGGTGAGGGCCAAAAGTGTGACAGAAGGCACTTTAGGATGCTGGCTCCTGCCAGGCCCGAGAGCTCCCCCCACACCCCACTGCTCTGGGACCCCAACATCCCTTGGCCTGCAGTAGCCTTAGCTTTCGCTTGCCTCTGACCTTCATGTGTCAGACCTCCTGCTAACTCCTCTCGGAGACTGTATTTGGATTCTCAGAGCAACAGAACTCACGGTGTTGAGAACAAGCCAAAGAAACATTTTCCAAGGACTAACATTCCATTTTCTGACTCCATTCAATCGTAGGGAGAAACTAAATTCAAGGTCCCAGGCCTGGAGGAGGGAAGTGGGGAACTTCCCGGAGCTGAGCAGCTTCTGTTGTAAACAGTTGTCTGAGTCTGCACATCTCAAGGACAACTTGTAAGGAGACGGTTGTCTGAGTCCAGCCCTCTCAAGGACAACTTTGCCATCTTGCCGGCAGGGTCAAACAAGTTCACATTTCCAGGCCTGGGAACTCCTATCCCACTTCTCCAAATGTTTTCTTAATTGTCTCTTAACCCGTAAAGAATATAGAAATTGCTGTTATCTAAACTGAGGTGCATAAGTTATAAAGATACATAACCAATCGCCTGTTCTACCCTAATTAACTACATTAGCTGACCCTTGTCCCTTTATCACTCTGAGCTCAGGACCTACTGTCTAGGAGAATGAATTAAGGACCTTGAAGCCAGGTGCCCTGGATATGGCCCAGTCTCCAGTAGGTACCCCCTTGCTTAACTCACAACATCAAGATACAATTGGATAACACCACGGCTCACCTCAGCTCACCCCAGACCGTGTGTTTCCATCGAACTGTGTGTTCCCATCCTTTAAAAATGCAAACTCCCTTTAGGGACCCAGTTCAGATCCTGAACTGGCTGCTTCCCTGAGTGCTCAGAAAATAAAGCTTCCATCTTTAAGCTTCCACCGGAATCCAACAATAGCATGAATATATATGGAAAGGGCTTTATTAGATCTACAGGTTATGCTCCAGGTAACCTCCAACATGGCTGGCTGCACACTGGAGAGGCTGAGAACCTGGTAGCTGCTGGTAGCCCAGGGGGCTGAAAGTCCAGTAGTTCCAATCTAGCACTGAAGGGCTAAAGGATTTCAGAAGGGTCGCTGGTCTGCGATCTGCCTTGAAATGGGTTGGAGTCTGATGTCAGTGCCAGGCCTCTTTATATATGGGCTGCCTCTGGAAGGGTCTGACTGCTCTAGAGTAGGATCTTCTCACCCCACTTAATCCTTCCTGGGAATGCCTTCACCAGACAGGACTGTGTGTGTCTTACTAACTTCCCAATCAAATCACATTGATAATTAGCAGTAACCATCATAGGTGCAGGCCTCTGGGCTAGGACCTGTCCTAGGTCAGGGTGGTATCTCATCTAAAACAATCCCTATCTTCCTTTCCAAATGAAGACACATCCACAGGTACTAAAGGGGCCCACCAAGCTTAGCACAACTCTCATTTGGACAAAATACGGAGATAGGCCTTGAGCTGAGAATCTTAGAGTTTGAAAACATAGAACAGAGCCAAAGAAAGGGAGATGCCTGAAGAAAGTAGTTCTAAGAGAAAAAAGCCAGGAAGAAGGGGTAGATAACCAAAATCCAAGGTTCTGAAGACACCAGGTATGTGTGGTTCCCTTACACAGAGTCCAAGGCACAAGGATTGGGTATGGAAAACAGTCTATGGGCAGGGAAGACCTCGGATAGGAGCCTTGTTGGCCGAGCTCAGACGGAGGACGCAGCCATCCTCTTCTAGACTGAACCGTGGCAGTCTATCAATGAGACAGAAGCACCAAGCTTCTAGATGTCCCGATAGAAGTTTACGTGAATCGGAACTTCTTGAACAGTCTGAGTGCTGGCAATATAGGCATTTCCATTATGATAGGGGTTGTCCCAAATCTAATTAAAATGCACAGAGATGGCCAGATATTTTAAGTCACACATACACCAGTCTCTACTTTATGAACTTGGAGAAGCACAGTGTTGCTGTAATTAGGGGAGACAAAAAAAAATACAAAGCCACCATTACATTTAACGTTTGCAAAAACAGATTACATTCTGCTTTTAATTCACCATGCTTTCTATTTTCCCACGTCAAAGTACATTTCATCATTTGGCTGTATAGAGTTTCCGTAATTTAATCACTGCTGGGTATCTGAATTATATTTCTATTTTTTTTCCTATTCTAAGTGCTGCAATAGATGCTTTCTTATATTCTTGCCTAATGGCATAAGACATATTTTCACAGTGGGATTGAGTTAAATAGTATATACACATTTCTCCTTCAAGACTAATTCTCTTTATTAGGGAAAGTATATGGAAGGAAATGTCCGGATCGTAAGCCTGTGCCCAATGAGCTTTGACAGAGGCGCATACCTGGTTAACCATCTCCCATCCACTCCCTATATAAACATGTTCCATCATTACTTTCTGTCACTGTGACAAAATATTATGACCCAAAGAAACTTAGGGGAAAAAAAAGGTTATTTTGGCTGAGATGGCAGAGGGAGAGAGACAATCAGGAGAAGCACGGCATGGTGACAGAACAGGAAGATGACTTGCCACATTCCCATTCACACAGGAAGCAGAAAGACCAGGAAGTGAGCTCAAACTATACCCCGCCCCCCAAGCCTACATCTAGTTAGCTTACTTCCTCCAGCAAGGCTGTACCTGCTAAAGGTTCTGCATCCTCCCCCAAACAGTGCCATCAACACCCTGACCTTGAACCTCAAAGTCTCCAGACACGTGACCTTCCAACATTCATTGCTAAAACTACCAGGCTTGCGCATCTTGCAACATTCACCGCAACAGTCTCTTGTAATATTGTCCTTAAAAATAGTTGGAGATGATCTGTCTGTCGTGATGTGCATCGGCTTCACCGCTGGGATGCGGCTCGGGAAAGGCAGAATGCAGTTCAAGAGAGCGGGTCCCAGCCCCCGTTTCTCTGAGTGAGAAACCGTGGTGACTGGGATGGAAGCCATGGTTCTCAATCTCCTGTGTACCCAGATGCCTCTCGAGGAGTCGAGAATGGTAGTCCTGGAGTCTGAGCTTACCCTACGAGCCAGGCAGGAAGGGTGTGGTTGAGTCCCAGAAGGGGGGCAGAGTCCGGCCTGGTTCTGAGTGAGTGCTGAGAGTATGGAGGGGCTGAAGGAGAGACCTTCTCTGGAGATTTAAGCAAGTTTCCTTACGTCTACCACCCCCAACAGGCTTTGATGAGGGATCCGGTCATTGCTTATCCAAGCTGCTTTATTTGGGTTGGATGTAAATGCATACATCTTACTCAAGGTGAACCAGGCATTAAATACTTTTTGCAGGAAGGAATGCCCAGGAATGGAAGCTCATTGGATAAACACTCCATAAATACTCATTAGCATGGAAAACTCTAGGTTCTCCATGCTACATGACCAGTTGTCATGGTCCTCTCAGTGGGAGGTCATGATTACATGTTCCAGGACAGGTAGACCCTGACCGGGGAGCTGTTTCCAATGCCTGCTTTCTCAGTTATGAGATTCCCTTGGGCTTTGGAGCCTGCTTCAGCCTTACCAGTTCTCCTGCTTGATGGCATGATCCACTTGCCCCACAATGGTTCCACCCCTGGGAGACACCTTCTGCTCTGTCCGTGCCATTCAGGTTTGTGGAATGCACTCAGAGGTGGCTCATTTACACCTTCCCTCAGAAAGGGGAGGGGTGTGGAGAGAGCTGGGGGCTGGGCTTCTGGATAATAGAATTTCCCTCCTGCCTGGTAATTTAACAACTCCAATACTCCAGGGGGCAGTAACTCTAGAGGAGGTTGGTTAATTACTGCCAGCCTACAGAATGGAAATTTCCCCAAGACCCTGTTTTCTGGGCTGCATTTCATAGCAATTAAGAGTCTAATCCAATGGGACTCTTTCCCAGCAAATTAACATCATGGACTTTGATGAACGGATGCTTTTAATAGATTGGTCCTTTGGTTGACTTGATCACAGTTGTTAGTAATTCCACTCTTCTTTGATATGGTCAACAAAGACTCAAGGACAGAGGCCATGGGCACCGCGGGCTTGAGCAGTGCGGAAGGAGAGCAAGGAGCTCGGTTACTCACAACACTCACCATGCGCTCCTTCAAGGCTGTGTTCGTCCATCAAAACTGCCAGGCAAGCAGCTTTGCTGTGAGATTTCATTGTCATGTGGGCTCTTATGTGCTAGACACAGGGTTTACAGGATAAACATGGCTGAGAGTACCCCCCCAGGAGCAAGGGGCCGTAGGAGGATCCTATGATACCTTCTCGGGTTCATAGAACCCTACGGTACCCTCTTGCCTTCGGCACACATATTCCCAGCCCAGATCACATCTCATTTCTTTTCACAGTATATGCTGTGCCTTTGAACTCTCCAAGTCTTCTGATTAATAAGCAAGCCCACCAAGGACTATTTCTCCCTTAAGTTATATTCATCCTTCGAACCTCCATAGGCGGTTGGTTCCTAGCACTCACACTGGGCAGCTCACAACAGCCTGTAACTACAGCTCCAGGGAAATCAGACACCCCATTTGCGATGTGACCCCATTTCAGCTGGAATTGAGGAGACAGATGCAGAAGGAGACGAGCATGGGTATGAGATGGTATTTAAGAGGTGTCAACGGGAGCAGGAGGACTGCTCGGCTCGGAGGTTAAGAGCACACACTGTCCTGGCGGAAGATCCCGCATTGAAGAGCTCACCATTGCCTGTAGCTCCAGCTCCAGGAGTTCTGATGTCCTCTTCTGGGCTCTCTGGGTATCTGCACTCACTTGCGCTTACACATGGCCCTACACAGATAGGTACACACATTCCCCACAGTCTCACATACACAAACTCACACACGCTCACTTATACACACTCACTCACACACACACACACACACACTCACACACAGAAGCTCAGACACATTCACTCACACACTCTCACACCAAACTCTTACAATACATTTTGCACTGTCACATACACTCACTCACTCACACTCACTCATATACCTACTCATATTCACTCACTCACACATATTCACACACTCAAAGACACAAACACACATTTACTTACACACACAAACTTACATGTGTGAGAACTCACATACTCATTCACACACTCACTCTTTCAACACATTTCCCATATACTTGCGCATGCTCACGTACACTCAGTCACTTGTATACATACTCATATTCACTAACTTGCACACACATACTCATTCACACTCATACATACTCACACACATACACACATACATACTCTCTCATACACTCTTTCACACACACACTCACATATACTCACCCATACACACTCAGACAAACTCACACATACAAACTCACACACATGCTCACAACACATTTCACATATGCTTGTACACACTCACATACATTCACTCACACTCACTTACTCATATACATACTCATATTCACACATACTCACACTCATACGTACACATGCATGCTCTCACACACTTACTCTCATGTGCTCATCCATACACACTCATTCACACAAACTCACACACTCACATAAAAACACACACACACACAAACTCATACTCACTAACATACACAAAACTCATGCATTCACTCACATATACAAAACTCACACATACTCATGCACACAAACTTACACACTCACACAAAAACTCACATACTCACATACACAAACTCACACAGTTTCACAACACATTTCATATATACTTATTCACACTCACATATATATAACACTCACATATATATAACATATCACATATACATATCACATATACTTACCCATACACTCTCACTCACACAAACACCATCACACACTCACACATTCTCACACACATTCAAACAAACACAGTCACTCATACATACAATCACACACAGATACATTCACTCACACATACACTTACATACACTCACACATACATACACAAAAACAATCATGCACACCCAGTCACTCACACACATAATCACACCCACACACACATACTCACATTCACTCACACCCTCAGTCATCCACACATATACACACATGCACACACTCACACACCATTAAAAATAAATATTTTTCTTTAAAGTGGGAGGTGGCTTGGGTTTTACACTCCTTAGTGTGATTTGCATCTGGTCCCTAGTGAAGACTATTTGAAGTTGAAAGCACTATAGTAGCCCAAGCCTTCAGGATGTTCTTGGCCCATGATTTCCAAATTCAACTTACCCTGTACTGATTATAGAGCAGAGGACAGGCACACAGGGGCAGTTTGAGCAGGAAGTTGAGATACCACATCTTCAGCCCCAAACAGAATGTAGAGAGGACCAACTAGAAGTGGGGTGAGGCTATGAACCCTCAAAGCCTGCCCTCAGGGACACATATCCTCCTGCAAGGTTGGGCCAAGCTGGAGACCAAGTGTTGAAATTCCTGAGCCTGTGGGGGTTATTTCTCAATCAAATCACTGTCTCCTGGTGCTGTCTACACTCAGAGTGCGTCTTCTCCACTCAGGTTCCCCATGGTTTTAGCGTTAGACTGGATGCAGCACACTGTCTCAGATGAGAGCCAAAGAAAGCAATGCACCGGACAGACACCTTACGGCTAGGAAAAGGAACAGAAACATGGAAATTAAAGTGCTCCCCTTGATAAAGCCAGGCTGCCCACTCCTCTTGGGGGCTTCTAAAACAATTCCCTGGGCCAGGTGCTTGTAGGAGTTCTGCCTCACGTTCCAAATGTCAGGACTGTAATTACTTCTCCCTCCAAGGACCCTGACATTTATGAGGACAAGCTTCCCAGGCTCAGACTGGCCTTCGGCATCTCAGACAATGCTTGGGGGTCCTTCCCTCTTTCAAGCATGCACTCTCTGACAACAAACACGTGCCACATTTATCAAAACATCTTGTCACGGGGGACTGAAGATGGATGGCACAGATCTGCCTTCCTTGAGGCAGCTTAGAGTCACGCCAGTTTCCTGGATCTCTGCTCCATAAATTTTGCTCACCCTCAGGAAATTCCGTGGAGCTACACCTCCTCCTCCTCCTCCTCCTCCTCCTCCTCCTCCTCCTCCTCCTCCTCCTCCTCCTCACATGGGCTCTTTGAGGGTCTGGGTGTTGAAGACTCACCTTGGGACAATACCGACTTTTCTGTTTATTGCAGCACATTGGTGAAAGGGAGAGGAGGGAAAAGGAGAGACTCAGTCCCCATCACATGAGAGCACAGGCAGACCAGGCTATCTGAGTGGCAGGGCCCATCCTAGGCTCTCTTTAAAATGCAGCCTCACTGTCACCTAGAAGAAACCATGACCTCGCCACAGAGTGAGTTTCACTTCTGCTGAGCCAGGAGCAGCTAATGGGTCCAGCGGCTTGGAAGCAAGAGGCTTAGTCACCCACCAGCAGGCAGCGATAACAGTGAACAGAATCCGGGTGTTGGGAATGGAGTATGCTCAGAACTGGGAACCTTCGGGCTTCAGTAGACAAGGGATTTTGAGAATAATTCCTATACCTTATGTTCTACTGCTTTAGTCTCCACTGTCCCCCGATAGGCAATGCCTGCTCACGAGACACAGCATATGTTCCTCAGATGGAAAAAATCTGGCTAATCATCCCTTCAACAGCCCATGGCTAGAGACACAGCTCTGAGGACCATGCAGCAGCCCACACAAGTGAACTACACAGAGGTGCAAGACTCACCCTGAGATTCTAGAATGACCCCTCTCTCTACCTTCCTGAAACTGGAGTATTTCCCCTAGAATAAGAAAACAAAGAATTAACATCTTGTCTTTCTGCCATTTATGCCCTGTTGTATAGGAAGTAATTGGAAAATGGCTCCCACCAGTCACTTTAAATGTAGCACATACAAATCCAGTCAACTTATTAGAAATCCTCCAACACGAGACATCCTCTAGTATGATGAGTTAAGCAGTGAGTTCTTTCCTGGTCCATTTAATGCGATTTAATTTGCACAGGTTCAAGAATGTGTCTAGTGTGGTTACAGCCACACACAGAATCTCAATTTGTAATATATTTGCTGGACTACAATTTGGATTTCTTCCCCTTTAGATCTGAAGAAGGAAGCCGAACTATTTCCCCGTGCTTGTTATCACTTCTAATGCAAATCTATAACCAGGCTTGTGAGAGGCCACGAGGTTTGAAGAGGAAAGACATCAAAACAACAAAATTGTTTGCAGAGTTTGGGGGGATGGAACAGAGTCCACTCAGAACTGGGGAAGTTTAAAGACCAAGATTAGCCAGAGTCACTTAAGGTTTAAGGTGTCAACTGCATTAGACAGCACCCAACTCCTGGCTGTTTCAATGGTCTGTAAAACAGAAGCTGCTACTCAAGGCTTCTGGTGGAAGAAAGTCCTTTAACTCACAGGGAAGCCACTCTACAATTGAGTCTCTCTCTCTCTCTCTCTCTCTCTCTCTCTCTCTCTCTCTCTCCATATATATATATATATATATGTATATATATATATATATATATATATATACACACACACATATATGTGTACATATATATATATACACATATATGTGTATATATATGTATATATATACATATAGATATGTGTGTGTACATGCATATCCATGTGTGTGGACATTCCTGTGCATGGGTGTATATGCACATGTGTGTGTGTGTGTGTGTGTGTGTGTGTGTGTGTGTGCTGGCAAGGGTCAGAGGTTGATATCAGGGGTCTTCCTTAACCATTCCTTGCTTTACATATTAAGGCGGAGTCTTCCACTTGAACCCAGAGCTTACTCATTTGGCTAGTCCATTAGCAGGTATCAGGTCACCTCTACTAGTCCATGGGCTTGACCAAAGGTCACTGTCATTGTAAGGTTTTCTCTTAGGCACTGGTACCTTCTCTCCCCTATTCCTCCATGCTTAGCAATGGAGATAGCTGTACAGTTGGTTGTCGCTGTGTCCTCACAGACCCTGTGATGGTGTGAATTATGTCCCTACCCTCAATATTTTTAAGACTTTTAGTTTTAATTATGTCTATGAATGTGTGTGCATATGCATGAGAGTTCCGAAACCTATGGAGGCCAGAAGAGGGCATCAGAGTTCCTGGAACTAGAATGATGGGTGAGTGCAGGCCCCTGGCGCGCGCGTGCGTGCGTGCGTGCGTGCGTGCGTGCGTGCGTGTGTGTGTGTGTGTTGGAAACTGAACTCAGGTGCTCTGCAAAGGCAGCAAACACACTTAGTCATGGAACTCTTTTTCTCCAGTCCCTGTGTTAAACTCGTCCAAGGTGAAGGAGTGAGGACACAGGGCCCATGGGAAATGTCATGGATTGAGGGGGGAAGGGACTCTTGCCCTTTTGAAAGGCCTCAAGAACTTGTTTGGCCTATCTCAGTACACAGAAGTGTTGACATCAATACATGGGAAACATGGACTCTCACCAAGCACTGAGTATGCTAGCTTTTCTCTTAAACTTCCTAACTTCCGGGTCCATAAGAATGTCTTTATTACCCAGTCAGTTCAGGATGCTGTAACCTGTCACACACCAGGACAGCTGGGGTTTCTTCTCTCAGGCTTTGGAATGAGTCCCTCAGCAAGTCAGTCTTTGGGGTAAGTTTGACTGAGTTAGCCCCATTTTCCTTTTGGGGCCCCATTCATTCAATCAGGGGCAGCTGCTGCTGACAGGTACCTATGGGAAGGAGAACCAGCCTGAGTATCAGCATCCACTCCTCACTCCTTTGGGGTTTCTATTGCTGAGAAGTGACACCATAACCACGGCTACTCTTATAAAGGAAATCATTTAATTGGGGCTGGCCCATAGCTCAGTAGGCCATTCTCATCATGGAGGGATTCATGGGGGCACACAGGCAGACATGGTGCTGGAGAAGCGGTGAGTTCTTCACCTGGATCTGCAGGCAGCAAGAAGAGAGAGCCTCTGGGCCTGGCGTGAGCGAAGAGATGGCAGCTGCTTCCGAGCTCAGTGTGATCTTCCCTACCTCCTGCTCTTGACACCCTGATAAAAAAGCAGACACCCTATGGGGCTTGTGCGGTGGGTGGGGGCCTGTGAGGTGGGTGGGGGCCTGTGCGGTGTGGGTGGGGGCCTGTGTAGAGGGCAGGAGCCTGTGTGACAGGTGGGGACCGGTGTGGCAGGTGAGGGCGATGCCCTTTGAAGTCCTAAGGGTGGAAGCAGCTACATAATAACCCAGCTCCTCCCTTATTGGAGGGGAACTGCTCAGCCTCCATTCACAGGCTCAGAAAGGGAAGGCACTAAGAAAAGCATTATACTGTATTTTGGTTAACTCCCAAGTAATGATTCACATTTATCCAATGACCTAGTTCTGTAATGCATGCACAGGCCTGTAATCCTCAGATCACCATACAAGGAGGACACCCAAGGATGGCTCTGAGGGCCTCTGCCCTCCCGTCTCAGTCTCCAGGTTTGACTGTTTCAGAAAGGAAGGTAGGAGAGGGCGGCGAGCTCAGAGTCGGCCACTTGTAAGCAGGACATTGTTTCCTTGAAAGCGTGGACTGGCATACGAGGACCAGAGAACACACAGCACTTTGCTGATAACTGTCCATTCACTTTACTGGCATTGATTTAAAACTCCCTGGTCTTAGGTATTCAGGGACTCCCCAAAGCCCCATAAGGACTCCCACTTAGTGTGTGTAAGGACCAAGACTAGGTCACCAGTCTCTTGGAAAGAGGAACATTCAGCTACCCCCTGGGCCACCAGCCAGCTTCCTGCCCTAGACCCTGGTTGTGACTCACTCAGGCATGTCCCCAAGAGCCTCCTGTGGCTCTCCTCCCTGAGAGGATGCTCCTTCCACTGAACGGTTTAATCACCTCACTTAGAACTGCATCATTTAGCATTAGCACGAAGCTTTCCTTGACAGTGCCCAGGAGGCTGGGAACTCTCACCCGAGGCCAGCACACATGCAGGCTACCAGAAGTACGGTGGCAACCATGTACAAACAGAACCCTCATGTATCACATGGGGTGTGTGATGAGCAAGTATACCTCAATATAGCTCCCTGTGTTTGCATAGACGCTCCTAAATCCTTCCGTGGAGAGCACGGGAGGGCTGAGAGCTAAGCTTCTTCCTCAGCCCTCTCCTCAGCCATTCTGTGAGTGCTCAATCCCCCAACACATACATAGGAGGCTGATTTGCAGGTTCCGACACCTGCTACCAGGGTTTGGCTTCCCTGCAAACCATCGCTGTGATAGGTCATGATGTAAGATATCTGTTAAGGTCAGAACCTGTAGAAGAATGGGGAAAATGGATTAGGCACCCAACTTCAGCACTGGTCCAGCAGAGATTCTGCCAGCGTGGTGGAAAGCTCAGAATCACAGAAGCACTCACCATTGTGGCTCCCTATGTGTGTGCCATATGGCTGGGCCTCCAGGGTGTCACCTCTCGGTTTGTAATGTGAGTGCTTTAGTTGACTATGACTTGGGTAAGCGGCTCTCTGTGCCAACAGCAAAGCTGTTGTGGATGGGGAGGGGGATCTTGCTTGTATAGCTTGTCTTCGATACATTTGGAATTTTGCAGACATTGCATGGGCAGTACCTCCAGGAGGATCATGGGTAGTACAAAGACAGAAGAGGGTGTGTAGTCTCCTCTGTCCCAACAACATCTTGACAGTGGTGGTGTTTTCTACTGAGCTCTAGCATCTACGGAGCGGCCTCTCTCGAGGCTGTTTTTGTGTTGCCTATAGTCCTCCGGATCCTGGCTGGGTATCAGCCCCTCTACTTGCTGCTCCCTGAGCACTTAATCTTGTCCCACCTCCTTTAAGAGACCCCATCCTGATTAAATCCTCTTTACCTAAATCCAATTAAAATATCCCTTGCCCTGCTCTGATTGGTCAATGACTAAGGGGATTTTATTCTTTGCTGCCTTCTGCGTTATTCTCTGCTATACAAGGACCTGAGCCACTCTGATGTGTTTAAAGAACATCACCCTTCTAGAATATGAGATGTTTCAAATACAAGAACATATTGTTTGTTTTCAGTCCTGAGAGGCTACCAGCTACTGTTTGTACCGGGGAAGTATAATATATAATATATGTTGTGGACCTAACCTGTGTGTGTGTGTGTGTGTGTCTGTGTGTGTCTGTGTGTGTGTGTGTGTGTGTGTGTGTGTGTGTGAGAGAGAGAGAGAGAGAGAGAGAGAACAGGCTGTTGATATAAAAATAGAATTAGGAAGAAAACGACACCAAGGACCCAAGGCTGTGGAATAATGAAATGGCCGACTAGGATGCATGTGTTTGCCATGGCCCCATGGAAACCAGGGGTTGATGATGGTTCTGTGCTTAAGAGCATTTATTCTTGCAGAGGGACCAAGCCAAGTTCCCTGCATCTGCACCATGGCTCAACAGCCCAAAACTCCAGCTCTGTGGATCAGGTGTCCTCTTCTGGCCTCCTTAGACACCTGAACTCACACATACCCTCACAGATTCACACACACACACAATTAAAAGTAAATAAAATAGCTTCCTGAGAATCACAGGAACCAACCTAATGCAGCCAGCAAGAAAACACCACACTCAGTAGGGCAGGAAACTGCCTAGCATGGTTTGTCTTGTCCTATCCACAACTACCAGTGGCTAGGGAAAAAATGGCCTAATTCCTGTCTTACCTCTTGGAAAGAAGACGACACTGGAACTTATTTAATGTTCGTTTGTATGTGAACAGACCTGGAAGTTTGGCTTGTCCCTCCTGACTGTGGGCCCTGAAGGAATAGCTGGGGAGTGTGGATAACATCAGGGTGGAGGCCACGGAAGTAGCTGGTGGTATAACACAAGTGACTACTCATGTGTACCAAAGGCAAGGGATTGTGCGTATAGCAGCACAGTATATCAAGACCCCAAGAAGCAGCAGATATGATACTCATGGGGAAATGACCAATAAGGCAAATGTTCAGGAAGAGGGACCAGGTTATGAAACCTCAAGGCCCCACTCCAGTGACTCACCTCCATCAAGAAGTTCCGCCTCCTAAAGTTTCCACCACCCTCCAGAACAGCACCACAGCCGGGGAGCAAGTGTCCAAACACACAAGTCTGCAGGGGCCATTTTATATTCCTACCATGGCATGGCCTGAACCTTAGCACTCCTAAGTCTGGGGCAAACTTTGAAAGAATTGAATCATTAGACATCCTATAACAAACAGCAGGAAATTTCAATAGCTGACTTCAAATAGTGGGCAGAACCACCAGGCAGAGGGTCCATTAGAGAAATGGATTTGTGTAATGAGCTAGACCAATTGTGCTTAAGCAGGTGTCAAACACTTATGAGTGCTGATAATAATTTGTCTCAAGCAGATATGGGACAGTTGAGGACAGAACATATGTCCTCAACTATACACATCTTAATAACTATAAGAGGATTAAAATCATAGAGTCTATTTCCCGATCAAAAGGAGACAAAGCTGGAGATTAGCAATGTAAGGGTACCTGGAATTAGACAACACATTCTTATAAATCAAAGCTGGGAGAAATCACAATGAAAACAAAAGTTTGAGACAAATGAGAAGAAAAGAATATACCCCAAACTCACAGATGCAATAAAAGCAGTGCCAAGGGGGACATTTTATACCTGAAGCTGAGATTTCAAATCATCAGACATTGTACTCTAAGAAACTAAAGAGTAAAAATTAAACCTGAAGACAGCAGAAGGTAGAAGATAAAAATTAGAGCAGAGATAAATGAAATTGGCACAGGAGAGGAAATGTTAGTTCCTTGAGGAAGCAATCGACAAAGCTTTAGCCTGAGAAAGACTAAGAAATTAAAGAAGGGTGCAGTGGGTTTTGTGGAAGAGGTTCAGTAAAAGAATTCTAAGAGTAATTTTCTGTCTCCCTGCCCCCAACCCCCTTGTCACATTAGTTGACTTAGATGAAATGGATTAATCTCTACAAACTCAGCCCAAACCAAATGGCAAAATTAAGGAACGTATAATAAACAGGTCTGAAGCCAACAAGGAAACTCAATCAGCAATCAGAAATTTGTGTTTAGTATGGGGGCCTCGGGGGGGGGGGGGACTAGGGACTGAGGTATATATTTTACATATCAAAGCAGACCAGGCCTCCAGGTTCTCCCAGAATCTCTCAGTTCCTACCTGGCATATCATGGCCTCCTCCCTGAACTTTCCAGCCCAGGGGCTGGGCTGCACTTCCCCCAGAGGCTCCTACCTATATAATCCAGACGTTTTAGGTTTTAGGCCCCATGCTTTCTTCTTCTTTCCTCTCTTGGTGATGTGGACATCCTTTCTCTCTTTCTCTTCTTCTTCCCCACCTTCCATGGTGACTTCCCTGGCCTCTGTTCTTGGGGCCAGCAAACTTCTTGAGATCAGCTTCCCAATAATCCTGCATTTAATGTAATTTAATCTGGCTTGCATAGGCTCATTTCACAGGTGGCAGAGAAATCACCTATCACTGCTGAACAATAAAATGTCTAACAGCAGTTGGCTTTATTGAATGTTCTACTGGACACTGAGAACAAATATTCCAGAAGCGAAGGTACAAGTGTGTAATCTTTGCTCTCAGCAGGCTTAGACAGGAGGGCTTTGGATCTGGAAGCATCTAAACCCATCCTTTTGAACTTGTATGGAGATTTCATTATACAGGTGTGATTTGATGTTGCCATTAGTAATCACCTGTACCTTCAGTCTCTGTCCCCTGGAGGATCACAGTGCCAAAGTCATCTTTTAATTACAACTTGTTTCTAATAACCATCCCCCATTATGAAGTCCTTTATGACTTCATTTATATTAGCATATAAATGACACTTTCCATTCACTAGATTCGAAGGATTTAGTGGCCATAGAGTTGCAAACAAAGGTGAAGACCTTGTCACCTTGGCTAGATTAAGAATAACCATGGCAACTGAACCATTCCTTCCTCAATTTGCTTCAGTCAAGTATTTTGTTGTTGTGATTGAATGCCCTGACAAAAGCAAACCAGTGGAGAAATGGTTTATTGTGGCTCACAGTCAAGGGTAGAGTCCACCATGGTGGAAGGGTCAAGACAGACAGCCACATTGCATCTATTAGCTTACCACTGATTCCACTCCACTGGGTTCTTCACAGGGACCTAGCACCTGCTTATGAAAGGATGAGAATTACAGGCTAAAAATCCCCCGTGCCTAAGTCTTAAATGACCCCAAAAAGCAGAAGTTTAGCCCACTCTTTGTTAGCCCAGGAGTGTACACGTCACACCCACCTGATCATCCAGCTGCAAACTGTAGGCCTAGGAAGGTCCCGGTGTCCTTTCCTGTCTCACCTCAGCAGAGCAGCAGGGCGAGGGAAAGCGGAGCTCGCACCTGGCAGGCGCCTACTAGGTAATCCTGGCCCCGTAACAGGAAATGCATAACAGGACATGTGTGCATGACCCTGTGCGTGACCCTGGCCACGTAAGCGGAAATGAGCTAACTAGTTGCTATCTGGCTTCTATAGGAAACTGATTGGTTCTCAGAGCGTGGGCTTGGATAATTTAAACTGATTGGCTTAGAAGCTATGGAGTGGTACAAATCAATTGGCTTGCACTGCACAGGCTCTCAATGCTAAGGGATGATTGGTTTGTGTTAGGCGGGTTTTGTTGTAAGCCTATAAAAGCAGTCCCAATTCTGCACTTGGTGTTCACAATCCTCTACCCTGCGTGGTGTATGTTTGTGAATCCCAGAGCCTCTGGAATAAAAATCCTCTTGCTGTTGCATCAAGACCATTTCTTGCGAGTGTTTTGGGTATTGCCTTCCAAGGCGTAGGGCGCTGGGGTGCCCCCGTTTTTCTTTCGGGTCTTACACTTACATCATCACCTGCCTCCATTACCTGCTGCTTACAGGTGTATGCTGCATATAAAAGGACTGCCTGCAGTCTAGTTTTCTTGCTGGTGTCTCTCCTCTTTTCTGCTCTTCTCTGTCCCTCCTTCCCTTACTCATGGCTCTGCTTCCATCTGTCTACAAGTCTCCTTGTATGTCTCTACCCCTTCTCCAGGCCCTCACTCCCTTCCCTTCCCCCAAGAAAGCTCCTTTATGCTAGATTTGTTGCATGGCATAATTTCTCAGGGTGACACCTTCTCCACCACCACATTATATTTCATATCAACGTCCACATCAGGAAGCAAAGGTAAATGCAATGCTAAGGCTCAGCCCCTTTCTCCATTTATGACAGTCCAGGATCCTTCCCAAGAAATTATGCCACCACAGCTACAATGGGTCTTCTATCAATTCACTGAATTGAGTAAATAATTAACACCAACCATTGCAATAACCAAGGGAAAACATAAACACTCATTTTGCTTGTTGGTAGTTCACTTCAAAGATTACTAATTCTGGAAGTCATTCAGTTAAACAATTGATGCTTCACCTTTGGGACGGATTATAGACAAGTTATTCATTTAAAGAATGTTTATTTAAAATTAATATCAGATTGATCACTCCTAATATTGCTTCATCTCTCTCTCCTTCAAAGTTGAAGACACTAAGATTGGAGAAAATATAAATACTTAAGATTTGCAGAGGCGCCATCCTCAGATGGCCAACAACAGTCGTCAGTGTTCTGTTCTGGACCACTAGAGTGTCATATCTAGAGGTCTCCAGACTCTTATCCTTTCTGAATCTTAAGTCTCATCTCTCTCCTCTCTTCCTTACCTAGGGATCAAAGACGCTTAAGGTGTCGGTTGAGTGCAGATGGCCTTTGCTGGCGACAGATTCCCATTTTCTTTGGTTTGCTGGGTTTTCAAGTCATTTCCCCTTGTCCTTGACACTGAGCAGTGGGAACATGGTTTCGGTAACAATGTCACCTAGTTTAAGCCTGTCAGGTTATTCTTAAAAGGCGAAAGTCTGCCCATTGTCACTGCAAATATCACATTTTCTCAGGGCTGTATAGACCCAGTGAATTGACTTTTGCTCAGTGGGAGACTTGACACATTCTCTCCATCGATGCTCTTCATTATCCTGCCGACTCAATCCCTAAACTATTTCCAGTTTTACTTCCCCACTTTAAAAATGTGTATGTGTCTGCCTGCAGGTGTTTATTGTGCACAACATGTCTGCAGTACTTATGAAAACCAGAAAGGGTGTGAGATCCCTTGGAAGTCAAGTTAGAGACTGTTGCCAGCCACTATGTTGGCTGCCCCTGCAAGAGTATTAAGTGCTTTTAACCTCTAAGCTACCTCATCAGCCCCCACCATTTATCCTTTTAGTGTCTGTAATAATTTCCTCGCCTGATGGAAGACTTCATTCTATAATAATAAAAGCTGATAAAAAAAATCTCATCCTTTCCTCTGATTACCTAAATCTGGGAAAGACCCTGGATTTGGGGGTATAGAGAAATAAAAGGAACAGGCAGAAGCAGAGACCGTGTGTACTTATCACCACACCTTATTGAAGTAGTGGACATTTGCTAGAGCTAGCCAGTGCTTCAGTCCTGGAGAATAAATGGTATCCATCTGTATCACTGATTTTCCTAAAACTCATCCTTCAGGCAAGATGGAGTTAGCCCAGCTGAGAGTCTTTACAGAGACTCTGCCTGGTAAACCTCTCTGTTGTCTTATTTTGACTATAGAGTGCCCTGTGGCAAAGACTATGGAACCATTACAGGCCTCAATCAATGTTGGTTCAAAACTCTGCTAGGGTCATCTGACTGAATAGGCAAAAGAAGTGACCAGTTTCTTACTCACAGTGACACTGTTCAATAATTGTTTCTGGAGGGGTGCTACATGTCTTATAATGAGACGATAGCTACTTCTGTGTACACAAGTCCTCTAAGGACCCCTTTTAATAGAATTATACAGCAGGCAGCACAAACACAGGAGCAGTGTAGAACAGGAGTTAAGGTCTGCATGTTATCGGGATCGGGTGACTTACAGACATTTCTGCCATCAGGTCTGACTCCGTCATGAGCTCTAGAAACTTGGGAAACTGCTTGTTGGTAGTGATAGTGTTCATGGCAAGGGAGCATGGAGGTAAGGATAGGGAGGGGTGGGAGAGAAAAACAATGTATGCTGTGTGTGTGTGTGTGTGTGTGTGTGTGTGTGTGTGTGTGATGAGAATGCTATAAGAAGACCTGCTATTTTGGGGGTATTTCTCAGGGGCAAAAGCATTTGCCACACAAGCCTGATGATCGAATGATCTAAGTTCAATAGCCAGGATCGACAAAAATCTGGATACAATGGAATACATCTGCAATCCCAGAGTTCCTATGGCAAGACAGGAGTTGGAGACCAGAGAATTAACTGGACGGTCATGGACCAGCTAGTTTGGAGTGAATAAGAAGAGAAATGAGAGAGACCCCATGTCAACAAGGTGGAAGGTGAGAATTGAGAAAGTTGGTCTGCTCACCTCCTGTTCCATCACATGGGTGAGACTGTACACGTGAGTGAGCACACACAGATACACCATAACAAACAAATACATCAACAAATAAAATAGCAGTGATTGACGATGGTTTTAAATAAACGTAGTTTTCAATTACATTTTTATTTGTGTGTGTGGGTATAGAGGCCAGAAGTGCCTTTCCTCATTGAGCCATCTTGCTGGCCCCAGAAAATATTTTTAAAGGTATCTTTGTGATGATTTCAAATATTCACATGCGTAATGCAATTGGTAGGCATTTTACTTCTTCTTTTTTGCAGGTTTATCTGTTTAAGGTATCCAGAAAATACTGGTGGCTTCTCTCTTGGAAGTGGAAAGGCTCTGTATTTGCTACCACCTTAGATCTACCCCCCCACCCCCACCGCCCCCACCCCCGCCGCTGCCTGCAGGGAAGGGAGTTTCTAAGTGAGTACTGGTGGTCACACACCGTTTCCTGCCCCTTCCCTGCTTTCTTCTGGGGGAATCAGAGGCAATAGGAAGGGAGCCCAGGTTAGCCTCAGAGTGTGAATCTCCTCTGAGCCCTCTGCATGTTGTCTGCCTCTGGTGCATGGACCATGTACCTCTGCCATGCTGTTGTCATTTGTCCATGGTATTGATAACCCTTTTAAAAACTTCTCACCCCTATTAATCCATCTCTGTGTTGCTCTTAAGCCCCACATTCAAAACAATGGAAGTGCTTATTTCTATTCCTTCTCGAATTTTGCTTCATAGTGTGGCCGTTGTGAAAATAAATCAATTCTTCCAAGAAATGTGCCAAAGAATGATTGAAATGACCAAGGCTATTTCAATGAAACTTACCATTAACGATACAGATCCTTTTTCTTCCCTGCTATAGGCAGTGCCTTGCTATGTTAGCCACAGTTTTAACATATTGCTAATTCTGGTAAGTCCATATTAAGCCCACAGAGCCTAAGTGTCTATAGTTCTGCCTGCCTATGGAATTATGTAACCCTTACTCCAGCGCTCTGAAAGCTGTCACTATGTTTAACAATAAATGTTTAGGAGTGAAAGCTATACAAGGTCCATTTACCATTGGGGTAACACATGGATATAGACTGCTGGGATACACTGGAGATAAAGGGCCCAACCCTATCAGCAGATCCTCTGGCAGATACGTGGTCAGAATGAGGAATGGAAGAAATAAGGTTTAGAACAAGTCACATGGTTTTGGAGGGTGCTCTACAGCTGGGTGAAAGTATAAATGTTTTGAACATCTTTCAGAGTGTGGTATCATCAGATTCCTCTTCAAAGATGGTATATACTCCAAATTACTTTTGTTAGCAATATTCAGCATAAAATGATCCTTCATGGAACACAGAAGTAAAATCACTGTAGCTACCAGGGTGAGCTTCCTGCTACAGCAGAGAGGAAATCCTCCCATTATTATATTGTAAGTAAAATAAGGAGTGGTCAGGCAAAGGCTGGAAATGTGCACACTGGATGGAACCTAGTTACTAGAAGTAACAAATGTCTATACTGTGAGGACTTTTTCACTACAGTCTAGTTGAAAAAAGAAAGCACAAGTATTTTTAAATTTCCTGTACTGGTCCTGGAGAGATTGCTCAGTGGTTAAGTGTTGTTCTTGCAGATTACCTCAGTATGGTTCCCAGCACCCACAAGGGGTGACTGACAAATGTAATCTTCCAACCGGCTTGCAACAACTACTGGATGAGGAGGGTGAGCACATTCTAGAGGAGCTAGGGAGCTTTGTGTGATGAATATATAAACAAAAACTTCTGAAAGGAAGGTGTGTCTGGCTGTGAAGGAAAACTCCTGAAAGACACAGATTCTGTGTCTTCAGAGAACAACTGGCTGATTGGAATTTCAGTACTGTGTATAAAACCCAACCAACCCTGCTTTTAAAGAAACTCCATTTTGTGCGAGACCAGAGGCTACACTGCAATTCCAGGAAGAAAATCACACCTGAGCAAACATCCTATGACACCCCCTCAACAGCCAGGCTACAATAGCAGGACCACGTTACACAGAGATAACCTAAGATACCCTACAGAGAAAAGGTAACCTGACCACCCTGTTTGTCAGGTGGTTCTCCCCTAGTATTCGGTTCCTGTACATTACGCCAGAAATGCAGTTTTGAAAATATTAACTGGTTGATCAGTATGGAAATTCCCCAAGTTTGCTGTAACCACAATAAATACCCTGCACCTCTACACTCAGGGTTCTTACTCTGACCTGCTATAATGGTGAGAGTCTGAGAAACATTGCTCAGGAACTTGCAATAAAAGAACTTTGTGTGTTTGCATCAGGACTGACTCCTTGTGGCCTTTGGGGAACCCTGCAACTTAGGTATAACACTGTAGAGAGACCAGAGACTGGAGTCTGTGGGTAGCTAACCAGAGGCTAACCAGCCATTCCTCCCCACTTCAGAATTGAAAGTAACATCTTGTGCCAATGATAAAAAACAACCAGGCCTTTTAAAGTCTGTGGGCAAAGCTTTCTTCTGCTAAGATGCTACCAAGTAGCATCTTAGGCCTGAGGAACTGCTCGGAATCTCACTGCACCTGCCTCTCTACTGTTTCTACCGTGTATTTTTAAATTGCCCTGATTTAAAATTTTCTTTGTTCTGTAAAACTATTTTTAAAAAACTTCATGAAACTGCTTCTAACTTGGAACATGGAATTTCGGGTAACCTAAATCTGTGGTTCCAAACCCTGTTCATTCAAAATGAATTGAATAAACTATCTCTTATTCCCTGTAAGATAAGATGGGGGATGTTTTTGTTTTGTTTGTTTGTGTGTGTGTGTGTGTGTGTGTGTGTGTGTGTGTGTGTGTGTGAAAAGGTGGATAGAACTATAGTTTCATTCTTTCTTTTGGACTTACCAGTTTCTAAACTATCCCAGCTATACCAATCCATGGTACTAAGGATTACAGTGAATTGGGCTCAGAAGACTGTTTTTAAAGTATACTTTAGAAAATGAAACATTTTTATTTATATGACTAACACATCTTCATTTTTAGTGAGAAAAGGGGTTTGGTACTATTAGAGAGTTAAGTACTCTAAGCTACTTTGTCAAGACTACCTGATTCATTAATATGGTAATAACAAAGGGTGCATGCAATTATTTTCCTGTCTCGGGTATATCCAGATTTTCATTGACTGCTTTGCATCCAATCACAAGAAGGCTTTCAAGATGCCCCATTATTTATTAACCGTGATTCATCTGAGTTTTACTATAGTTGCTTTTTCTCGACTCACCTTTAATTTTTTTTTCAACTTTGTGTCTATGGGGTTGAGGTTATTTCTCCATATGAGTGCAGATGCCTTCAGGGAAGTAGGATTCCCCTAGAGCTGGAGTTACGGATGGCTGTGAACTGCTTCCTACAGATGCTGGGAATTGAACTCATCTCCATTGGAAGATCAGCAAGTGTTCTTAAGTGCCATCTCATTTTTGATGACCCCTTTCCCTTGAGCTTTGATTCCTGTGAACAACTATGATCCAGGAACACATGCTCAGGTTACTTCAAGTTCAATGTTCCATGGAACAGAATGAAGGAATTCATAGATCAACAATTCAAAGCAGTGAAGACATTGCATTAGTGGGTTACGGCAAAGCTGAACAACTATAGGTTGCAAAGGCTACCTGGTGGCATTCTTTAACCTTTGGGTTAGTGGAAGCTTGTGGTCTTGTTTGTACTCTCCACAAGGATTTACCTAACAGCCACAATACTAGGTCAAACACAGAAGTAGGTAGTGAAAGACAGCCAATATACTCAGGCTCTAAACATGCAACCTTCCAGCTCTCCTACAGGCAATTCTGTGCATCCCCACTTCTCATACCTGAACCTCTGGCAAACTCTTTTATTTCTGCCCATTTCACCAGTTTTGACCAATCTACCACGAACATCATTGACACTGGAAGCTGATTGCTTTCATACAGTTTAGACAAAAACTCAATCCTAAACCTTTGTTTACTTCATCTGAGAATTAATAAGGTAGAAATTACTCTACAATAGGCAGAAGCTTTGAAGCCTTCCAGACATGATAAGTTTTGATGTGATGTCATTACTACTTAATTTCATCATCTCTTCCTACAAACTGGAGTTCATATGATTGATAGATTTGGTCACGTCACATACTCTTGCAAATCCAGCTGCATGGTTATCATAGGACAGGGCAACATGTTGATCAGTGGCAGAAAACACAGGCAGCTACAAAAGATTGATCATTTTATCCAAGAATTGGTTTTATCTTTATCTTTTATCTTTATCTAAGAGCTGGAGTTACAGATGGTTATGAGCCACTCAGTATGGGTACTGAAAACAAAACTCAAATCCTCTGTAAGGGCTGCAATTGCTCTCAATTTCTGAGCTATCTCTCCAGCCCTATAGATAGATACCTGATAAAATCAGAAAGCTATGTAGGCTAATAGGATGACCTGAATTTTTAAAAATCCTGGAGAATTTTAATAGGGCTCAAAAACTACCACAGCATTTTTAGCTCAGTTCTCATTCAGGGAGTACAAATGGTACACATCAGCCCCACTGTGGTGGCTTGCATTAGAATGGTGCCCATGCTCATACATTTGAATGATTAGTCCATAGCTGGTGCAAATGTTTGGGAAAGCTTAAGAGGTGTGGCCTTGTTGGGGAGGGCTTATTTTTAATAAGACATAGACCATAACTGTCTTTCTCTTCGATCTAGAACTTTAGTTGGCTTGGAGAGAAAACAGGAGTCAGAATGAGAAAAGGCTACAGTACAGAGGGTTGAAAAGGGTTATTTTTCAGGATATTCAAAATTAATATTCTCTAAACTTTTGTCAATTTTCTATTTTTAATATTTTCTTTTAACTTTTGAAAATTATTGAAAAAACATAGAAAAGCATTGAAATTTAGAAAATTACCTAGTTTGTCATTTATTTATATTTTAGAATTTTAATGATAAAGGTTCAGCTGTTAAGAGTTCTTGTTGCTCTTGCAGCCTTCCCAGCACCCCACATGGTAGCTCACAACCATCTGTAACCCCAGCTTCAGAGGCTGCCCTCTTCAGGCCTCTGTGGGTACTGCATGAATGTGGCACAAATACTTTCACAGGCACACATAGAGTGGATTGCTCATTCATGATCTTTAAATCTATTGCCTAGAACTTAATTTAGGAATATCAAGTATTCCCCATTGAGAAAACCAGTGAAGCCAAAATATCTTTAATTAGATTTCCTCCACTTTCCCAAATACTTGTACGTTAAATTACTGTAATTATGAAACATAAAAACAGCTGGGGCACCAAATGGCAAGATTTTTCTCCAAACATTTCTTATTTCCTTGGATCCCTGGCTCACATTTTCTCCTAAAGACTCTCTGTGTGAGCTTGAGATCCATTCTTCAGCTCAGGCTGATGTGACACTTTTAAGAGTGGCTCCCTGTGGTCATTTCCTTCTACTGTCCCTCCAGCTTGCCTTGAATGCTTAGGAGGGCACTAGTCGATCAACACTTATTTGTATGTGTTGTGGCCTGGCTGACCCAATGAAGTTCCTTCCAAGAAGAAGCAGGATGTGTTTTGCTAGGTTTCCTTATGAGGTCCTTACATACACATCATGGGGTATTCCCTAGTGTGCTAGATTGGAGGAAACAAGTGCCTCTTATCTTCAGTGTCTTTATGATAATGCACAATACAATTCCTAAACCAAAGGCATCACAGTTGGAATAGGCAGGAGAAGGCACAGGGAAAAAATGCAGTTAAATAGAAGAACAATGGGATGAGTGTCAGAAAACGAGAATTTTGAAAAGAAAATTTGAATGCCCTAAGATTGAATGCTTATAGCTAAAGAGGTGAGAATTAAGTGCTAGGGGAACTTAGTTCCAAATGGAGCAGTATATCCTCCACCTCTCAGGCTCATGAAACATGAGAGAAGAGGGGACAGAGGGGATGTAAGGGCCAGGAGCTGTGCAGCAGAAAGGCACCTTCTGGACATGACATAGACTCACTTGGTGCTGTGGTTATCTGTACAAATTTGCCCACAATTGGGCCTGTCAACATTTTACCCAGATAGGGGTTCCCAAGGAGACTTTTACCATTTAACACTCGTGGGAGGAGGAATTATTTTCTTTGGTGCACTAACCACAGATGAACAACCTCCCATCCACACTCAGACAAGCAATTAAATTCAGAGGGCCATACATCAAACCTTGAAGTGAGTGTAGGAGAGGGCCTGTTGAGAAGTGTGCTACCCGTAGACGGGAATAAGAGAAAGGAATGGTGGCAGAGGTCACTAAAATTCATTATGTGAGTGTAGGAAGCCATCACAATGATGTAGCTGTCCAGTAGTCATGGATGAACTGGGTACCTGAAAGGGTGGCTAGAAATGAAAAATGGAAGGGGGGCATGAAAAGGATGAAGCCAAGACAAAGGTTTCTGATCAAGGCTCAAATTCAATATATAGCACTGTATTTATATAGGGAGAGCTCACAGACCCATCCTTTGTTTCAGCTGGATTATGTTGCAAAGCAAGCTCAGCAGACAGTCTGCTCCTATAGGAAATTGAAGAAGAGGCCACTTAGGTCAGTAGAAGGCCAACTGTGGCAAACATTTAGGATCTATTTAGCTAGCTCAAGGCTGGGGGAAGGGCACAATTCCCCCTTTTTTTTTTATTTAAAGATGAGCTGGATGGGGGCAGAAGATTAACTTGTTTTCCATAATCCCATTTAGGGTAAAGAGTGGCTAGGAGATCTAGCCACTCTTAGATGGCTGCCTTAGGTTGGTGTCTATATTACTCCTTCTTACCTGTCATGGAGAAGAAAAATATCTTTTTGATGTGTGTGTCTGGCTTAGGTTGATAGGAGCACAAGAACACTCTTACCCATCTCTAACTACCAGCCTTCTGTAGCACACTCTTTCCCATCCAGACCAAAGCCAAGAAGGACATATGAATATGCACTCGATGCATTTCTTCATAGCGATGAATAACTGCCATGGTGAACTGCTGAGCTTGCTGAAAGTGATCCAGTGTGAAGGCAACCAGTCTGTTTAAGCCACAAAGTCCAAAAGTTAAAAGCAATAAGATTGTGATTAGAAATTAAAGTTGTCTGGGGGATGTCCCAGGTATTCAATTCAGCTGCTAATTGGCAAAGATCAAACACAAAGTCTGGCCACCAGGTATATGGGAGGTGGCTTTGAGAATTGATAGAATGTACTCACTCTCCAGTAAGGGGGAGACTACGCTTCAGGTTAACTCAGTTGGCTGATAGGGATTTTGAGCCATCTTCATCATTGGTATCATAATCATTAGAAGATTCAGGATCTGTGTCCACTTGACAAACCAATCTTTCAGGCAGCCATCAGGTTCCATTTTCTTTTTGTGAACACACACACACACACACACACACACACACAGCCTTGTCCCCATATTAAATACCTGATGCCTAGTTGTAGGGTGCCATAGACACTCAGCAGAGAGTTCCTTTGTATACAAATTAAAAAATTTTTAATTTAAAATTAAAAAGAGCAAGATTTAAATAATGTGGTATGTGGGGAAATAATTCCCTTTTTGGTTTTTTATGAAGATATTGTTCTAAAGTTCTACAATACCTTGCCCTTGAAATTGTAAAGAATCCCAGTAATATGGGTAATATTAAGTTGTCTACAAAACATTTCAAATGCTTGACTGTAATAGCCAGTTCCATTATCTGTTTTAATCTGATTTGGAACACCAAGCTTAGAAAAGCAATGCAGGCAATGACTAATTTTTTTAGTTGCTTCTCCTGTTAAAGCAGTTGCAACTAGAAGGCCTGAAAAACTATCAATAGTCATATGTCATTTTGCTTTTCTAAAATCAAAAACATAAGTACCATCCATTTGCAATAATTGATTAGGTATAAGTTTTCAAGGATTAACACCAGGTACAGGTAGAAATTGAGGACATTGAGGACAAGTCTTTACAATTTGACTTGCACATTCTCTAGAAATACAAAATTGTTGTCTCAAGCTATTACTACTTTGATGATGTAAAGAATGAGATTGTATGGTCAATTGTTCCTATGTAAGTCCTATAATCTGCCTGGTATACAAATTTATTGTGGCCTTGCCCTATGGAGTCTGTCCAGGCAATCCAGTATGAGCTCTTAAATGTCCAAAGACAGTCCTTTAAAGGTACAGTACTTTCTCTTAACTTTAGTTGTATTTACATAAATAATTGCAAAATTTAAGAATTAGCAGTATCTACAAATAGAACAATTTCAAGCAATCATAAGCCAGGAGCTATATATTGGCTATCAGTATACAAATTAAAAGCTTGATCTTTCAACATTTCAAAAACAGTGGCTACAGCATGTAATTCAATTATTTGTGCTGCAGTGGAGGGAAACTCAAGAGAATAAAAGTGATCCAGTCACATATGTTTCTCTTCCATAGATGTGCTGTTTATAAATATAGTAGATGCATTCCTTATGGGATGCATGAATAAATTTACTGGAAATACAAAAACATGCATAGAGGCAAATTGTGAAAACTTATCTTTTGGATAATAATTATAAAATTTGCCTAAAATGTTTGCTGTGCAATAGAGCAAATATTAGTATTCTGCAATAACCAATTTAATTGCTGTTTGAAATAAGGAATAAAAGTTTTATTGGGTTCTTAAGATATTCTTTCCAAAATACTTTCATGATTCTATCCTACAATTCTCTACTAACACAGCAACAGCTTCATAATAGGATGTTAAAACTTTACTTGGAGATGAAGAAAGATGAATCCATACTAATGGTCCCTTTTGCCAAAGAATTGTTGTGGGCACATGAGTAGCAATAATGCAAACACCCAGCAATTGATCTATAGTCTATATAATGTATCTGATGTTGGCAAATGCTTCCTCTTCTTTCTGCAAAACTATTCATCCCCCTTGAGAATATCAAACTGAGGCTTAAGTCCTTCTGTGGTAAGTTTAAAGTGAGGTCTTAGCCAATTAACATCTCCTAGAAGCCTTTGAAAATAATTTCAAGTAAGTAAATCATCTTTTATTTCTTGAATTTTCAGTGCCACAATTTTTAGGGTATAACTGAGGCCCCATAATTGAAAAAGATATTGCCTTTGAATCTCTTCTGGAACAACAACTCCAAAAATTTAAAGCTTGTTGTATAAGAAGAGCAAAGCCTTGTAGTAAAACTCCTTCAGAGGGATCAGCTAATAAAATACCTTCCATATAATGAATAATATACACTGAAAGATTCAAATTCCTAACTTCTTATATTGAAGCAGAGACAAATTTTTTTTACATAATGTAAGGCTATTAGCCATGCCTTGAAGCAAAACTTTCCAATGATATTGCTTCACAGGCTCTTTAAAATTACAAGCTCACTAAAAGCAAACCCTTTACAATCCTCATGATGCAAAGGAACAGCATAAAAAGAACCCTCCAAATCCATAATAATTCTATATGCACTTTCTGGAATGGCAGCTAGAGTAGGCAAGCCAGGCTGCAATGCCTTCCTAAGTTCCTAGTTTCACTAACCTTTCATAAACCTTAAGTTTGAACTTTGTTTTGGATTAATGGAATAACCAATCCCTAGGAGGTGAGTGAATACGTCTCCTCCAGTGTCTATTAATCCTTTAAAGCCCCTTTTTCTTCAATCAGTATTTTAAGGTTAGCAGGTGCAATTATAATGCCATGGGGAGAGGCAGCCATAATTTTTATTTCTCCCTCATAATCATTACCTACAACACCTGGATAGTTCTATAGTCCTTTGATAATAATGCTGCTTTGGTCTAAAAGTAATCCCTTTTAGGGCCTGGAGGCAAAGGCCCAAAAACTCATGTAGGCAGGGTTTGAAAGACAAAAGGAGTGCTACACAAGGCTGCCCTGAGCTTTGCATTAACTCAAATGTAAATGTTTATGGTGCCCACAAGGCAGCATCCATATCCAGACTCTGATTGTATAAGGTTCCAATTTCTGTCTCCAAAAATTCTACCAGCTGCTTTTAGCAGTTCATTGGGACCCTGTTAGATACACTCCCACTGAGATCTCCTTTAAAAGGGGCAGTAGGCCAATATTACTCTTGCAATAATTTCTACTTGCTTGATTTTTTTCTTAATTACAAATATGGGTGAGTTAAAAATCCTGAGCCTGTGATGAAGCTGCAAATTGCAGCCAGTGGAGCACTGGCAGTTTAACCACAATCTTCAAGTTTCTCTTGTAACACCAGAGCACAGCCACAACTTGGGAAAGCGAAATTCAACAAACAATCTAGTCTCTTCAAAACCAACACTGAGTGCATCACCCCATGCTACAAAGTGTTTGACCACCAATTCCTGTGCACAATGGTGCAGCCTCCGACACCTCAAAGAAACACTGCAATAAATCCTAGTCTGATTTCTAGGATAAGAATTACATGAAATATTGTCCCAATTTAGACATATCTTTAGAGACATGTTTTCCTGGATTGGCTCATGCCACGTGTCATTGTTTAAAATGACTCCAACCCCGACGTACTAATTTTAAGCTAACTTTCTGTTATCAATGTTACAATCTTTTAATTATACCCAATAACTCATAAGCAGAACATATTTATACCTTTAAAACCGGTTAGAAACAAAAATGAAGTGGCTACACACATCTTATATATTTAGATCAAACAAACTTTTCTTATCCATTCTAGCTGTAATTTCAAGAGAAAAAGCACCTTGCCCCTTGCTGAACCCAATAAACACAACTGCAGAGATTTTTCTAGGAAAAAAAAAAAACAACTATCAGCTTACTTGCCATAGAACCTGAGAACTTGAGCTGCTGGCGCCTTAAAAGCAGCTTTTCTTCAGCTGTGCTTGACTCCCAGCTACAGTGTAGGGTAACTTATCAGTTTTTGCTGTCCAAATTGAGACTGCCTTTTAAACAAGTTAAACTAAATTAAGAGGTGGAGAGCCAGCAGATAAAGTTTTAACCTTTTTTTCCTTTTCAACATGAAACATCGACAACAATCATTCAAACAACAAAACAAAAATGGACATAAATTGACAGTGGACAGATTGGTGCACAACAGACAATAGACAGAGAGGAAAGAGAACTTGATGTAACCAGAACTAAGGATATCTCCAGTAGGAGTCAGAGAGGAAGCATGATGTCTCCTGATTTCCTCAAATCCCCAGGAGAGCTCTAAAATCCATTTTCCTTCTTTTTTTTGCTAATGTATCCTGAACAGGGGACAACTACTTTTCTGAAACCTAGTCTCTCTCTCTCTCTTTCTCATGTCATTTGTATATTTCCCATTCCTACTTTTGGGAACCATGCACAGCATTAATCTACTTGAGCTAAGAAGTTTTCTAACATCTGTTATTTCATTTTATTTTATTATTTTATTTTTTTTAACCCTGCTTCTCTCACCTGATGCAGCTCTTGCCTGAGAACAAATGTCTATATAGAATTCACCCATCTCAATTGCTCTGTCACCCCCTAGGTGAATTTGGCTTTGGGTCGACCGACACCTACTCAGCCTTGCCTGTATCCTCTCTTAATGCACCTCCTGCAACAACAGCCTCCAAAAAATAAAATTTATGGCTAGCGCTAGCATTACTGTCATTTGCTGCTTACCATTGGGCAGGATACTGCAACTTGTTCTGTCTTCTGTGGAGCTCCACCAAGACAGCGTTTCTCAGTTGATCCCCCCCCCCACACACACACACCACATTTTCAGTCCCCTTTTTCAGGCACCACTTGTAGCTGTCCAGCAGCCACGGATGACCTGGGTCTACCTAAAAGGGAGGCTGGAAATTAAAAAGGAGGGGTGGTGGTGGTGAGAGAAGGATGAAGCCAAGACAGAGGTTTCTGATCAAGGCTCAGGGTTTACTGTTTAGCCCTGTATTTATTTAGGAAGAGCCCACAGACCCATCCTTTGTTTGTTTCAGCTGGATTATGTTGCAAAGCAAGCTCAGCAGGCAGTCTGCTCCTGTAGGAAATTGCGGGTGCTACAAGGCAGAAGACTCCACCTAGGTGGGTGGAAGACCAACTGTGGCAAACACTTAAGGTCTATTTAGCCTGTTCAAGGCTGGGGGAAGGGTATACAATGATATTTAAATATTAAAAAGTATATGGTAAAATGAGCACCTTGAAACATATATATTGAAGCAATATAGGATCCAGGTAACCAGCTCAGAATAAACCAGTAGACCATCGAGCAAACCACAGGAGGTCTACAGCCCAAGAGTTCAGTGATATCAACCCAAATGTGCAGGTTTTGCATTTGTACCTTCATGTATCTGAAATTGTCAAAGCAAATGAGAGCTTATTCTAAAGTTAAATGTGAATTCACCTTCTTATGTGACCACAGCTTGAGGCAATAGAGTCGAGCTTTCTCTAATAGTGTGTTCCAACATGGTGACAGTTTCATAGAGTTGTATACTACTAAAAAAAAGGAAAGTCATAAAATCAAGTAAATGGTGAAAACATCTGGTAGGCGAGTTATAGCACAGCAGGGACATAAAGGCCTCAGATACTATCTTAGCCTCTGGTAGAAGTTTGTGGTTTGTTAGTATAGTCCCAGGGGATTTAAAAAACAGTCATAAACATGGTAAATCAAACACAAGGGTGGGAAATGCATGATGGGGTAGAACAGGTCATCTGACTCTGGACTCGCAACCGCCCAGAACTCCAATCACATAATTTCTAATCAGTCAGCCTGGTAGGAACTTTTTAGGTGTGGCTTTTCTGGAAATAAGGGATGGAAGTAGAAGCCTAGGAGCCAGCAAAGAATGAGCTGGAGAACAGGATAACCAAATCAAAATGCTAACATCAAGGAGAGGTGGTAAACAACCTCTTTCCTGATAGGTCCTGATCAGAAAAGAGCTGGTGGGAAACTCTTAAAGCAAATCTAGGAATAAGAGCAACAGTCAGACCACTGTCAGCAATTTTAGAGATAGGGAATAAATCAAGAGGGTGTGCAATGGTTAAGATAGGGGCATCACCAAGACTGCTTCCGTGAACTCCACCATTCTCCTACTTTCTTTATTCCAACATAATATTTTATTGATTATTTGGATCACATCATGTACCCTGATCACACTTCCCAGTCCTCCCCTGTCCACTCTCCCACACTTGTTATCTCCTAAACAAAAGAAAAAGAAAGAAGGAAAAAAAAGCAAAAAGAAAGGAAAACAACAACAACAAAACAAGTCCATTGTCTGTAGTTCATATATACACGGGAGCACGGTCACACTCCCAGTGGCCATCCCCCTAAGGGAAACTGAGGTCTTCTCCACCTGCAGCTGGCCAAAAGACATCAGTTTTGGAGAGCTACACTTTAGCATTCCTATCACAATGTTCAAGAGTTCTCTTTGTGTTTTCCTCTTTAGGATGTTGCTTTGGGGTGGGGGCAGTGTGGGGTGGAGGTAGGGTTGTCACAGAAGCCTTCTGTGCTCCCTACTCTGGAATGTACCTCTATCTGCAGCCATCAATATCACTGCAAGAGTGGCTTCCTTGCCCTGTACACCCAGTGGTAGCATGGATCCTGGGCTTCCACATGGCTTCTGGCAACAGCATGGACTATGGACATCCACATGCTCTCCAGCATCAGCATATGCCAAGGACCTCTTTCAAGGTCCTTGGAGGAGGTCCAATTCATTAGATGATCCATTCTTCATTTTGAATATCCTGTCACTGTCAAGAGCCAGGATGATTGCTGTACACTACCACCCTGTCAGCTCTGCTCAGCAAGGACATGTTTCCACCACGGTGTTCTCTCACACCCATCACCATTACTGTGTCTGAATTCTGCCTTTCTCCACCATGCAAGCACCCTTCCACCCCTCCATCTTTCTCCCACCCCTTCATTGCTTATTCTTTTGTTATAATGGCATTAGAAGCTTTGGTGTGTCTCACAGTAGACCCTTTTACCCAATAGTGTAACATGTAAATGTTCACTGCAAAGAGTCATTGGTCTGGCTCAAGGCCTCCATGGACCCTTGATAGTACTCTTGGATATCCTGATGTTGCCCAGAGGAGAATATGGAGATCCTACAGCTCTGTTCTGCAGGATCATGCTCTTCACATGCTCTAGCAGCTCATAGATTAAGATGTTGGTGTGGAAAATCTCAAAGCTATGGATCTGGGCCTGGGTGGTAGCTGATTTGGTCATCCCAGGCTTCCACCAGGCCATCCAGGACAGGGCCAACCCTCCTACCATGCTTTCTATACAGACAGCAACAGCTCACTCACTTCTGCTTGGCATACTTGGCATAATAGAATTTCCTATTTGTGCATGTCACCTAACCTGGAATCTTGAGGTTCACTATCCCCACCAAGGTCTATATCTGCCAGAGTCTTCTTGCTCCAGGTCAAATTTTTCCTAGAGCAATCCAAGCTTGATGACTGAGTGAAGAGGAGAGTAATAGGTGTACCTGATCCCTGGGGCCTCACATAGGACAATGATGGTAGAAATACTCAAATCAGAGATCTCCTGCTGTGTTTGATGAAAATTCTCTGGCCTGGCTCAATGTATGACTTCTATATCTGTCCAACCCAAAACACTCCCACTTCTTTCATGGGTGTGGGTACCTAAATGATGTCTCATTCCCTAAATATCAATGGTAATCACTTTGAGAAGAAAAGAACCTGTAGCAGGTCACTGCTGGTACTGTGCTTATCGGTGGTTATTCTAGATTTCTTTCATCTCAGCCTTCATTTGTAGGCTCTAGGTTACTGTTTGATGGCAAACCCAGATATCATCCTTATCTTTAGACTTCCCCTATGTGAGACCTGGTTAGCAATCTTTTTGCCATACGATGGCTACTCAAATGTCTACTTTCTACCTTCCATAGGGACACTGAGTGTTATCTAGTGAACCCCAGAAGATCTTCCCCTGGAACTCATGTGGCACCTGGTTTGACACTTGACTATCAGGATTCTATCATGTAAAAATTTCGTCTATGTTAATTCTTTGCCAGATGACCTTGCAGGACTAACTTTGGTAGAGCTCTTCTTTATCCCTTGGTAAAAATATATCCTTGTTTCCTTTTTCATACCAGAATCTAAAATATTTATGACTATGTCAATGAGATTCAAGTTTCCCATGTATGTCCTTGCAAAAGGTAAAAAAAAAAAATGACCACATCTAGATTTCTGTGCTTGGAACAGTATATTCTATCTAGTGGTCGCATCAAATGCTGGCTGCTGGTTCATGTGAAATGGACATTTGAGAGAGCTAAACGTCTAAGGCCCCAAAGCTGATGAAACAGCTTTGGATAGGGGGTTATCCTTGGGTCTATAGGCCAGCGGCTTCTGGCAGCCTCAGCAAGAGCAATCATCTCTCAGACTCCCCATTGGCTCCATCATCAACCACAATAACTGATTCCTGCCAGTGTCATAGAGCCAAACTGAACAGGGGACAGAGGGAGAAATCTTCTCCAAGTTTGAAGAGACAAGAAACTCTTTAGTTCCATTCATACACAGTGTCTGAGGATGGTTTACTGCTATAGCTTCTCCTTGATATTTCATACTTCCTTAACTCTTAATTTGATCTCCAGAAGAAGGCAAAAATGTAAGGTTACCTTCTAAGTCTGTCCAAGCCATTTAGACATTCAGAAATTGATCTGACCAAAAAGTTAGTCCACTTTGAATATCTGATCATCCCCAGTGAATCTCTTCATTCACTGACCATGAGGTCTTATTCTAATAGAAAGATTATCAATAGCTTGAGCCTTTTATATAAGGAACATGCCCAGCATCTCACCAGAACAATTGAGCACTGTCCATTTCCCAGGTGATCCTCAGGCAGGACATATATGTTATGATACTGTGGATTTATTTAAATGGGCATTGGCTCAAGTTGAATAAAGGAGGACAGTTTTCCATTTTAGTCATTTGTTATGAGACTAAATTTAGTTCCTCAATTTAGTTTCTTTCAGTACTGCTTCATATTGAAACACTGTATATAAACATGAAATGTTCCCTGTAGCTGTTGGTGTTTTAGTGCTAATTATGCCCTCCCAACACTGTTTGCATGAGAACATGTGCATGTAGTTTCTGGGAACCTTCCCTCAGTTGGTTCTAATTGGCAAATAAAGATGCCAGCAGCCAATGGCTGGGGAGAGCAGACAGAGGCGGGACTTTAGGATTCTCAGGCTTGGGACCAAGAGGAGGAGAAGGGAAAGAGATCTGCCAGAGTGTGGAGGAGAGGAGAGATACAATGCTTGAGAAGAGTGTAGGACAGAGAGGCATGGCCATCATGTGAAGGGGTCAGGAGAGCGAGGCTCAGTTGGGCAGCCCTCTGGGTCCAAAGCAGCCAAGATTGAACAGAGAATTACTAAGAAATAACTTGGGATTAACCCCGTGGGGATTCGGCAGTAGCCCAGATATTGAGCTGTTTAGGCATATTAAAATATAAAGGCTGTGTTTGTGTGTGTGTGTGTGTGTGTGTGTGTGTGTGTGTGTGTGTGTTCCATTCTGGAACATAAACAATGTGTAGTGAATCTGCTGGTGGAATTTATTAATTAAAAAGTATTACTACAGTTTCCCCCAAAACTCATGTATTTAAACATTTGGTACCTGGACAGTGGGTCTGTTTGGAAAGGTTATAGAACGTTTATGAGGTAAAGTCTTGCTGGAGGAAATGGGTTAATGGAAGTAGAGCTTGATGTTCTACAGTGAGGCCCCAGTTCACTCTGCTCTTCCTCATGAGATGCAATGCAACCAGGCAGCTTCCTGCTCCTGCCACCAGCCTTCCCTACATACTGCCAGAATCTCTTCTTCACTATGGTGGACTGTACCTTTTTGAACTATAGGCTAAAATAAAACTGTTCTCTTCACCTTTCATTATCCCTGGACCCTAAGGAACAACTATTGCAGCTTCTCAATGAGGCTGTTCGCCTTCTGGCAGGAATGAAGGAGTCCTGAGGGATCTTGCGTTTGTCATGACTTCCCTGGTCATTCACAGTGGTGCTCCATCTACTACTGGGCTTTGTCTGAGCACCTGACCCTTTTGTCAAAACGATGAAGGTAGTAAACTGTGCTTGTTAAGTTTTTCTGTCAACTTGTCTTAGTGTTTTATTGCTGTGAAGAGACACCATGACCAGGACAACCCTTACAGGCAAATGCAGTTTCAGATGTTTAGTCCATTATCATGGTGGGGAGCTTGTCAGCTTGCAGACAGATGCTGGAGAATAGCTGAATGCTACATCCTAACCCATAGGCAGGGAGAGAGAGAAAGAGAGAGGTCAGGGAGACTGGGCCTGACATGAAATTTGAAACCTTATAGCCTACATACAGTGAGACACTTCCTCCAACAAGCCCACACCTCCTAATCCTTGTAATCTTTCAGAATTCTGTTCCATGGGGACTAAACACTCAAATATATGTGCCTATGGGGCATTTTATTATCTAAACCACCCATTTATTATCTAACCACTGTAGAACTTGATACAAACTAGAATCATCTTGGTTGAGAAAATCCCTCTATCAGATGGGCCAGATGGGCGTCTTTCATTACTGACGAATGTGGAAGAGTGCAGCCCACTGTGGGCAGTACTACCTATGAGAATGTGGTTCTGGGTTGTATATGATAGCAGCCATGGTGAGCAAGATATGTAAGTCACGAGGGGAGCAGAAGTTAATTCTTAAATAGGGAGAGAGCTTTGAAAAGAGACTCAGAATTGGATCATGCTAACCCCTAATTACCTTTTGACCCAAGATGGGTTACTACAGGGTTCTTTCCTCCAAAAGAAACCTTCTTGTTGGCCAGATTTTTTCCCCTGTCTGGCAGACTGGCAGGCTAACACACATGTGGTACATACATACATACATACATACATACATAAAAATTCTATGAGGCCTTAGAGAAGATGTAGGCACACAAACACTAGATCCAAAACACAGCACAGAAAAGTTTATATAAAAACACCAGTTAAGTCAAATAGAGGAAGTCACAGCGATCATACTTAGCCTGTCAGGTAAGACAACAGAGACAAGAAACAGTATTCAAATCACTTTGAAATTAGTTGTTTATCTTGAATGTATATTACAACCCTATGCTAGACTACAGCAACCAAACTTTATAGTTCAAGGTGAAAAAGACAAAAGGCCTTAAGTGTATTGGGCCATTAATATGCCTCCCTAGCAACTAATGGGAAAATATAATCAGTAATGATATTGATTTGACCACTACACACCACAATTAATAAATGTACGCATATAGCTATAGCAGTGTACAGAATGCCTTCTTTTCAAGCTAAAATAAAGCAAGTTCAAAGCAAATTATACAGAATAAGCTCCAGTTAAATATGAGTAGAGATCAATAAAAATTAGTGAAAAATCATTCTGTTATTTGGAAGATAAGAGACTCATTTATAATATAATCCATAGGTCAAAATACAAGTTTGTGGTGAAAACCAGAAAGCATTTTTGGTACAAGGTACTGTTTTTGTTTACAATGTAGGAAATCAAGAGAATAGCACTACCTCCTTATAGAAATCCAAACACTCTCCACAACTCTAAATCTCTTGAGTTGATAAGACAGATGATGTCACTAAATAACTTGATGGAATTAGATTTCAAAGAGCATTAAGATCCTTGGAGGAGGTAGACATAACTTAGCTTTACTCTTGGCATAAAATCAGCCATAGAAATCACTAAGGAAAATGTAAAGGAATTCTTAACTGCCAAATACATACTGAAGTGTGATGCTATTGGGGGTGGCTACTCTTTATTTTGCCTTAACAAAACTTCTTGACAAGAATCAATTAGAGGAGGTAGCATATATCTTGCCTTAAGGTTCACAAAAGGATGATCCAACATGGCAGGGGAGGCATGGTTGTAGAAGCCTCCTGATATAGGTACTTGCAAACAACTTGGGTCCTTTGCAAGATCTATTAATGCTGGACAGATTCTCCAGCCTGGAACTGTTGATTTCTTAATGACTATTGGCTGCTCGCACCTCCCATCCTCAGGATAGCTCACCTGTGTTAAATTCTCTTTGTGAATACACCAGGTTACTTTGTTGTCCCAGAAAAGACTTTGGCTGATGCAAGGTCCATTTCCTAGAGAATTTCTAAAGGGAAAAGGAGGGCTGCCTCTTTCCCAAAGCTAGCATAGTCTGATCCACAAATAGAACAAGGAAAGCATGTGGATCAGCACCATCAGTTAATGTGGACCCAAGAAGTCTAAACGTAATGGACAGCCAAGCAAAGCAATACAGCAACAGATAGGGACCCAGTAGGATGTCTCAGAAATGCAAGATAGATCAATATAGGGGGAGGGGATCAATAACTCCATTAACACAGTAAGACAAAGCCCACATCTCAGATCTTATGCAAACACTTACAGCTATTCAAAGTCATGAATAAATAAATTTTGTCAAGTTAAGAAATTGAAAGGAAATATCTAGAACTTGATTTAAGGAACCCCGAGAGTTGCCTGACCCCCACCTCACCCTTTTATGATGATTCATGGAAAGCAACCCAATTTTGTCAGGAAAGTATTACTGCTTGTATGGTATTTCCCTCATTAGAACAGGGCTCTGGCCATCATATGAGAATACGGCTCATGTTAAAGGGATAACTGTTTAACTATAATTGCATTTCAGGCCCAAGGTTGTGCTAACATTTACTGTTAAATGTCAGTGTTTGGGGGATGAGGAAAAGTTGATAAATAACATAGCCATGTTTTGGATAAAGTCCAAAGATGTGCTTATCTTAGGCCAGTGCTAGGATAGATCCTAGTGATGAGTAACACAGTCCTCTGCATAAGATCACAGACATCTCCATGGGGAAGGTCGGCAATAACTTCCTGTGTTCCATGCACAAAGGTGGAGGGACCTGGTATCACCTTAGACTTGGTTACCCATCCCTCAACATGTTTGAGCGTGGCTTATTGTTTACCAAGACTAACTTAGTACTAGTAGTTTGTGTAGCCAGGCTCACCAGACTTTAACTCAGATGTAAGCTTAAACAGAAAGGAGAGAAGCAGTTGGTTCTAGGCTGAATGACCGTTTTATAGCCAAGTTTCTGGACCTAAGTCCCGTCATTCATCAAGCAAAACATGTCTGTTCCATTACGATCAAGGACTTGTGGTAGGCTTACTATCTCCAGCTGTCCAGAAGAATCTATAGTGCTCTCAAATCTATAGTCTGATACTTTTTGCCTTTCTTGTTTTATTCTTTAGTAATATTGAGCAGGATAAAAAAGGTAGCTTATGGAATTGACTAGATCTATAATTAAATTCAAGTATTTTGTAATGTTTTTCAAAAACATGTGTTTTCAAAAAGACAAGTATTTAAGGTTATACATTTACCTCTGGGTATTTGATTTATTCTTTGACCCAGTAATTATGAAGCAGAGTATTTTAAATTAACAGGGTGTGGGAAATTATTTGAAATCGCATGAGTTCTCTTTTCTGCATGGGTATGTAATTTCAGCTTTTTTAAATTTGATATTCTTTGGCCCGGTATAGAATTGATTTTTATTCATTTTTCACGGATGCTGAGAAAATGTGTGCCCAGTTAATAGGGTCCAAAGTTTAATGTCTAATTATCAATTTACCACAAATCTCCATACTTTTTCATACTCTGAAACATCAGATGGGGGAAGAGCTGAAGAAGAGTAACTGCCTGACCTAGTAACTAGATTTCTGAATCGTTCCTAGAATATTTTCACATTCTTTTTTTAAGGTGACTATTTTAGACTATTCATTTAATGTTAAGAAATGTTAAGAAGCAGGTGATTGTCAGAAAAAATGAGGCAAACCTACAGTAGTTAGAAACCAAGGGCTGTCAGGTCTAACAAGTATGGTAAATCTCAAAGTGTTAAATTTAAAAAGATCTAGAGCAAGCCCTTCATGCAGACCCGTACAATGCACCATGTGAATGTTGCTTATCACACACCTGAAGCCAGGCCACTTTGCCCTGTCTATGATAGTCAATGCCATAGCAGCCACAAATAGATTTTTGTAGACCCAGGACACACCAGACTCATCTGGTTTTGTAGCTATTATATTGGTGAACTAAATGGTGTTACGGCTGCATAGAACCACCTCTGTCTCCTTTAGGAGTATCAGTAATCCTCCCCATACTCTCGAGATGTGACTTTACTTTGGGTTTGTCTTTTCCATAAAGAAAGAAAGTGAAACTTGTGTCAGGAATGGGGGAATATAGATAGTAGTGAGATAGCTATTTGAGAGATCTATAACTTAAGACACATGGAATTGGACATTGTTAATTGACTGTTGAAAGATGAGAGATAAGCACTTATAAAATTTCACCTTACTTAAAAAATAATATGGCATCTACGTGGCTCTAATAAGAAAAGGTTGGCTTGCCAGCTGGTGTAGTTGATACATGTTTGTTATGCAAGCAAGAGCCCCAGAGCTCAATTCCCAGAGTATGCACCACAGAGCTGGCAATAACAACATGTTCTTTTTATTTATTTATTTATTAGATATAATCTTTATTTATATTTCAAATGATTTCCCCTTTCCTGGATGCCCCCCACACCAGAAAGTCCCATAAGCTCTTTTCCCTCCCCCTGTTTCCCAATCAACTCCCTCTCACTTCCCTGTCCTGGTATTCCCCTACACTGGTGCACTGAGACTTTCCAGGACCAGGGGCCACTCCTTCCTTCTTCTTAGACATCATTTGATATGTGGATTGTGTCTTGGGTATTCCAAGCTTCTGGGCTAATATCTGCTTATCAGTGAGTGCATACTGCGTGTGTTCTTTTGTGATTGGGTCGCCTCACTCAGGGTGACATTCTCCAGTTCCACCCACTTGTCTAAGAACTTCATGAATTAGGGCTGAGAAGCACCTAAAGGAATGTTCAGCATCCTTAGTTATCAGGGAAATGCAAATCAAAACAACCCTGAGATTTCACCTCACATCAGTCAGAATGGCTAAGATCAAAAACTCAGGAGAAAACAAGTGCTGGCGAGGATGTGGAAAAAAAGGAACACTCCTCCACTGCTGGTGGGGTTACAAGCTGGTATAACCACTCTGGAAATCAGTCTGGGGGGTTCCTTCAATGGAGGAATGGATACAGAATATGTGGTGTATTTACACTATGGAATACTACTCAGCTATTTAAAACAACGTGTTTTTGTAGTCCCAGCACCAAGGAGGCAGAGGCAAGTGTTTTTGTGAGGCTTGTTATCCAGCCAGCCAGCACAGCTTAATCAGCAAGCTCCAGGTCCCAGTGAGAGATACCACCTCAAACACAAAGTAGATGGCTCACGTGGGATGATAGCTGAGGTTGACCTCTGACCTATTGCAGGTGCAGGAGGGGGCCATTCTTCATAAATGAATTATTAAGAATCATTTGCAAGACTTAAGGGACAAAAAAGACACAACTTGGGAGACTGTTCTGGGACACATAATAAAATAAGCATTTAGAGTTCCTGGAGAGATCCCGTAATTCACAGCATAATGCATCTGACAGGTTTCCACTTCCACAGCCAGGTTTCCAGTTGAGGGATTGAAAGTTCTCATAACCTGAGCAATGTTCCTCCCACCTCAGCAAACAATGGCTCCAATTTCTCCTTATATATGAGTTCTGACTGCTCTGAAACCATTTACACGGGGTCATGAAATATGCACCGTTGCCGATCTGTGTCACCACACTTTCCTGTTTCGTTTCTCATTCCTCCATCACCTACACACAAACACACAAAATCAATTCTCTGCGCATAGTCCAATCGAAGGGAATTTGCTTTGCTGATTAGACCTTAAGAGCTATGCCAATGCTAAGTCAAGCTTACATTCCTGGAGAAAGCTTATGACTTTCTACTTTGTATGAACAAGAAGTCATGCTTGTGTTTTGTGGATGAATTTTGTATCTGTCTGGGTGAGACTTGTCCTGTCCCCCCACTGACAGTTTTCTTCCAAGTTGTGCTTTTCCTTCCTCTTAAATTCTTCAAAGAGTCCTCATTGTTCAACTTTCATGGATAATGCTTTGCCTTTCCATACATGTGTGTGCATGTCTGTGGAAACCAAAGATCAGTGGCTTGCCCTTAGTTCATAAATAAATTTCTTTTAACTTTAACATGGGTTATTAAACTCCTCGCATTTACTTTGGTCAGTACTGGGAAGGAAGATTAGCTATGAATCAGTATGAGTCTGACTTAATTTCTCTCATAGCTATAGGAGATGGCTTTATTTCTATTGGTAAATTTCTATATGGGAACATGTTCACTTCATCCAAATGTTAAGGGTTATTGACAAAGTGACTTTCAGTTTTTACAAGTTCTTGACCTTCCTGTTTCAGCCTGCTGAGTGCTAGATTCCAAGCATGTTCTATCATACCAGTACAAATCCATGCAAGGTCCTGCTTCCTTACAGGCTTCTTTTAGAATGGTTTAGTTTGAATTTCGTTTAACAGCAGATGCTGGGGCCTCAAATGCAAGGGAATGGTTACTCAGGAAATGGGTGAATAGTGAGGAGGAGATGGGGAGAAGCCAACATAGTATGCAACTATGTCCATACACTCGCCACTAGAATTAAACTTCAGGGGCAAGCTCTCAAGCTATCCCATTTAAGGATGGCTCAGTTACTGCGATGCTTTGTATATGCTTGGCCCAGGGAATGGCACTATTAGGAGGTGTGGCCTTGTCGGAGTAGGTGTGTCACTGTGGGCGTGAGCTTAAGACCCTCATGGTAGCTGCTTGGAAGCCAGTATTATTCTAGCAGCCTTCAGATGGAGATATAAAATTCTCAGCTCCTCCTGCACCATGCCTGCTTAGATGTCACCATGTTCCTACCTTGATGACAACAGACTGAAACTCCGAACTTGTAAGCCAGCCCCAGTGAAATGTTGTCCTTATAAGAGTTGCCTTGGTCATGGTGCCTGTTCTTAGCAGTAAAACGCTACCTAAGGGAGTTACTTTTCTGTTTCTGTGATTAAAGCATCAGCAAAGGCAACTTAATGGAAAGAGGACTGTATTCCGGTTCCTAGTTCAAGGGCATAGTTCATCATGTTGGGAAAAGTCAGAGGGGCATGGCCTGAAAGCAGCTGCTTACATCAGAAAGTGGAGAGTCAGACATATTGCCACCCACCCAGCTTTCCCCTTTCTGTGCACTCAGGAACCCAGCTCAGAGAATGGTGTCACCCAGAGTGAGCAAGTACTCCTACCACAATTGACCCAATTAAGACCACCTCTCACAGGCATGCCCAAATGTCCAGGTGATTCTAGATTTTGTCAACCTGACAATAAGCACCACCAATCACAAGGACCATGGTACGGGGACATTTGTACATGTAATCCAGTCGGTCACTCTTTCAAATCTGTTCCAAAGACTGAAGGGGTCCACAAGCCATTTAGCCAGAACTACACAAAGACAAAAGGGCTTTTATCTGGCTTTAGTACAGACTTTGGGCAGGCATGCAAGACTGGCAGCTGACATTAACCTCTGCTCACTGATGGGGTGGGACTTGGGGGGGTGTAGGTAGTGATAACAGAGTCCAGCACATTGATAGTTTAGTGTAAGATGAATATTTGGTTTTGTAGAATCTATCATTGCACTGTATTTCAAAGGAACCTGTTAGCTTATGTATTCTATGTCATACATACACAGCATCCAAAGAAGTAGGCAAAAACAAATTTGCTGGTAAGGAAAAAAAATTGATGCTAGTTTACGAACAGAAAATGTTAACAATAGCCTGACTTCCCTTTTACATCCTACTTCCTGTATCTGGAGTTTGATTTACAGCAGTTATTGATGAATATTCCTAGGCTATACTCATTTGCATGTCAATTTTGATCTTTCATGAAGAATTTCAATGTTTCCAAAGTTCCAATCATGTGGGAGTCAATCTAGATGAAGGAGGGAACTAAGTCTTATTTGGGTCAGTGAGGGCGGTAGCTATACATAGCAGGTCCTTCTGATGGCCGGATTCCTTTCTCTGAGTCCAACTGATTTTGGTGCTAGAGAAGACTGTGTGCACCCATGGCATGCTTTCTCTAGACTCTAGGAGCTTGTCCGCTTTACCCAGCAGCTTGATATTGGTGGTTAACACTTCTTGAGAAACTATCAGTCATTAGGGAATGGGATGTGTGCCACGCATGTCGCCTCCCATCCTACAGATGGTCAACCAAACAATTATCTTCAGTGATCTGTCCAGGAGATCTCGGCCCAGATGTCCATAGCAAGAACCAGCTAAGCAATGTTCTTTTTATTGATTTTTATTTTTATCTTTCTTCCTACTCATTATGCCTGCTCTGGGCTTGCTTCCAAAATAAACCTCCTGCACTCAAGTTTTCTCAGTCCTTGGTTTCTAGGAGAAAAAACATCACAGAAGACAAGGTGATGAAATGCCTAGGAGTCTATAAACTCTGATGTGTCACCTAGTCATTTGTACGTACTCCACATAGATTTGAGAATATATAGTTTGGGATATTGAACTTTATCTGCCAAACCATTCTGCCAGCCCAAAGACATTTGCTGTCAAGCCTGGTACCCCAAGTCCAATGTGTGGGACCCACATAGTGGAAGGAGAGGACTAACTCTTACAAGTTGTCCTCTAATCTTTACACATGAGCTGTGCAACACACACACACACACACACACACACACACACACACCATGAGAGAGAAAGATTCTCTTTCTCTTCTCTTTCTCTCTCTTGCATGTGTGTATACACATACAAAAAAAAAGAAAATAAAAATATATATTTAACAAAAATTTTAGGAAGATATTGAGTTCAGAGACCTATGTGGGTCCCTCAGGCCTGTGGGCATCCCTCAGGTCATACAAAGTGCCTGTTCATCTCTTCAACATTCTGACCTTTGCCTGCTTGCCCTATCATACACATAGCAGATAAGACACCTGAGATATCCCATTTCACCTGGCCCTCGGCCCCTGCCCCAGTGTCTGATTGTCATCCTTTGATATGGGCCACAGTATATTCATGCTATCACTTCAATTCTTACTCTGAGTTTGCCTGTTCATTTGGGGATATACTAGAGCAAGCCCTAGACCCCCTTCAGAGCCCATTCCTGTGCAAAAGGGATTAAAAAAAAGAGGTGCTACAGAGGTATCCATTCATGGTGGGGAGGGGGCATGGAAATCAAATAATTTCTTCTCTTCTCAAACTTCCAGGATCATTTCTATTATATCTCAGGAAGACCTGTCAGTAGCAGGCAGTTAAGGAGGAGTGGCTATAACAGGTACTCTCATATCACGTTTCATCTCTTGTTCCTTGATCGTGTAAGCTGAAGCCCTAAGTTAAGCTTGGACTCACCTGAACAGGGTGTGGTCTCCAGAGAGGTTGCTCTCTGAAGTTCAGTACATGTTCAAGCACAGTGCAGAAGGCTATGTTAAGATCTTCATGGCATTTCTCCACCAGTGGGGAGCAGGAGTCAATACAGAAATGTCCCTGTTGCCCTTTAAAAAAATGTATATGTGAGTACAGGTGAATGCATCCCATAGTGTGAACGCGGAGGTCAGAGACCCATGTGTGGGATTCGGTTCTCTCTTTCACTTCCCATGGCACCTGGAAGTTGAACTCAGGTCACTGGGCTTACACTGCAAACACCTTTACTTACTGACCCATCTAACCACGCCCCATGCCGTCACTCCCATTAATGATTGGGAAAGACATTGCTCTATTGTTTTTAAGAGACCCAAGGAGAGAACAAGACCCTGTGTTATAATCACTTCTGAGATCTTTCCCATTGCAGAATGAACTAGATAGAGAAAGGGGGATATAGACACAGCTGTGTGATGTGTGTCGTTAGCTGCCGGAGACAATGGAAACAATGATTACACACACGTTTGACTTTACAGCTTTTATTACATATTTATTGTATATGTGGGGAGGGGGGGAGATGTGTACCATGGCACAAATGTAAAAGTCAGAGGACAACTCGTGGGATCTGACTTTCTTCACCATGTGGGTCCAGTGGATTAAACTTATATTGTTAGGGTTGGCAGCAAGGGCCCTTACCTGCTAAGCCATCTCATGGCCTCTGTTTGGCTCTTTAAATAAAATGTTCCTAGCAATCTTGAATATAGACTGGCAGGCTCAGGTGAGCCAGACACCCACAACATGAGAGCCAGACAATTTCAATGACTTCATGACCATCTAGATTCAGAATGTCCCGCTTCCTGCTGTCACGTGGCTGGCCACCTACTCTTGTTTTGTTGCCTTCCCTGCCGTGATTCCTTTAAATCATGATCCCGAATAAGTCCTTCCTTCCTTAAGTTGCTTCTCCTCAGGTATCTGGTCATTGCAACAAGAAAAGTAACCAACATAGGTGAGTTTTTGCATGCCCGCTAAGAAATACATGAGACAGGGCTGTCTGATGCCTCCTTCCTAGGCAGGTACCAATGGACCATGGTCTTTGAATTCTCATATAGTCTAAGGAACTGGAGGGTACATTGTGAGGTGAAGTTATCTTTATGAACATGCCCCCCCCCAAGGGCTAGTGTCACACACTAGCCCTTAGCAATTTAAAATGTCTAGCTTGACATTTTGCCCTAGTTTATAGGGCGTCCACTTCAGAATATGGCCCAGAACTCGGTTTTCTAGGATTTATTAAATTAATGAGCAACTAGAGGGGATTTCCCAGTATATACGGTCACTTCAGAAAGATGTTATGATGATTTTGTCATTCATCAGCTCTAATGCTAGTCAGAGCTACCAGTTCAGCTTTCTGGGCTGACATCCCTGCGAAGAGTGACGCTGCCTATATGATATTGCTGTTTGAGAACACTGCTGACCCAGCATATCTCTGTCCATCTTGAATGAAGCTCTTTCCATTAGTGAACCATGTTACCTCTGCATCCATCACGGGAGTCTCCTGAAGATCTGGTCTGGTCCCATGCAAGTGGGCAAAAATGTCCGAGAAGTTATGCAGAGGCCCATGGAGGTCTAGGTTAGGCAGCAGGGTAGTTGGGCTTAGGGCAGCTGGGTCTTGGAAAGTTATTTGGGGAGCATTTAAGAGGAGAGACTAGTAATGAATCATCCTGGCATTGGTGATGGTCAGGTTTTGGCCCAGGGGCAGTTTGTCAGCACCTTTGACTAGGAGGTCCACGGCTGTGATGATGCACAAGCAGTTGCCTCGGGCAATTGGGTCTAATTTCTTTGACAGGTAGGTCACTGACTGCTATCAGGACTGAGAGTCTGAGTCAATATCCCTTTCCCTATCCCAGATTTCCTAAATAGAACACCAATAGTTTATGCTCTAAGATTAAGAATTGACAAATGGCACCTCATAAAATTGCAAAGCTTCTGTAAGGCAAAGGACACTGTCAATAGGACAAAAGGGCAACCAACAGATTGACCGTCTCTTAATATGTCTCCCCTGGTTCTGGAGAGGTCACCCGTGGTTGGCAGAGTAGTGGAGGCTCAATAGTTAAAACTTCTTAGGGCCTTCAAGAGGTCCTGGGTCCTCTTGAAGCATTTTTCTTTGGTTTCTGCTACACCAAGAAGGTCATTTATAAGTGGTTCAAGAGACTTTATCTTTAGGTTTTAGAAAGACAGTGTTAAGCTCTATTAACAACAAGGAAGCTGGTGGGTTTTTCTTTTATTCTAGTGTTAACATGGGCATCTTTTTCTTTTCCTAATGGGGGAATTTTTGATTTTTTAAGGGCCTCCCTTCACCTCTTTTCCTAGAAGCCATTTGTTTCAGATGTCTCCTACACAGGTAGGCCACTGGCCCGTTACCAGAGCCCGAGTAGGAGCATTGCCTTCTAGATGCCATTTTGTTTTCAGACGTCTCATACAGTCTTCCGGTTTGGCCATGGCTGCCAACAGGATCTTTGTCAGGTAGGGGGCCTGTTGCCTCCACTCTCCCACCTGTCTTTCCTGCACTTTCTCTTTTATGAAGCATTTTTCTGCCATTATCATTAAGTCTCTCAGACTCTTTTCCCTTAACCTCTCAACCATATGGAGGTTTTTTTGTTTGTTTGTTTTTGGTTTTTTGTTTTGTTTTTGTTTTTGTTTTTTTGCTTAATATTTGGTGCTGCCTGGTTGATAAAAGCTAGAGCTAATACTGCTTTCACTTTGGAGTGTCTCTTTGAGCCTTTCTAAGGAAGCTGTGGAACTTTATTTCTCTGACTAATATCTTATTTATCTTTGGCCAAATCGATGGGCTGTCTTATAGCTGCGTTGAGACCTGACAACAGAGACTGGCAGTAAGACTTAGTCTCTCCTTAACTTTAGTAGTGTTGAAGTCCCAATCTCGGTAGGTGAAGGGAAAGCCAGCATCAGTAGCTGCTTGGTGAGTTCTCCCAGGAACCAACTTTCCAGTCTCTGTCTGGAGGATATCCTGGAAACTGGTGCTAGGTACTGGCCTGCTAGTTTACTTGAGTTCAACCTTAGTCAGGTTCTCTAAGATGGAGTCTCAACCCAAAAGATTTGGTCTCTCAGGGCTATGAGGACCAACTAGTTCATTGTTAGAGAAGGGACAAGAAGCCACAAGGTTGCTGGTTGGAGAAAGAAGCCAACATAACCAACGTGGTTTGTTAGGTGAAATGGCCTTGAACGTTCTGTGTGAACATTAGAAAAGAAACAGTATAATATTTAAAACAACAGAACGAGGTCTTAAAAGGAAGGAGATGCTTTCCTTTAAAACCGAGAGAAGCTTTTAGAGATATTAGCTTAAAGAATAAGAGAGGCCACTATCCTGACAGCAATAGAAACCCTATGATCAAAAGCATTGGAGAGGAAAGTGTTTATTTCAGCTTATAACTCCTCATGGTACAGTTTAATCATGAACGGAGTCAAGGCAGGGACTAGGGTAGAGGTTCCTGAGGGTTCTGTTTACTGGCTTGCCAGTCTGCCTTCTTATAGCACCCAGGCCCACGGTCCATAAACTGGGCCCTCCCACACCAATCATTAATCAAGAAAGTACACTGCAGGCTTGCCCACAGGCCAATCTGCTAGGGACATTTTCTTAATTGAGATTCTGTCTTCCCAAATGACTCTGGTTTGTGTCAAGTTGACATAAGATTAAATAGCACAATTGATCCAATGTTAACATGACATCATGATATGTAAACATCACTATTAAACCATGGCCTTTCATTTCTGGTTCCCCAAGGTATCGCATTAATATTAATTAACAGAACAACATAAAACCTTCCAACTTGTTTTGTTTTGTTTTGTTTTTCCAAGACAGGGTTTCTTTGTTAGTCTTTGGTGTCCTAGAATGGAGCTAATTCTATAGACCAGGCTATATAGACTAACTCACTCTTTAGCTTAGAGAGATCAGCCTGCCTCTGCCTTCTGGGTGCTGGGACCAAAGTGGAATGCTCCTAATGCCCCACTCCAAATGTCTCTTAACTGTGGACTCCTGTAAAATCAAATAAGTTACTACTTTGTTACTCTAAGATATCACAGTGACAATTATATCAGAGCAAAACTGAAGTCCAGCAGTATAAAGCTTGATGTTAAGACTTATGATGTTCTGCCAGGCGGTGGTGGTGCACGCCTTTAATCCTAGCACTTGGGAGGCAGAGGCAGGCGGATTTCTGAGTTCGAGGCCAGCCTGGTCTACAGAGTAAGTTCCAGGACAGCCAGGACTACACAGATAAACCCTGTCTCAAAAAAAAAAAAAAAAAAAAAAAAAGACTTATGACGTTCATGGTTTCCAGGCTCCCAAGCACTGGCTGTGGCACATCTGTCCCCACCATCTGCAACACATATGCAGCTTGTTTCTTGGACTGGGGCTGGCCCCACTTCACAGCTGCTGATCTTGGTGGCACTGGCATCTACAAAATGCTGGGCGCTCCTCCGAAGCTGGGGCTTGCCTTTAGAGTAGCCTCTCTCGGACTTTCTTTAGGGACTCTACCATTGCCACATGGTGCCAAGCCCCAGCCTTGCTCCATTACCCCTTCAATAACAGGGCTGAGCCGTTAGCAATGGCCTCTCCTGGCCTTTCTTCACAGACTTTAGGGAAAGTGTCCTAGTATGTTAATTATGTAAGCCCAAATTGTAAAAGCATATATGATCAAAGACATTAGGGGTTGCTTGGACTACATAGATGAACAATAGCAGATTCCATTCCGTATAAGATGCTTAGGAAATTGATGATCTGAAGGAGACAGCCCTGGAAGGGGTTGGTGGCATCCTTTACTAAGCCAGGAACTAAAAATGGAGAACTCAGTAGTAATTTTGGAGTCAGTGTGGAAAAGGTGAGACTGTTCTAAAAGGGATGATTCATTCTTTCAAAACTGAGTATTTTCTGACTCTGGAGAAACCAATGAGAAGCTAAAACTTGGACTGGTGAGATGGCTTTGCAGGAGAAGGTGTTTGCTCCCAAAATTGACATCCTGAATTATTCCTTGGGTCACACATGGAAGGAATATGGTCTGACTTCTAGTGTTCATCCGACGATCACATGTGTACTCACAAACACACATGTGCACTAGAAGTTCGGTTGTATGTACAGAGGGGAGTATGTTCTGCAGCACAGAAAAGCCAAATTAAGAGTGCCAGGAGATAGGAAATAGAAGACTAAGTTTGTGGGATTCCAGGAGCAAAAAGTCAGATGAGATGAGAGTCACTGACCAAAGCCAGGCTTGCAGGACATCTGCTCAAACATCTGCTACTGATCATTCATCTCAGGGTCACACGGTAATTCAGATTCTTAGAGGGGAATAAAAAGGGCTGGGGAGATAACTCAGTTGCTAGAGGGCTTGCCGAGGATGCACGGAGCCCTGGGTTTCATCCTCAACACTGCATAAACTGGTATGTGCATGCCGGAAATCCCAGCGCTCATGAAAACAAGGCAGAAGGTCAGGACTAAGGTGCTTGTCACTCAAACATGGGGACCCGAGTTCAAACTCTAGCACGCACATATTCAAGAACACTCCACAACACGGGCACAATTCAACATAACTTTTAAAACTTCAAGGTCATAAAACAAGGAAAGAGGGACCTAACAAACCTTTGGGAACTTAGGTTGCATGCTAGAGACTTAGGTCAAATATAAATAAGCCTTTTAAAAGTGGATCCTTGCAAAGATGTCTTTAAGGCAATCGCTTTTGCTTCCCCTCCTAAATGGTTACTCTTCCAGTCTTTAAGGCTCACCCTCCCACAAATGGTATTCCTAACAAGCAAGGCCTCTGTGACAGAGACTAAAATTATAGGGCAGGGAGATGTCTGAGATATGTCTGTTCACCTCACAGCATCTCTCTAACTTAGATTAGATAACTTGCATTCGATTCCGAGAAGCCAATTTATGGGAGAGAACTATTTAAGAGGTATATGCGTGTAGCTTGGAAAATGCTAGGATACTAAATTTTTAACCATGCTTTTATTGAACAAACCATAGGACAGAATTAGGTAGCATATTATTCAATCTAAACAGCCATAGGGAAAAGGGGCTAAGTTGAAAACTATGATATAGAGACAGACCAATTATAACCAAATGTATGCAATTAACATAAAATATAAATGCTAATTGTTTATATTAAAAGTGGTAATGTACAACTTCCAATTTTACTGTTTAGTGAAGAAAATAAGGCAGGGATTTTAGCATATTCTAGTTATAGCATATTACTGATACTACAATTTCGGTTTTTTTTTTTTCATTTTTACTATGAAGTCGCCTGTTCTGTTACCTCTAAATTCCACTTGACACACTTATTAAAAGGTCCTGGAGGAATGCGACCCATGTGTTCTTTCCTTGCGCTACACTGAGATTTTCTGAAATGCTTGTCCTAAAGTGACCAGAAAGCTTTAATACGACATTCTGGCCAGTTTTCACCTCGAAGTCTCCTTGAGAAATCAAGTTTCACAGATGCCATTCGGAGGCCCCATCGTGGTGACCAGACTATAACCAAAATAGCTCAAGGGACTTGGGTAATAGGCCTTTGCAGGCTGACATAGTCAGCTCTCCCTTGTGGGTGGGGAAGTCTAACGTGGAATCTGTAATATAAGGTCCTTTCCCGCTTTCATGCCAACGTGGTAAGGTCCTCAGTTGCCTTCTCAAAGCACGTTTGTGAAAAATTGTTTGCTTTGACTTTCCTAGAAAAAAATGCATTCAACATGGATTCCCATTAGACAGCAAAAAGGCCTGCTAATGGTAGATAGAAGGCAGGCTGATCTGCCTTCTGCCTTTTTATCTTGGCTTCTAACAGAAGGTGCAACCCACAGTTGAGGCTGGGGGTAGGCCTTCCCACGTCAATCAAGGCTATTATAACACTTTCGATGAGCTGAATAAGCTGATTCTAGCTTGTGCCAAGCTAGAATTGACATTGAAATAAACCATAATGATACCCAAAGACCATTTGCCTTTATAAGGACCTAGGGTAGATTCCATACAGAAGAATCCATGTTCCTTTCATATCAATGACGGTATGTGATTACCTAGAGCAAATCCACCCAGCTCTCATCCCTCCATGAGCAATACATTTTGTTTTGAACTTTTAACAAAAGTAAAAAGGGGTTGCATGATGTTAAGTCCAGTTTGTGGGGGCAAACTGGAAGAGGCAGGCAGATCTCCCAGTTCAAGGCCAATATGATCTACGGTGTGAGTTCCAGGCCAGCTAGAGCTACACAGAGAAATCCTGTCTCAAAACATAAAGGCACTGAGGCCTCTGGAGTCTTTGTGTCTGAAGCAGGGCCGGAACGCCACAGTGTTCATGCTGGGCATGTTTCCCCTGCCTCCAGCACACACAGGTGGACGTCAATCTCTCATCTCTTCTTACGTTGTCTTTGACAAAGTTCAGAAAGCAAACTGCTCCTCCCCCAGAAGCATGATCGATGTTACTATTTCAAGTCTCTCTGGCCTTTTTACACTCCAGTTTTAAATGTTCTATTCTACCACACGCTATGGAGAACGGCTGGCCCCTTTCCAAACCACTCAGCCGTAACCTTCAAATGTGGGGCAGTCCTTGCGCTCTCAGTGATTTGCGATGCTCCCAGCATCAGGAATTGATTTAGATGACAGCCCTGGCTTGGAAGCTTACTTTTTGTGTGAGGTTCAAGTCACTATAGTAATGGCGCCAGGATGGGACCTGTCCTTTCAAAAGTAGTTACTTTAACATACTTTTAGAGTTTTCCATTCATCCATATAATTCCAGTGGGTGTTTCTTTTTTTTAAATCTACACTACTTGGTCTTGTTTAGAACATTGGTTTTTTTCTCTGGTTCCTCCAGGTACCCTCTAAATGGCCCTAAACTCCTCCAGGAAGCCTCTTCTAGGAGAGCGTTGCAACTCCCTTTCACGGGTTGGTTGTTTTCTCAGCCTGGAGCAGGAATCTCACCTGTGACTGTAGATTCTTCCAGCTCCTCAAATCTTCGTGCATCATCGCCCACACTGCAGTTTTTCTTTTTAACTCTTTGGCACTAGTTTCCTGAATGGACCAAAGTTAAACTATGAACTGATGATTTCTCTCGCAAGTAAGCCATTAAACTGCTTCCTCGATTGGCAGGAGTTAATGTGCGGGGCGAGCTAAAAGAGGCATCTTAGCAATTGCGCATTCAGTCACAAATACGAGTCCGTCTGGAAGCAGACTGTAAGTAAATTTATTTCTATTAATTAACCAGAGCAGGCACCACGAACTTCTCCCCTGAGGGGGGGACACTTGGCATGAAGGCATCCAAGAGATCAAAGAGATCTTGCAGAAGCACAATCACTTGATTTTCAACCAACGATCAGTTTTTCAGCAACATTCAAGTGCTGAACCAGTTGAATTTCCAGGATGATGGGTAAAAGTTTAACTGTCAGGCTCTAGATACAAGTGGCTGATTCAACAGAGGACCCAAAAGCAGGGAGGAAAAGCTGCCATTCCCAGAGACCTCAGTGGAACGAATTGTTCCAGAGCCGGGTTACAATGACACAGACCTGGGGTTTGCAATGTCCTGAAAATTCCTCACACCAACAGGATCAGCCTGGGAAAGCCACCAGCTAGCAGTGCAGTGGTGGGAACTGAAGGCCCCGGTGGGCCTGGAACCTCCTAGGGCTCACTGATGAGTCAGACCTGCTCACCTGTGGAGCAGAACAAAGCCCTGAACAAGTAGAGAAAGGAGACCTTAGCAAAGGTGCCAGGTCTCTCACACTGCTCAGTCAGGCAGACCCCCCACACACACACACAGAGCAGAACAAAGAACTTCAAGAGGAGAAGGGAAATGAAACAGAAGCAAAAGACCCACTTCCTTTAGAAGTTAAACACAGAAATGCCAAGGGGAGCTGCAGGCTTCATCCCTGAAACAGAATCTCTCTGAAGAGCATCCCAGCAGTGGCTGCTTCTCCTGTCCCTGCTCATTCTGTCTCTTGACTCCAATGCTCACTGCCTTAAGTGTGCTTACTCATTTTCCAGAGAATCGTCGCATGCGTGGTCAATCTGGGAAGGTCTTGGATCAAGGCTCAAAGTGTAGTGCCCATCAACACGTGAGTACCCGAGAGAAGTTGACGAAGGGAAAGAGCTTGGAAAGTGATTCATGAGTCCTTCCGATGTCTACTTTTTAACAAGGGCGATACTACAGGAAACTGCACCAAGTACAGATGGGTTAACCAGTGTCTCCTCTGTGGCATCACTAAACCTGAACAGACATGAAAGTGGGCAAATGAGAGAAGGACTTTGTGAACACAATGACTGACGAATGCTTCAGTTTCTGTTCAAATATCAAAATCAAAGAATTCACCCTGGAGGGATAGGGCACAAAAACAGAGTAAATCCTTTGAGACTGAACACAAATTTGTGCTGAAATCAAATTATAGTGGAGAGAAACCACACCTATGCAGGAAATGCAAGGAAAAAATAGCTATAGGACCCAGTTGATACCAGAGAACTCATCCTGGTGAGAAACCCTACAAATGTAGAGAACGTGACCACGTAAGGCTTCACAGAAGAATCACTGTGAGCACAAAAAACTTGAGAAAGAAAACCCTTGAGAAATGTTGAAATCAGAGAACATCAGTAGTTTATAGTAAGGGGAAGTTATGAAAATCTGACAATGTTGAAAATGTTTCCATTATTTGCTTTTTCTTTTTTTTCCTTTTTAAAAGATTTATTTGTTCTTTTACAGTTTCATATATAAATATATGTTATTTGATCAATGGCTTTCCAATTCTCCTCTTTTTAAAATTATTATTTTCTATATTCTTTGTTTACATCCTAAATGATTTTCCCTTTCATGGTTCCCCACTCCCCCTAAGTCCCATAATCCCTCTTCCCTCTGCCAGTTCCCCAATCAACCCCCTCCCACTTATCTGTCCTGGCAATCCCCTACAATGCTGCATCAAGCCTTTCCAGGACCAGGGCCCTCTCCTTCCTTCTTCTTGGGAATGATTTGATATGTGAGTTGTGTCTTGGGTAGTCAGAGCTTCTAGGGAAATGCAAATCAAAACAACCCTGAGATTTCACCTCACACCAGTCAGAATGGCTAAGATTAAAAACTCAGGAGACAGCAGGTGTTGGCGAGGATGTGGAGAAAGAGGAATACTCCTCCACTGCTGGTGGGATTGCAAGATGGTACAACCACTCTGAAAATCAGTCTGGCAGTTCCTCAGAAAACTGGGCATGACACTTCCGGAGGACCCTGCTATATCACTCCTGGGCATATACCCAGAGGATTCCCTGGAATGCAATAAGGACACATGCTCCACTGTGTTCATAACAGCCTTACGTATAATAGCCAGAAGCTGGAAAGAACCTAGATGCCCCTCAATGGAGGAATGGATACAGAAAATGTGATATATTTACACAATGGAATACTACTCGGCAATTAAAAACAATGAATTCATGAAATTCTTAGGCAAATGGTTGGAACTGGAAAATATCATACTAAGTGAGGTAACTCATTCACAAAAGAACACACATGGAATGCAGTCATTATTTGCTTTTTCAACTTCAAAAAATCCCCAGCGAAGATAAAACGAATGGAGAAGCTGAAGAGTGTGTTTTTGTGAAGCAGTTTCCTGGAGATGGAAACGGTCCATCCTAACAGGAAGTTGATTTAGACAAGAAATAAGCACCTCTAAATCACTTCAGGAAGTCCCTGAGACTGACCACAATCGCGAGAAAATACTGCTGATGGTCCCTCTCAGACAAGGCCAACCAACAGAAAGATCTGCAAACAGACTAAACTCCCTGAAGTAACTCAGATGAGCTACACCACCTAGAAGAGACTCAGAACAACTGAGCCACTGGGAATGGACACTCCTCAGCCTCTGGAGCTGCCTGAAGGTTTGCGGTGTGCTCCAGGTTTCCAGAGCTCAGGAGCTGCCCTACACTTGGGTAGATTTTTCCTGGTGAAGCTGTTTTTGTGTCTCTTCTGTACCTGCAAGAAACACCTTACTCATATTCCTATAGGTAACCCCAAGAAAACACACTGACTCACAAACTTGGGCTCTATCAGCATGCACACTTAGAGCTGTTTCATTTTCCTTTTTATGGTATATTGTTGGTTTTTGTTGTTGTTGTTGTTATTTTTATGGTGTGTATGTGTTATGTCTCCCAGGAAAAGTCTCTCATACAACATGTGCCCAAGCCTTTAATTTTTACTTCAAACTTCTTCATAAGAGAGATCCATATGAAGATACTTGAGAAGCTGGCAGTGGCTGCCAGCGTCTGTGGGGGCTGTGGTACCACTCTGAGGAGACTGAGAGACCCACAGAAGCTTCAAGGAAGACATGGCAGCACAGGAAGAGCCTATAAGAGTGCACAGGATTTTCAGAACAACTAAAAAGAAGGCAGGTCTTATTGGAAGGAAGATGCTTTTAAAAACTGGTTCCATGAAATTGAAAAAGGATTGTAGGATGGAGTGACAGAGTGGTAGAGAGAAGTAGAGCTAGAGACGCTACGGTGGTGACAGGTGTAGGCGCTCTTGGGAAGTTCACCCACCAGCAACGCCTTACTTGAAGCCATCGCTGATGCTTGCCCTGCTGGAGGGAGGAGAGCATGGGGCTATGGCAGGTCCTGTCTGCCGACATGCTGCCCAACCACGGGATCACCCTGACTCTGAACAACAAGACATCCGAGATGAAGAATGGTTTATTTTCTGAATTTAGTCTCCTCAAAAGACTTCTGTGGTCCTTGCTGAAGCTGGAGGCCATCTTAATGTCCACCACCCGTGCTTCTGCCAGAAACCGTGTGGAAGGATCCATGCTGTCACCTGCTGAGAAGGACACTGAAGCTTCTGTGCCATGATTTCAGTGACTGCAAGCTTGTAACTGAGAATGAGAGACATTGCAGGCTTCTGTGGCAACCCCCACTCCCAAGGAAAAAACCAGTCCAGACAGGAATCTGTTGAAGAGTCCTTAAACATCATGATGGAGATGCTGCAAGGGAGCTCTTCGCAGTTGATGGCTTCTGGTGGAGACAGGAGAATCATAGAGAAGGACTCAGCTCTCGTTAAGGGTCAGGCCACTGGGAGTTTGATCATGCTCCAGTGTGTATGTGAGTAACACAAATTAGACTTGTTTTTGTTTGGTTTCATTTTCCTCCTTTTGGTGTGTGGGGAGGGGTGCACAGGAGTGGGACGGGAATGATCAGGGTGCATTGTATGAGGTTCCCAAACAATATAAATATTGTTAGGAAAAGAGAACGTTCACATTAGAAAGAAAGCATTTACTTGTTTGCTGTTTTGTTGGATTCATGGCCGGTTGTACCTTAGAAATTACACACCAGAGAGCCGCAAGAAATGTATTGAGACTGTCAAACCTTTACCTAGTAATTAAATTATGGCGGCATCTGAAAAATTGATCCTCCAGGAAAACCCTTCTAGTGCTTTATTAAAGACTCACATAAGGTCTGTGTGGAGCCATGATTTTGGGTTTCTATTCTCCAGAATGGGGTTTGTGAAAGTTGTCAAGAGTAAGGCCTACTTTAAGAGATACCAAGTGAGATTTAGTAGGTGGCGAAAGGGTAAAACTAACCACTATACTCAGAAACAGTTGGCGATCCAGGGCAGAAATAAGAACAGCATACCCAAATAAAGGATGCTGGTTTATGTAATTAACAAGAGGTATCATCTGTCAGATTGCATATGCCTATAGAGAAGGGGCTATGGTAGTCTGTGCAGCACATGCACCTGAACTGCCAAAATACGGTGAGAAAGTTGGCCTCACAAAATTATGCTGCAGCCTACTGTACTGCAGGATTCTCACGGACACAATCTCTGAAGGCCGAGTGGAGGAGACTGGAGCTGTGGAAAGCATAGATTGTCGGCCTGGTGCCTTCACTTGCTTTGGATGCAGGTCTTGCCCGAATTACAAGTGGCAATAGAATTTTGGGGGCCCTGAAAGAGCTTGTCTGCCACTCATAGTACCCTGTTTATGACTCTGGAAGAAAGGAGTTTAGTGCAAGAATACATCAGAAGTACAGCAAGGGTCAGAATGTGGCAGATTACATGTGCTACCTAATGGAGGAAGATGAAGATAAACATGAGAAACAGTTCACTTGGTAACTCCATACATGAGGGAGATGTATGGGAAAGCTCATGATGCTACTATCTGAGAGAATCCAGTCTGCTATACTGCGTCCTGCCTCTCCACTGGGGGTGCCTGAGGGCTGTCGGCAGGCTGCCAGGACAAGGCAAGGCAAAGTCCTTGATGGTTACTGGTCTCGTTTCTAGGTGCTATTGGGAGAGAGTCTGGAATGGGGGTTCTTGGTCTACCTTTCCCCTCAGGGCATCTGCAGGCCTGGCAGAGAAGGGGAGGTGAAGCCTGGGACAAGCAGAATCTGGTCTGACTGAGATCACCTGCCATGAGTACTGGAGGGATGAGAGGAGAGAAAGCCTTCTTGGGAGTCTTAGGCAACGCTCTCTAGTTGAAGGCTTTCCCTGCGGCAGGTTTTCCTCAATGAAGCAGCTCTCTGAGCTGATCCTTGTTTGTTCATATTGCTTTATTTAATGGCGGAGTAAACACATTCACTTTATTCATGGGGAACCAGAGATTTAATACCTTTTGGGAGAAGGAATTCCCAGGAAGGGAAGCTCATCGGGTAAAAGCTTCAATCTATCTAGATACCCCATTAGCATGGAGAAGAAGGAAGAACTCCAGGTGTTACTTAGCATGACTGACGGCCCATGCTCCTCTCAGTGGGGTGTCATGGTTACATGTTCCAGAGCAGGCACAGAGACAGGTAGGGAGAGGCTGCACTCTTACCAGTCTCAGATCTGTGAGATTCCTAAGGTCTGAGCTCACGCAACCTTCCCAGTTCTTATGCCCTTCTGGTAGCATAGCCCCACATGCCGTAAACCAATTTATAAGAAGAAGCCCAAGAGAGAAATGAAGAAGACATGATACTGTCCCAAAATGTCCCTTGTATAGAAGAAAGATCACGTTGCTCAAAATAAGGCAAGCTTCCCGAGAGCTCAGAAATGGGCTGCTGAAAGCTAAAACAATATTTTAAGATTTTTCATAAAAACAATAGACATATTGACAAGCTCCCCTCAAGATGTATTTAATATAAAAAAAATTTAAAAAAATCACAAGTGGCTGATTTTTGGTTTTCTTCCAAAAACCTTCACTCAAAGCACAAACAGGTAGCTAACTGGACTTGGGAAGCCACACTCCAAAGGTATGACCAACCATCACTTCTGCTGCAGTTGACCAAGAAGCCAGTGTATTGTCCTTACACTGGTCACCAATATTGTGAGCCCTCACCCTTAACTCGTGGTCTCTGTGTACATTCTGCTAATCTCAGTCCTTGGTTGATAACTCAGCCCTACTCTATACCTAAGTATCCAGTAGGACACAGAAAAGTAGTCTGGTCGTGAGTGTTTCTAGGATGTTGCCCAACGCTTATTACAGGGCAGGAATGGTAGCATTTAAGATGCGAATCCTTCCAATCTTCAAGAACATAAAGACATGGCTGGCTTGCACTAGCTCCATGTCACACAGTCATGCTGCCTGCCATATAAGTAGGGCATTAATGGAGAGCATTAATGGAGAAGTAGGTCATCAATATGGCCCACAATTTTCATAGACAGAATGGAGCAACAGAAATACTGACTTGACACTGTACATGCACAGAACCCTCCTTATGCCTGGTGTGGTGGTTTGAATATGCTTAACCCATGGGAAGTGGCACTATTAGGAGGTGCATGGCCTTGTTGGGATGGGTGTAGCCTTGTTGGAGGAAGTGTACCACTCTGTAGGCAGTCTTTGAGGTTTCCTCCTATACTCTTAGTGCAGATGAGTGCAGCCATCTCAGTGCAGCATCTCAGTGCAGCCATCCTGGCTGCCTGTTGGCTCCTCCAGTACCATGCCTACCTACATGCTGCCATGCTTCCCACCATGATGATAACTGACTGAGCCTCTAAAACTCTAAGCCAGACCTAATTAAATATCTGCCTTTATAAAAGTTATCTTGGCCGTGGTATCTCTTCATAGCAATAAAACCCTAACTAAGACACTTGGCCTCCATTCAGTGTCCTGGCCTGAGTCCTGTTGCTTTCTCCATGGTTATCAGAAGAGTTTCTCCTCAGGACCATTGTGGTGACTTTTCCATTGCTATGAGAAAGTTAAGCTGGTATAGGCAATTTAAAAGGAATCGCAGGAGGTCAGGAAACACACAAAGGGTAATAATACCTATAATCTCTAGATTTCTCTTTTCTCTTTCAATCCATTAAGCACCTTGCTAATAAGATGATATATGCATATTCAGAATGAGGAACCTCCCCCATGAATCCTCTTAAAGTGATCTCATACAACACCAGATGTATGCTTTAATAACTTAGGTTATTCATAACCTGATAAAGTTGTCAATGATTAAGCGCCACAAGCCTCCCTGACCACTGATATTCTCCTTGAGTAGTGATATTCTGCCCCTAATACCTTGCGGGAGGTTCGTGGTCGTATTGTGTTCATATTGTGCATGAGTCCCATAGGCTTTTTGAAAAAATTGTTCAAACTCTTAGACAAGTCTTCTTTTTGACTCAAGGCAGTATAGAACTGTGAGTACTTGTGTAGAAAATGGAAATGATGTGCTTCCAATACAAAACTGGTATCATAAGCACTTGTTTTTCAAAGTGGAGGGAAGAAGGCATAGGAATTAGAGATGGAGCCAAAGCAGATCCAAAATCTAGCACAACAAACATTAAATCTTTCATGCCTGCTACTTGAGATGTATGGGCATCTCGTGAGTTCCAACAAGCTTGGGCAGGCATTCTTTCCTGTAAGTATGCCATTAACAGTCGCAGCACCTCTCTTGGGGTGACTCCAGTACTTGGCTGTAGCTGCTTGCATTATGAATGCTAATTATGTTCCCCCAAAACTGTATGAGAGAGTGTGCATGTAACTTCTGGGAACCTGCCCCTAGTTGGTTCTGACTGGTCAATAAAGAACAACCAAAAGCTGGACAGGGCAGAGGTAGGACTTTAGGATTTCTGGACTTGAGACTGGGGGAGAGGAAGGAGGGATCCGCCATGCTGTGAGAGTATGGAGAAGAAAGAAGCCATGCCTGAGAAGAGTGTAGGGCAGAGATGCGTGGCTGCCATGTGAAGGAAGGAGCCAGGAGAGCATGACAGGCACAGAGGGAGGCCCAATTAGGCAATACTCTGGGTCTAGAGCAGCCAAGATAGGATATAGAGTTTAGTAAGTAATAACAGGATTACTGGTGGGAGGTAGATTGACTGCGTGGAGGTTAGGCAATGGCCCAGCTATTGAGCTGACCAAGGCATATTAAAATATAAAAGCTGTGTGTGTGTGTGTGTGTGTGTGTGTGTGTGTGTCTTTTATTCGGGAACCTAAACCATTGAGGTGGGTAATGAACCCAATACCAGGATTTATTAATTAAAAAGTATTCCTACATTTGGTAGCTTTTCCCAGCATACATTCCACATTCGTGACCCCCCATATCCCGAGTTCTCTTCTATGCCTTAGGTTTCACCTCCCCTCTCCATCGGCCACATGTGGGAATCCGACCCTACTCTACAATACCTGGCATCCTAAGCCTTCTATTGGTGTCTTGGATGCCTCTGCGACTGTGCACCTTTGTAGTTTGTATAATTGCCTTGAACCTTTCTCCATCACCTTTAAAGTTTGTCTCTCAAGTTTTCAAGGCATGTACTAGATTATCATTTATAGTACACATGCTGGCAAAAAAAAATCTGTCAATGTTTTGTATGGCTCCCAAGAGTCTTCATTCCCCACTAAGACCTCACAAATCCAGCAGTTAACTGCCTCTACGCCTGTTCTTCAATCAGCATTCAGGATTGCCAAGCTTCCTCCACAACCAGCCATTATATTTCCCTTCCTGTGTCATAGGGCTTCCCTAGCCCATATCTCCAAGTCTTCAAACTTCCTCCTGCAAACTAGTTTCAGATGCCTGAGAACCACATGGTCAGATTTAGTTGCAGCAAAGACTCTGCTTCTGATACCAATTTTCTGTGACAGATTGCCTGACACAAGCAGCTAAGAGGCGAGATTTATTTTGGCTTAACGTTTGAAGGTTCAGTTCATTATGATGGAGGGACGCAAGTTAGACAGTTCTGTTCACATCATGACAGGCCAAGGGAGCAAGGGAAGGGGAGCAGCCACCCTCTGGTTTGCTTCTTTTTGTCCTTATTGCATCGGAGTGTCTAGTCCATACAACAGTGACAGTCACGTTGAGGAGAAGCCTCTTTCCATCACTTGGTCCTTGGGAAAGACACTCTTAGGTATGTTCAATATCCTATATGGCTATAATCTAGTTGCATTGGAAGTGAAGATTAACTGCAGACAGTTCCTGGGCTGGTTACCTTAGCATCTATGCCATCTTTAGTCACTTAACCCAGTAAGAAGCTTCACATCATGTTTAAGATCCCTAGGTGGTCTCTGAAAGCAGCTGGTGAAGACGGCCGATGATCCAGGCTGGCTTATTTTGATATCTATGTTCATCAGCTTGTTGTCACCAAATCTAAGCACAGGTTTAAAGGATCCAATGGGAACACATGTCCAGATGTTAGTCTCAAATACTGTCAATCATTAGGCTCAGTGGAGGAGCAATATCTCTTGTATATTTGGGAATAACTATCAGCTCCACCAAGAACTCCTAAATAACACGGGGTGCTTTAAACATGGCACCTGTGGTGCCTTGAATGAAAAATATTTCCTATAGGTTTTGTGTGTTTGAACACTTGGACCCCAGGAGGTGGCAGTGTCAGGGAGTTTATGGAACCTTTACGAGGCCTTGCAGGAGGGAGTACCACACTGGGAGAAGGCTTTTCAAGTTTTAGCCTTGGCCCACTTGAAGTTTGCTCTCTTTTTCTGCTTGTAGGTGGAGATGTGATCTGTCTGTCAGCTTCCTACCCTGGCTGCCTGTTTCATATTTCTTCCTCACATTATGAACACTCCCTCCAGAACTGTAAGCAAAATATACTTCCACACGTTGCTTTCGGTTGTGGCATTTTACCACAGCACCCACAAGTAGCTGACACATCCATCACCCAAGTGTAGCCCTGGCTTTGACTAACTTTCCTAGGCCCCAACTCTCACCTCAGTGACTATACAACATTTGCTTATGGATTTCTATTTAGGGACCTCAGGTTTTGCATACATACATTTGTCTAAAGCTGTAGGTTATCTCGGTTGTATCTGAGCAGTGAAGCTATACATCAGGTCTGAAGACATGAATCTTCATATCTTCTCAGCAACCTGTTCATTTTATCTCTGACACCTTTGGAAGCCAGTGTGTTTCTAGAGTGGTGTCTTGATTCCAGCTACACAAGTCAGTTGCTCTGTACGCAGACTGCAGTAAATAAAACCATCGTGTTACTCCGTTACTGCAAATGTTCCTAGTGGCTTTCGATAAATTCCACCCTCCTGTATTTCTGCACAGCGCAGTTCTTGCCTGCTTCACTCATTAAAGGCTTGCCATAGTCCGTTCTTCCAGGCCTTCAGCAGTACCAGGAGGGGTCTTACTTTGACTGGTTTGGCATGCAGTACTCGTCTGAAACCATTTCTTCTAGGACCTTCACATTTCTAACCCTTAAAAATAAGGCAATGGAGAAGTCATCTCTGAAGAATTCCTGACTACCACTGTCACTGCCTGCACCATGCCCATGGTTTAGTTATGAAAATGTCACCAATCAGAAGTACCGACACCTTCTCATCCCTTCCATAGAAATATCCGATCCTATTCCTGAGGCACTCATCTCTTGAGACCAATGCAGACAGAGGCTTTTGGCCTTGTTTTCAAGAACTCGCTTGAACTTTGGGGCGCACGCAAGCCATCACATCCTACATGGGCAATACATTTGGACTCCATTATGGCATTTGAACACCTGCGGTTCTCCAGGGAATAGGACGCGCATCCATGATGGAAGGAAGTTAAAGAATCGTGCAGTTTTGAGGAAGTCTTCTGTAGATGTTCTGTTCACAGAACTTGCTGTGAGATTGCGATCACTTTATTGCTTTTATTTTCATTTATTTTATGTGTATGCGTGTCTTGCTTACTTGTGTATCTGTGCACCATGTATGTAGCGTCCATGAAGGCCAGAAGAGAGCATCAGATCCCCTGGAACTGGAGATTACAGTCTGTTGTGAGCCACCATGTGGATGCTGAGAATCAAACCAGGTCTTCTACAAGAGCAGTTGGTGCTTGTAGCTACTGAGCCATCTCTGCAGCCAATACAATGGCTCCGTAGATAGCTCTTCAGCCAGTACTAGCTCCTACACAGCACTCCCTAGCTATTCTTTTTATTCTGGTTTCTGAAGGCTTTCTTTGACCACCCGAGCTCCTCTTGTCTCGTAGCTGTTAACTCTTACAGGTCTCATGCCTTTGAAGGTGCTTGCAACCATATTTTCCAGTTGGTAATAAAAAAATAGTGAGATATAAAATGGAAAGGTGGAATTGGGGGATTGAATCACCTCTCCAGCAAGACAGAGATTCTGTGCTACTGAGTGCCTGACTGTTGTGACTTTCTAGGGGACCGTAAACAAACATCTATTCATAGTAGTGCACTGAGAACAGGCTAAGGAAGTCATTTGACCCAGTCTAGCTTGCTGAACCAGTGAGTTTGAGGTTATTTACAGGAGCATTGATCACTCCAAGCAAAACGCGCCATCAGAAACAATACATGTGGCACATGGCCAATGATGAAATAAACTATTATTTTCATTTCAATTGCAAAATGATCAGAACAATTTTAATTCACAGAGAATTGTATATAGTTAGCATAGCCCAGGGGCAGATCTCTTTCAGGCTCTGTCATAATATATTCCAAAGACTCTGCCATTCAGACAACACAGAACATATTGCTCCATTATAGCCTGAGGTCCTGGCAGTACCCAGTGAGGAAGAGAGCTGGTGCTCTGGAATCCTTGGTGAATATTCACACTTACAATGTTCCAGACAAATCTAGACTGTGAGGAAGTAGATTTTTTCCAGTGTTCTAGGAAAACTTGAATTCTAAATTGTCTTTCAGGACTAATTCTAGGAGGAATTTCTCACAACTTGAGGGAATTATCCAAACTCACCAAGGTGATGCTAAAAATTCCCACAAAAGCATGAGCAGCAAGAAACACCCCCCCACTTCACCCAAAAGTCCTGACTGTTTTTTGCACTTAGAAATGTAGTTCACCAAAAATGTACCCTTGATGTGCACAAAGCCCCTACAGCACTAATGAGGATATGATCAAGGTCCTGAGAAATACAGGCTCTCAGAGTAGAGAAAGCAGAAATATATTTAGAATTTATTAAAAGAGAAACTACAGTTAGAGGGAAACCTGTCTTGATTTAGAGAAGACCACCATGAAAGAGCTGAGGTGTTCAAGAATTCAACTTTCTCTGCAATGGACCACCAAAACAAAGCCACAAAGTTGTATGGGTACATGAGGTCTTTCCCAGAGACTAGAAAATTTTCCAGGAAGGTGGAATATCATGGGGATCCTGAGCAATATTCCATAAATTCATATCACCAAGACTGAGGGCCAATCAAGTAGACATATGAACATTACCAGAAACACCCTGAAAGAATGCAGCTGGTTGAGAGACCTGCGTCTCTGCCCAGAGTTCACCATCTAAAGACTTTGCTGCAAAGACCTGGACTGTCTAGGAAGTGAGCACAAGGGCATGATCATGACAGAAGGCCCGAAGCCTAAGTTTAGATGGACAGTTCTATAGTCCTCAGCCTAGGGCCCACAGAGGGCTTGAAAAGCAGGCATGGTCTGTTCCAGGGACAGGCTGGTCAGACTGTCCCAGTCAGCTGCTACTGCTCACAAGAACAAAGAGTGTGAAGGACATTGTCTTAGTTTGGGTTTTATTGCTGTGAAGAGACACCATGACCAAGGCAACTTTTAAAAAAGGCAAATATTTAATTAGAGCTGGTTTGCAGTTCCAGAGGTTTCGTCCATTAACATCATGGCCGGAAGCATGGCACTGTCCAGGCAGACACTGAGCTGGAGAAGTTGCTGAGAGTTCTGCATCTTGATCCATCTGCAATCAGGAGAGATTGGCTCTTCTGCCCTGAGTGAAACATAATCATAGGACCTTAGAGCCTACCTCCACAGTGACACATTCCCTCCAACAAGGCCACACCTATCCTAATGAGGACACACCTCCTAATTGTGTCACTCTCTGTGGGACAAGCATTCAAACACATAAGTCTATGGAGGCCAAACTTATTCAAACCACCACAGACAGGGAGGAAGAATAATCAAGCAGCGAGTCAGGCTAGCAATGCGGGCGAAGGTGGTGGAGTTGGGGTCAGCGTCTATACCTCACCTTCCTTGAGATTCCTTAGACAGGTGCCATCTGATATCTGTTCATATCCGAAATCCTAGGTTAGAAAATCCCCTAGTGAAGTTCAGAAGCTCTTTGGGGTGGAGCAGTTTGTATGACAGTGGTCTGAGAAGAGAAATGAACAGAGGAAGAGACCTGGGCAGGGTACAGTCAGCAAAGGCACACCCACAGCACCCTGTTCCTCTAGATAGGTCCCTCTTGTTGTTTGATATCTCCCAATTATATAATAATATTTTGACAGGTCAGAGCCCTCATAACCTAGTTCTCTCTCTGGAGACTGCATCACAAGCATACAACACTGTGTGTTTTACTAATCCCCAGGGCATTTTTTTTTACCCATTTAAACTGTGTTTCAACATGGCATTATTAGACCTAACCATTGTATTTTGTGAACATTCACTTCTTGGGCAGCTATTAGTCAAGTTGACAAGGGTACTATATCTACAACAGGCCAGTCAGAGGTTGTATGTGAAGATTGTCTGAAACCATGCCCAAGTGGATCTTTGGAGATGAGGAAAATAGAGAACAGTATTTGTTACTTCTTAGTCATCAAGGTAACCAGAATCTGAGTTACTGTGCCCTTCCTCAGATAAGATGGTATCAAAATGCAGCGTTAGGGCTGGAGAGATGGCTCAGTGGTTAAGAGCACTGACTGCTCTTCCAGAGGTCCTGAGTTCAATTCCCAGCAACCACATGGTGGCTCACAACCACTATAATGGGATCTGATGTCCTCTTCTGCTGTGTCTGAAGAGAGTACCCAGTTGCCTATCTATCAAAGAAATTAGATGCTGTCACGGCTGGGTGGCCTGCTTGCTTATGAATAGTGGTGGAGGTGGCAGTTCTGTTAAAGATGCTGATAAGTTGATTCGGGAAGAACCTGAATGTGACAGCTCCCCATGCCTTGACCGACCAACACCTGCATGACTCATTATTAGACTCTGTTGCTAAATTCAGATCAGGTGATCTTTACATCACCAGTGACCCTCAACCCGGCCACTCTGTTAACTGACCTCAACCTCGACCCACCAGCTCTTGATTGCTAGCAGATTCTAGCTGAGGACCAGGGATGGCAAAAGGACCTGTCGGATCAGCCACTCCCAGATGCTGATGCAACCTGGCTCACTGATGGCAGCAGCTACCTGGTGGAGGGACAACACCAGGCATGGGAGCCGCCATTGTGGACAGGTACCAGGAGGTCTGGGTAGAACCCGCATCCTCATGGCAAATCAGCCCAAAAGCCAGAGCTTATAGCTCTGACCAAAGCCTTGGACCTGGGGGCAGGCAAAAAGATCACCATCTACACGGATAGCAGGTATGCCTTTGTCACACCCTATGTCCATAGGGCTATATACCAAGAGAGAGGACTACTAACATCAGAGGGAGAAGGAACAAGCAGGAAATCTTGGATCTCTTAGATTCCCTGATGAAGCCAGCAACTCTGAGTATTAATCATTGCCCAGGACATCAGAAGGGAAGAGACTCAGTGGTCCAAGGCAATAACCAGGCAGATCAAGTGGCTCCAGAAGTGGCTATGCAGGAGCCTATCCTGGTTATGGGCGTGCAAGAGACACCCGCTGGGAAATGGGACTGGACTAAGGGATAGAATATAGTGAAGAAGGACTTAGAATATACCGAAGAAGAAAGGACTCAGATTGCTAGCCACCCTACCAACTATTACCTAGAGAAGGAAGGGCAATGGCCCACACAAGAAAGAAAATTACACTCCCTAGAAAGCAAGCAAAAGACTTACTAGGCCAAACGCACAGATGGACTCGTTTAGGGGATAAAAAGCTTGTCCAAGCAGTTAAGGGACCTAAAATATATATAATAGACCTCTCTGGTTTGGGGCCAGAGAGACAGTAGAATAGTGTAAGGTATGCCAGCAAGTGAATGCTTATGCAGCCAAATTAAACAGGGCAAAAGACCTAGGGGAGAACAGCCTGAAGTATATTAAAGGTTGGTTTTACAGAAGTTAAGGCAGGAAAATATGGTTACAACTACCTTGTACTGTTTGACGATATTTTGATATTTTCTCTGGAGGGATTGAGGCTTTCCCCACCAAGGAGGAAACAGCTACTGTGGTAGCTAAGAAGATATTAGAGGAGATTTTCCAGAGGTTCAGAGTGCCGAAGGGAATTGGATCAGAAAATGGTCCTGCTTTTGTCTCTAAGGTAAGTCAGGGATTGGCAGAGACATTGGGGACTAATTGGAAGGTCCATTGTGCGGACTGTCCCCAGAGCTCAGGGCAGGTAGAGAGAACAAATAGAACCTTAAAAGAGGCCTTGAATAAATTAACCTTGGAGACTGGCTTGGACTGGGTGGTGCCCCTCCCCTTGGCCCTGTTCTGAGCCTGGAATACCCATTACCATTTTAACCTGATCCCTTTTGAGATCCTGTTTGGTACCCCAACTTCCTTGATGTCCACTGGGCCCTGCCTGGAGGTAACCCAACTCACTGATAGGAACCTCTTCTTGAGGCTCCAAGTCCTTCAGTCAATACAACATGAGATTCAGGCCAATCTGTCTGCCTTAAATGCTCCAGGGATGTCAGAGACTCCCCATGGCTTCCAGACTGGTGACTGTTATCTATGTAAGGAGACACCAGGCTCAATCACTGGAACCCTGATGGAAGGGACCCGTCCTTGTGCTCCCAGCCATTCCCACAGCCCTCATGGTGGACAGTATTGAGACCTGAGTGCACACTTCCCCAGAAACTTACAGATGTCCTGCCCCTCAGAAACCCCCACTGGATGGTACAGAAGTTGGACAATCTGCTCAAGCTTAAGATCACTCAACCTTGATGACTGCCTGGTGGTACCTTTGGATTTTTGTTCCTTCCCCCATCCTATGTGCTTGTCCACCAAACCTTTTACAGCACTCACTGTCTCCCCTCTGTTGGGGTTCGGTGTGGCCGGGGCAGCCACTGGGACCTGTGCTTTGGTCTTACAAGGGAAAAATTCTGATGGTCTGAGGGCAGCCATTGATTTAGATGTAGAGAGAATGGAAACTTGCATCAGTCACCTTAAAGAATCACTGACTTCATTATCAGAAGTAGTGCTACAGGATAGGAGGGGATTAGACTTAACGTTACCTCCAGCAAGGAGGGCTATGCACTACCTGAGCTGAGGAGTGTTACTTTTATATAGATCATTCTGGGGTTGTTAAGGATTCAATGGCTAAGGTGAGAAAAGGGTTAGCCAAATGGAAGAGAGAGAGAGAGAACAGAGTCAGGGCTGGTTCGAGTCTTGGTTTAATGCCTCTTCTTATTTAACCACCCTCATATCCACCCTGTTAGGACCCCTAATTGTTCTCCTGCTATTGTTGACCTTTGGCCCCTGCATTTTGAACCACTTGGTCATTTTGTTAAAGAAGGCATAGGTACAGTACAGCTAAGGGTCTTAAAGCAGAGATACAAAGAACTAGATACAGAAGACCAGGAGTATGAGCTATCAGAATACCAGCAATAGCTTCAGGATTGAAGCATGGACAAATAAAAGGGGGGAATGAAGAGCCGTTGGAAAATTTTACCAGGCACCCTTTCTCTCCTGGAAGAGACAGGTCAGAGAGCATGTAGGCTGGAAGGAAGAGGCTAATTAAGCCCCTACTACCTCATTCCCTAAAGACCAATCAGTTTAAATGGTGCACTGTTTCACCAATCATATTGTGCCTAGTTGCTGATGGTCTATTCTGCCCTGGAAACTATAAAAATTCACCAAATAGGCTGCCCAGAGTTGCTGCCTCTCCTTTGAGTGCAGGATGATGACCCCCAGCATGCTGGAAGAATAAATTCCTCTTGCTTTTGCATTGAAAAAAAATACAGAATTAAAGGCAGTTAGCAGAATTTGGTCACCAGTATGGGAGAAGGGTTCCGTGGTGGGAGAAGTAGTTCCCTCAAGAACTTTAGGAGCTAGTCAATGTACATGAGAGCAGTAGTTTGGATATGATGTCTCTGGTAGCCTGGGTCATCTGAATACTTGATCCTTAGTTGGTAGAAATGCTTGGGTAGGTTTAGGTGGTATGGCCTTGCTGAACAAACTTTGTCATGAATTTGAAATATGAACAGTAATCAAGAGGGAGTATTTTGCTTGGGCCTATCACTTAGCCACTTACTGATTACATATCCTACAGACCCATAAGTAGGACTCAATGGACAGTGGGGGCATGCTTGCTTAGCTAGCTTTGCAATTCTCTGTTGGTCCTGGATCTTTGCCGCTCATCTTTGCTTTGTCGCAGAGAATTTCTCCTGGCATCTCAGCTGGTCCTGGACACTCCCACTGACTTGTGTGGATTCAGCCTCAGCTAAAGTCTAGCCTCAGCTGAAGTCTAGCCTCAAGCTCCAGTTCCCAGCACAGCTTGAGCTGCAGCTGCTGAAACAGCCACTACGGCGAATGGAAGCCCAAGCAAAACTCCCTCAGCAAACACAATCTCAGCATCAGAGGATGTCCATGATGCACTCTTTATTGAGGATTTCTGTGCCTTGGATGCTTGTCTAGAGTCAGTGTCATAGACTGTTGTCACTGAGCCCTTTGCACAAATTTTAAAAACCTCTTGATTTAAGACATGGGTGTAGCAAGAAAGAGGAGACACTGTAGGCCAGCGCTCAGGACCTTTCTGAGTGTACGGGGTAGGAAGAATGGCTGCCTGCAGATGCAAAGGCCACATCCTGGTATGGACTCCTTTTGGATGCATTAGCTCCCACCCAGCTTTCTGAGGACAACACCTGCTTTAACTTAGCTAGCCTGGCTGGATGGCTCTACCTGGCTTGAGTGCTCCCACAGTTCATTCAAGGGTCGAGAGAGCAAGCCTGTGGCTTTGTGGGTTCCTAAAACCAGCATTGCAGTGTGGGACACAGATGTCCATCCTGAAGATGCCAGTGTCCAGTGCTCCTCCAGGGCGTGGCCTGCATTGGTCCATGGAAACTTTTTTGCCACTCAGAACTGGAACTCAACAGGTTTTTTTCACCTGCCTACTTAATTAATCATGCCCAAGCCAAGGCCTAACTTAATTAATTTATTATATGTGTGTCTATCCTGAGGCTTCTGACACTTCCCCACATCCCTGTCTCAGAGTGTAGAGATTACAGGCACTTGCCATCATTCCCAGTCTAGTTTTGTTTGCTGAGATGGAGTCTAACTATATGTAGCCTAGGCTGGCCCATATAGCTATATTCCTCAGTGTTGAGATTCCAGGTATGAGCTAAGACAGCTGGCTTCACTATGAGCTTCTGCTGTCAATGTGTAATGAATGGCACAATAGGAGCTCATTCTACTTTTTCTTTAGATAACATGATTTCATAGAAATAAAAATAAAGTTTTGATCCCTAGTTAGGCATGGTAGAGCATGACTTTAATCCAAGTACTAGGGATTTGTACAGAGGCCATCAGATTTGTGTGTTTGAGGTTAGCCTGATCCAACATGACCTGTTTCAACAGGAGAATAAGGGTTATGTAGACAGACCCTGTCTAAAATTAAATAAATTAAAATAAAATATTGCAAAAATATGAATCCAGGCTCTGATACAATGGTGGAAGCATAATAGGATTGCAAGCCTGCTCCAAAGCTGTTGATCTAGAATTAAGGTGAAGCACTGAGGGCATTGGTACACAGAGCTGGACCCGCAGCAAGGACACTGCTGACAACTGCCTTAGCTTTATTCTCCCTACATCGTTCACAAAGACTGCCCATGCCAAAGGTCAGGTCTCTCCGGGGAATCTAATACACCCCTTTCAAACCCACGCAGGTACGCTCCAAGCTCCTCACATCACTCTGAGTGAATCAATACAACAAAGATTAGTGTTGGATTGGAGTGAGAGTCTCTTCTCATCTTAAAGTGCTTGGCTTTTCAAAAGAGTCACTTTTGTCCATTCACTGACTTGCATTAACACTGCATGGGCCCAGCTAGACCACCTTATATCCCAGGAAGATGTCCCTGTAACGCCAGTCATCAGGATCAAAACATGGACCAATGGAACAAGTGTGTTCAGCACTTATTCTGTCTGAGGGGAATTTTGCTGTCCATTTTCTACCTTTTTACATCTGACTTGGTTATCCACAGGGTGAGTTCCCCCATATGTTTCACCAACTGACCCGATTCTCTGAAAAGTCATTTAAGAAAAGTCTGTATAACTTCACAGCCAAGGAATGATAACATCTCATTAGGAGATGGGTATTTGACAAAATATCTGCCCCACAAACTTTAAAAGAGTTGTCTTGAAGCCTATTGACTTGGAGGTGGCCGTGGGGACATGAGAAATAGAAAATTTCTCCCTAGAAGTATCATAGACTTAGGTTAACAGAAAGGAACCATGAGTTGTGAGATTCTTCAGCAAGTAGTTATTTATATGCTGCTCCCCTACAGCCACGTGGATGTAAAGTATTTGGCTCTTCCTCATTTCTTAGCACAACTCCTAAGAGTGCTTTGTGGTTTCTGGAATAAGGGCTGTCTTCATTGTTAATGTGACATGTAGGGGCTCCTTGGTAGCTGCAAGATGTAGACGGATCACAGAAAAGAACAAGCATAATTAGAAGCTTTTGGCATTTAACCCACAGCACTAACTTCAGAGGAAGCAGTTAGGGGATTGCCAATGGCCAAGGCTGTGACCCATCATGCCTACGTAAGGAAGCTCCTACAACAGGGCTAGATAGAGGACTCAAAAGGTCAGAGCACAAAGTACCCGTGTAAAGGATCCAAGTTAGGTTTGTGGTACGCAGAAGATGTGGCTTATATCCCTATAACTCTCATTCCAGGAGGAGCGTACAGCTCTAGCTGCCCAGAGCACCTGCACCCAACCACATGTCTCCGTACGCAAGATCTTAAAGAAAAAGTTCAAGCAGCATATAAGAAAGCTTCTGAAAGGCTCCCACAGAGCTGAATACATGGATGAAGGGTCATGTGCCCAGAGAGGATACAGACGTTCCTTCCTACCCTCGCTCTGCTCTACTTCTCTCCGATTGTGCCATGTAATTCTATTTACCCACTTGTCACAAATGCTCCTTGAAACCGCTGGTTCTAGGAACATTTCTATCTGTTTAACAGAACCAAAGAATGCAGAGGCTAAATCACAGCCAGTTGGGCAGAGAGATGATGATGTCCAGCGACTGGCAATGGGCAGGAGGTGAGAACAGTCTTGGGGTGATGTGACTTTGATCTGTAGGCTGTGGTTGTGATTATTTGGGGGTCAGAACCAAATGGGATTTGGGGAGCACCCAGCCGCTCTGCACCAGGGAAATGCTTGGTGTGTGAAGAATGATCAATTCATATCTCATGTCAGTGGCACTGTAGAACAGAGAGGATTCATTCCACTCACTCCAATAGCAACCTCTGGTGGCTTCTTGTTAGCACAGACTCATCTTCAGTCTGGGGAACAATGGAGCTGACACTACCTTCCCATTATTTTCATTTTGGTAATTCAACTGGCACTCCTAAGTGTTGGGGATCTGCTCACTGTTGTCCCCAGAGTGTTGGGATTACAGCTGATGACTGAGAATTTGGAGGGGCACCAGACCTAGAAATTCAGGAATGTTCTATCCCCTGACACATACACAAAGTTAATTATTATTAAGCATTTGCAATATGTAAAAAAGATATAGCTATTTTGAGGCTGTGCTTCTGTAAGTAGTCCAAGGTGACGTCTACACATTGGCTGTCTTCCTGTGTGCTGAATGTTAAGGTTCCAGGTGTGAGCTAAGGCACCTGGTTTCATTCTGAGCTACTCTTGTCAATGTGTTATAAATGGCGCAATAGGAGATCATTATACCTTTTCTTTAAATAAGGTGATTTTAATATAAAAAGAGAGAGAACTTAAATCTTAACTGAACATGTTAGATTGCGGATCTGTGAGTCTGAGGACATCCTGATCCAACATAGTGAGTTCCAGCAGGACAACAAGGGCTATGTAGAAAGAGAGTTTTGAGTCTCACTTCTGGATGATCTTCCCATTCAGTGGCATTATGTCCAAGTTGAGCATGTGCCTGCATGTGCTGTGCATGGATCCTTTCTACCGGGTGACAGAATGGGAAGGGGTGGCCTGTCCCTTGCATGACAAGGCTCCTCCAGAAGTATTTCTTCCACAGAATACAATGGCTTTTGGAATAGTTATAGGAATAAGCCGGATTATGAGGAAGGAGGTCAGCGAGTGATACAAGGACCAGAATCCATCGTCTGAGACTAGATGCTGGCACACATGACTCAAAAAAACTGATTCAAGGAATACAGTTCTGCATCCTTTGCCTATATATAATAGAGGAAGAACTTCCAAATGACAACATGCAGGGTACCACCGCAAAGCTAGAAGCACAGCCCCTAAGGTATCGCTGTTGGAAGGACTGTATCCATGAGCCCGAAGGACCTCACTAAACACCCAAGGATGAGGACTACAGCACCATGGTCGTGCTTATCACTGACAAGCAACAGTTTGACACTATGGTGGTCTACATCCACCAGGTCACGGTCTTCAGGCAGAGTGAAAAGACCTCTGTGCCCACATTCCTTTCACAACCTCATGGAGAGGATTCAGGAGACTGAGCAGCTGGAACTGCACCAAAGATGGATGCAGGATGAGTCCACACTGCATGACAGGCTGTCTCTCCATCTCTAGAAGTGCATGCTTAAATCCTGCACTCAACTGAAGTCAAGATCATATTGCAATGGGTAGTTTTTAATGCAGTGACCTCAAACTATTCAGTGTGCACAGAATAAGGGACCAGGAGGGCTCAGCTGAAGATAACACATCTGGATTAATTAAGGCTCAGGGGAACATTTCAGAAGGGAGATCAGAAAGAGTGCTAGTGCTGTGAGATGCTGTCTTCTAGACAGAACCTGCTTATTGTTCATGTGATCTCAGAACAGCTGTGGTTAATTGCACACGATCAAGTTGATGAAAATGTCCAGTGTGACTCTGGCGGAGTATTGCACAGGTCTCACATACAGTTGAGGAGCTACTACTGGCAGTTGATGATTATGTGTGGGACGGGGACAGTCACTTTGACACTTCTTTTGATAGGGTTGTTTGGCCATACCATAGTGGATGACCCCACACCCATGTTCAGTTGCCAGCACTAACAGGACTCAGTAGGTTTAAAAAGAGTATTTTTTAGAGAGGGCATGTTGAGGAATCATATATATGATTTAATCTGTGATTATTTAACATAATAGTTATCTTAGGGTTTCAATTCTGTGAAGACACCATGACCAAGGCAACTCTTATAAAGGACAACATTTAATTGAGGCTGGCTTACGGTTTCAGAGGTTCAGTCCATTATCATCAAAGCAGGAAGCATGGCCGTGTGCAGGCAGATGTAGTGCTGGAGAAGGAGCTGAGAATCTACATTTTGATCTGAAGGCAACCAGGAGGAAGGTCTCTTTCTACACTGGGTGGATCTTGAGCATGAAGACCCCAAAGCTTGCTTACACAGTGACACACTTCCTCCAACAAGGGGACACCTCTTAATAGTACCACTCCCCATGGGCCAAACATTCCAACACGTGAGTCCATGGGGGTCACATCTATTTAAACCACTACGATAGGCGTCCAGAGAAGGAAGTTAAAATGCCATGCGTCTTTAGTATCTGTTTATATCAAGATCTAGCAAAAATGTATTAGTCTCCCAGGCAGGACACTGCCTTCTGAGTTTCCTAACCTAGTCTTTCTTGAGGTCTGGACCTGCTCAAAGAGAGGAAGGCACCAGTTCCTGCGATGCTCTGTTGGTGTCTCCCCCTGCTCCAGCGCAGGTATGACTGGGTGACTCTGCCCAGTCCTCTGGTATCCTGACTAATTGGGCGCTTCATAAAATGCCCATACATTCCTGCGAAGCCTCCCCAGATCTGGTACATGGAACCACTGGACCCATGTGCTGCTGGTGTTCATGTATGTTACAGACTAAAGCAGAGTCAGCTCCTCCAGGGTTCCCCAAATGACAGCAGAAATGTCCACATGCAGAGAGCACCAATCATAACAAGCCACGCCCTGATATTTTTGGCTAGGTTTTCCATCCAGCCAGCTACCCTGTTTGCTTTTTAAAACAATAAGGAACAGGATGTTTTTTTATCAAAGATTATGTGTGGTGCATTAAAACCCAGAGGCAACAGGAATGTTGCACTCATCCTGAGAACAATGAATTCTAATACCAGGAGACACAGACAGGATTCTTTCTGATAAACACTAGGGAAGAGCTGCCTGCCAGTGTATTGATATCCCTGTGCCTTGCCCAGTGAGGAAAGGCAGTGTGGTTCCACACAGGCACCCAATTCCTATAGATCCTTTTGAAGTACCAGAATATTTCCCTGAAGCCTCCCTTTAGCAATCTAGAAACTGAAACTGTGCTGTTGTGCTGGGTAGTTTTCTTTCAACCCAAGATACTCTAGAGTTATCTGAAAGAAGGGAACTTCAGTTGAGAAAATACCTTCATAAGGTCCGGCTCTAAGGCATTTCCTTAATTAGTGACTGATGGGGGAGGGCCCAGACCATTGTGGGTGGTGGCATCCCTGGGCAGGTGGTCCTGGGTCTATAACAAAACAGAGTGAGCCAGTCATGAGCAAACTAGTAAGCAGCACCTCTCCATGGCCTCTGCATCAGCTCCTGCCTCCAGGTTCCTGCTCGGGTTTGAGTTCCTATCCTAAGTGGAGGCATAAGCCACACGTGACCTGTCTTCCTCCTCAGCTTGCTTTTGGTTACCATGTTACACCACAATAACAGTAAGACAACTGCCCATGCTATTACAGGACAGTCTGATTGCGACAAATATTTGGATTGTGGTGGGAAGTTGGGTTTTGAAAAATGTCTCTCTTTTTTTTGTCAGCTTGTCTCAGGTTAGAGTACCTGGCTGGAGGAAACTCAATTGAAAAACTACCTCTATCAGATTGCCTGTAGGCACGTCTGCAGGGCATTTTCTTGATGAATGATTGAGGGAAGAGCCAGCGCACCGGGCAGGTGGTCCTGAGCTGTGTAAAGAAGAAGGCGAGAGAGAATAGGGAGGCCAGTCAGGAAGCAGACTCCCTCTGGGGGATTGCTTCAGTCCCAGCCTTGGCTCTCCTCAGTGGACTATAACCCGGGAGATGTAAGACAAATAGACCCTTTCCTCGCCGAGCTGCTTTTGACCATGGCATTTTATCACGGTCATAGAAACCCCAGTAAAGCAAAAACCCAATATGGCTTCAGTCTCACAAATAAGACCCAACACAATTCCCATTCACCAACTTCTCTGAGCGTCTGCTTGTGTGGCAGGCTCTGTACTCTTCAGCCTCAGATGACACCAAGTCTGAGAGCAAGACATTTTCAGTGATAGGATCTAACCCAAGTTCAGATTTAGAGACACACCTAGAGCCTAAGCAAAGAGAGCTCCGGACCAAAAGCTCTCTCACTTCATGAGATGCAGCTACACTTACATGTGAGCCTCTGAGAGCTGATGCTGTAGTCAGCAGTAGGCCTTGCTAAGGGAGGTACCACTTCTTTACCACCAAGAGCCTGATCCCTTCGCCTCCAGTTTGAACTGATGTTCCCAAGTCCTTTGAAGCACTTAGACCGGGAGTTTCATCTAAACTTCTTATCTCCAGGCTCTCTGGTTCTCATCCGGGCTGAACTGATACTGGCATGACTTGCCTACTTTTCCAAGAATGATGCTTTAAACACCGTGGTCCAAAGTCTACTAATAGGCTGAGCACTCCTCAGGCGAGTTCTCTCAGATCAGACCCATCCATAGTTCCTTGACCTCTTTCCTCTCCTAGTGCTCCCTGCATGGGTTTCTCAGTCTCCATGTTCTTCCTGAACCCCTCTTTTGCCTGATATGGGTATTTGCCTGGAGTATGGGCTCACCTTGCCCACCACTTGTAATGAGGCTGCATTTGCCAGGAATCTGTTGAGTAGGTTAATGCTATTAGGTACAGATCGAGGTAAATGGAAACTCTTTAGAAAAGAAGTCACCCAGGAGACCCTAGTCTTGTTGGAAGCCTTCGTTCATCCTGATAGAGCACACAGCTCTTTGTGTGCCTGGAGTCACTTTGTCTGCCACTCTGTCCTGAGCTTGCACACAGGAGTCAGTCCCTTCATCTGCCCAGAAGAACACTGGCTTTCAGGGAACATTAAAGAACAACTGAAGCCTATGAGACAGGTAGATGCAAGCATCCCAGAGGTTGTGCTGGTTCCTCACGCTACCTCCTCCAACCCTCTTTCCCTCAAGTGAACAGAGGTGTGTGTGACCATCCCAGACACGGGACTCTCAGAAACTGCTTAGCCATGACTCCATTAGAAGAGTCATGAAAAACAATGCTCCTTAAGCAATCCCTTAAATAACATGCCCCCGTTGCCCCCACCCAACACACCCTCTTTCTCTTCTGCTGAGAGTGCAGAAGACACCTTCTAGCTCATCATCTCATTGGCTTCCCTAGCAGCCCAGCTGATCCCATGTCTGCAAAGGACACGAGGGAGAAAGCTTTTCTCCCAAAACACCTGTCATCTGAATCCAGACCACTTTCTTTCAAAGTAGAGGGAACTCACCCAGATGGTAGAAAAGCTTCCTACCGACGCAGGAGCTTGGGCTATTTGAATTCTTAGGGAATTTACCACAAGCTACCTGCTCAGGTCCATCACTAGTTTAAGTCTGTTTAAACTAGTTTTGTGGTTGGTGGATTTTCTGAGCTAGGAAAGCTCAAAGGTGCTGTGAGTTTAAAGAGATTTCCCCAGCTCCTCTTCCAGCAGGTTGGCCTTGATGAATCCTCAATGTTGGAGAAAGATCATCCTTTGGAGGAGGGGAGCGTCCCAAGTAGAGCCTTGTTTTGGTTACTTCATTAAGAATTGAAGGTATTCCCTTTCCAGTTTTTAGATTTTTTTTTACTTTTGTTTTTGTGTTTATTTTCTGTTTGTTTGTTTACAAAGAGCATTATTCGGACTGAAACCAAGTCAAGATGGTGCAGGAAAGGTAGAAACAAGAGTTACAGAAACCCCTAACAAACAGTAAGAGTCAGCACTGGGCAAGTTGACACCGTTAGCCTGAAATGAAGCAGGGACAATATTTAAAACCCCGGCCTGCATTTTAAAAACCACCCACCAAGTTCCTGAAACAAAGCTAGAGCAGACAAGGTTTTAGAGCGTGCGGAGATTCACACCCACCTCTGCTCCCAATGCACTCTGGGTAAGCAGCCTGCCCTTTGGTTTCTCATAGGTTCTCCCATCTCTCTCTCTCCCTCAATCAGTAGCTAGATCCCGCCCCTATCTGGGCAAGTAACCAATAGCTGTAAAGGAAACTGAAAATTTTACAACCAGGCTGGATGGCTAGATCTGCCAATCCTCCCACCACACAAACAGTCGGTCAGTGTAATTCACCATCCTTTAATCAAAAGACAGGCCAACCTGTACTCTTGGCCTTCTTGTTGTTAGATATCACCTGGTGTGCCCATCCATAAGGTGGGCAGTGTAGTACTTAAATGGGCATTGTCTATGTCACTAGTCACATGACACAATGACCTTGGGCATGTCATATAATTTCAATGAGCTTTAATTTCTCTACAGGTAAGGACAATGTTTATGATTATTACATACTTACAACCTTTCAGTGAGTGTGGTGGTTTGAATACTTGGCCCAGGGAGTGGCACTGTTAGGAGGTGTGGTTTTATTGGAGTAGGTGTGGCTGTATTGGAGGAGGTGTGTCACCGTGAGGGTAGGCGTTCAGACCCTCCTCCTAGCTGCCTGTAAGACAGTAGTTTTCTGAGTGCCTTCAGATCAAGATGTAAAACTCTTGGCTCCTCCAGGACTATGTCTACCTGAATGCTGCCATGCTTCCCAACATAATGAACTAAATGTCTGAGACTGTCAGTCAACCCTTATTAAATGTTGTCCCTTATAAGAGTTGCCTTGGTCATAGTATCTCTTCTCAGCAATGGCAACCCAAAAACAATGAATTAACATATAAAAAAATATAGGAACAGTAATTGTATAATAAGTCTTAAGTTGTTATATAGCTTTCTTTCTTTCCTTTTTTGAAAAGCATGTTCTTTTATTGAAAAAGGAAGTAAAAACATTTTATGATAAAATTGAAGATTTATGTGGAAGATATTTCTGATATAGAAAAAAATGTTAAAATTGACAATTTTCATAGAAAATTAAAGAGTAAAGTAGTAGACATAAAAACATTGCTAAATTAATTGAAAAATGAAATAGAAACATTTTATGATAGAATTGAGGATTTATGTGGAAAATATTTCTGATAAAATTGTAGAAAAATGTAGAAAAACATGTTAAAATTGAAGATTATCATGGAAAATTTTATATACATATAATAAATATAGGCATAAAAGTGTTCCTAAGTTGATTGAAAGTAGAATTATAAACATTTTCTGATAAAGTGAAGATTTCCATGGAAAATATTTCTGATAAAATTGGAGAAATATATAGAAAAACATGTTAAAATTGAAGATTATCATGGAAATTATATAGATAAAACGGTAGCTTTCTTAACCAGGTAGCACACAGTTATCCAGGCTTACCTGTTAACAGGTATTGTCATGGTCAATTCTATGTCCACAGTCGTTTTAGAAGAGGGAACCTCAACTGAGCAAGTGTTTCTATCAGATTGGTCAGTAGGCAAATCTGTCCTGCATTTTCTGGACTGATAATTGGTGTAGGAGGGCCCAGATCACTGTGGGTGGTGCCATACATGGGCTGATGGTCCTGGGTGCTATAAGGAAGTGTCTGAGCAAGTCATGAAGGAGCAAGTCAGTAAATAGCATTCCTCCATGGCCTCTGTACCAGTTTCTGACCATAAGATGAAGTGACTACTTTCCTCCCAAGTTGTTTTTGGTCATAGTCTTTATCCCAGCAATTGAAACTGAACTAATCTAAGATGTGCATTTAGCCCTAAGTGTGTACCACCAGGTGACTGGGAGTTGCTGGGAGTTGCTGGGAATGTCAGGGGAATTGTGAGGGATCCTTAACCTGCCCATATGATCCTATTAACAGCAGATTCTCAAAGACAAGGGGGTCTTTTGTGTGGCCCTGATGCAGAATCTGATTGATTCTATTTGTGTTCTTTAGAATGGAGGGAATAGCTTCTTCTTTGCAGAGAAGCATAGCTATAAATGACTAGTGTGTAATACATCATGACCTGGTGTTGGCAGCTATTACATAAAGACAGACAACACTGTCCTCTTGTTCTCTAATCAGTCCTAATTGCTGAGGGAAGATCCGATGGCACCTTCTCTGAGGAGACATGGATGAGCAACTGAAGTTGGAGCAGTGTGGCAGGTGAGTATCTTTTATGGGAATATGAAGCAACAGGCATTCCTATCTACAACATCTTCTGGAGATCATCTGCCCCAGACTGGAGCTTACCAAAGAAAATGGGATATATATGGTGCCTGTGATGTGTGTAAAGAGGAAAAATAATAGATTGGTCTGGGGCTGTTCTCCAACCACTGGCTCCTGTTCGTGTGTATACAGGTTCCTCTCTACTTATCCCATTCATACTTACCAGAAATTTCTATAGTAGAGATTGTCAGATTGTAGCTTCTGACCCAAGAGGTCTTGGCAGGGCCTGGGAATCTGCATTTCCAGCTGGTCCCCATGCTGCTGGTATGTTGGGCAGATCTTGAATAGAAATGTCAACACCTTGATGAAGAGCATCAAGTGTACCATAGAACCTCTATACATGTGGACTCCCCAGTCCTGCCAAGCACCCGGGGTAACATCCTTGCTTGCTCTGCTTCAAGCAGGGCTGTGAGAGACTGTCCAGGAGCTGTCCTCATGAGGAGGAAGGAAGGGCAAGAAGCTTTTAGAGAATTTAGAATCTAGCAGAGACCTGTCCCTGAGTTCTATGTTGTCCTCTTGATGGTGGGTCCTGGGGAAAGTTCTGTACTCATGGGGCAGCTGGTACCCCTGACATTTCTTAGAACCCTCTATGGAATGGGTAATAACCTACTCACTCTGGTTCTAGAGCTTTTCTGATGTGTAACTTACACAAACAGACCTGTCTTGTGCTACTCACCAGAGTTGCCCTCTGTCCCCTCTGCCCTCTGCCCTGGGGTCTGAGACAAGTAGAGGTCCCAAGGTCTGATGGGTATTGTAACAGGAATGGCAGGGCCACCGCTATGTAAACACTGGGGGCAGCACAGCTGCCCTACAGGACCTAATTATTGAGGACAGCCTGCGAGACCAAGGATTGCTGGTGCAGACAATGCCTGGCAATCGGGACTGCTGTTTAGAAGAGATGCTTTCTTGGGACTAATGGGGCATGGGTGGAGGGTATTGAAGGAGCTTGCAACAGTGTTTAAGAAAGCTTGCTGTCGCCTTTCTCACCTGCTCCCAGAATCTGTGTCCTTAACTCCATACCATCTTACCTCCAACCCCCAAGGACAGCAGGGTCCTGCAGGTGAGTAGTCCAGAGCACAGACATCATTGTCAGTCAAGCTCAGAGGCCAGTTAAGAGATGACAAGGGAACTGTCTCACAAAGCTCACCAGCTGCCTTCTCGTCTAGCTAATTAACTAAAAAAAAGTCTAAAGTCTCAGTGGTGTTGGAGAGGCCAATCGATGCCTCTGAGTATGGATTGCAGAGAGATGGCCATGGCCAGTGCTAGGCTATGATGACATCGCCCAAGGATAGCTGAGCAGTCTTCAGCTAATCGTGACTATTAAACTCCTTTCCTGGGAGTTGTTTTTAATTCCTGTGGAATAGATTAAGACTCTGTTTTGAATCCCCTGGGGTTTCCTGTGGAGCATAATTATAGCTGCACTGGAATCAGAATCAGGTCAACAATTACTTTAATGAGATGTCTGAAGAGCATGGCCAGTGAGGGGGAGGCCCCAGGGGAGAGGAAGGCAGGGAGGGAGGAAACCGGTGGGATGAGGAGGTAAGGAGGGAAGGTTTTATGAAAAGGTGAATAGATAAAAAGGAGAGATGGAGAGGAAGAGGAAGAAAGGGAAGGAGAAAGGGAAGCCAGACAAGAGAAAGACTTGATGAGGGAGAGAGGGAAGCCAGCCAATGAGAGGCATGGAGAGGAGGGATAGAAGGAAGCCAGCCAATGAGAGGCATGGAGAGGAGGGAAAGAAGGAAGCCAGCCAATGAGAGGCATGAAGAAAAAGGAGACAAGAAAGTCAACCAATGAGAGGTTCAGAGAGGAGGGATGGAGCCAGATAATGAGACTCAGAGAAGAAGGACTGGTTAGAGGCAGGTCAATGGGGGTGGGGGGGAAGAAGGGAACCAAGGAAAGATGAGTAGACTCATTGGGTCCTACAGCGAGTCAAGCAGTTATTCACAGATGAACATAAAACAGGTCAATAAACAAGATGAGGATTGGGCACCTATGGAGAAGCCTTGGAGTAGGACATTTCTGGAGCTAGCGGGAGGGTTGGAAGAATGACTGTCACTACCCAACACACCAGGCTTCTATTCCTGAATTCACCCCCTTTGAGCTGTGTTGATTTGGACTCATCCCTAAACCTGTCTGATCTTGTTCCCTAATTTGTTAGATAAATTTGTTAAGCATAAAAGGTTGAAACTGGTACTGCTTCATTCACTCAGGAGCACACAACTGGAGGATGGTGACAGTCCGGCAGAAACTGTTCTGACTGGTCTGTGATTGTTCTCTGACTGTTCTCTAGAATCTGCCTGTGAGAGCCCCAGGTTCAGCCTGGCTAGTTAGATAACTAGCTGCTCCTAACCAGGCTGCCCCTAACCAATGACACCCAACAGGGTTACTGACAGGGTCATTTCTCCCCACCCCAGGGAAGGGGGGTGGGTCCCTCTCCTTTCTCCCTCCTGCCTCCCTCCTCCTTTCTGTCTGTCTGTCTATCTGTCTGTCTGTCTCTCTCTCTTTCTCTCTCTCTCTCTCTCTCTCTCTCTCTCTCTCTCTCTCTCTGTGTGTGTGTGTGTGTGTGTGTGTGTGTGTGTGTGTGTGTTTTATGGTTCTTTACCTTCCCCAGCCTCCTAGCCCCTCTCCAGACCTTGTTCTTTTTGCCTCCATGCTCCATTCCCTATCCTCCCCACCCCCAGCTTCCCTTCAGGGTCAAACATCATCTGTCACAGCTAGAAGACAAAATAAACCCTCCCACTTCACCTTTTCTAGGAATTTCCTTGCACGACCTTTTGTATCTTGTGATGGTTCATCTTCATTCTTAAACATGATAAGATTTAGGATCGCCATTTGGGTCATGTGGAAGCTGGCAGAACACAGAGATAAAAGGAGTCTGGGTGGTCATGGAGCCACCTGCTATACTCACTGAGAATGCTAGATGAGAGAAAAATAGATTCCTGCCTTTCCTGAACCATTAGTATTCAGTATTTCAGTTAAAAAAAAATCTGGATTTGTATTTTAACTGAAACCAGAAGCTTTCTCTCTTTATCTGATGAGTTCTGAAAGTAAGAGAGTCCTATGCCTTGTGGAAATGTCAGGCTGACTCCTGACACAAGGATAATATGCCTGTGGTAAGCTTTGTCCTGGATTGGGTCAGAGCCCGTGTCTATATGCTGAGAAGCACTGTGATGTGGCCTGAGCTCTTATTTTACACTGGGAAGATCCACTTGGATGCAAGCTAGTGCTGGATGGGAGCTAAGTGTATGATGAAGCAGAGAACATGGTACCCGGGGAACAGAGCTTTGGCGGGAGTCACTGAGGGTCACCGCGTGGTCCTGTCTGAGACATCAGGTCCGAGGTCAGAACATAGAAGCTAAAGTCAGGGACTCAGGTGGGTAGTCATGCAAACCAACCCTGGGATATGTCTTAAGGTTACAGGTGGTGATGGCAGTCTGTGCCAATCAAAGACCCTGAACAATAGTGAGAGGTGGTTCCCTTTCCGTGACATATCAAATTCCATGGGCTGCCAATGTCATAAGTAGCCAATATCACTTATCTCGAAAGACAATTTGTCTGCCAGCTATACAGGAAGGCCTCCATGGTAGCTGCCATGTATGCCCAGGTGCATCCTCTGCCTCTAATCTTCCCTTCCACTGTGCTCTCTCAGTATAGCAATTATCAACTCGTTATTGTGCACAGTGTGTAGCTGATGGAACAGTGATGGATAAAGGCAGCAATATCTGTATTAATCCCTGCAGCTCTTCTCATGAGCTCTGGCACATAGTAGAGCCCCATAAACATCAGGGAAGAAGTATGGGTGCTTACATGGTGAGGAAGCACAGTGTGCAGTCATAAATATGGCAGGGAGTGGGGTCGCTGGAATACTCCATGCTGCTGAGATCCTGAGAGCCTTCAGAAACAGGGAGGCTAGGTTGACTTTAGCAAGGTCCTGGTGCTTTTAAGATTGACATGAGTACCACTCAGTAGTCCCGTTGACATGATTCAGCTGTGAAATATTTCCTATAGGCGCCTGCATTTCAGTGCTTGATGGCACTGTTTTGGGAGGTCGTGGAACGTTTTAGAGTTGAGAACTCTTTGAAGGAACTGAATCACTGGAGGGTAGGCTTTGACGTTTGTGGAAGTTTGAGTGGGAATGTTTCTGGTAAACTCGTGTATTTGAACACCTGGTCCTTACTTGGTGATGCTGTTTGGGGAGGTGTAGGAGGTGTGGCTTTGTTGGAGGAAATATGTCGCTGGAGGCTTTGAGAGTTTAATTGACTCATAATTTTGGCAGTTCTGTGCCTGTGGTTCAAGATGTGAGCTCTCAGCATCTTGCTCCAAGCTCCATGCCTGCTTACTGGTATGTCTCCCCGGCATGATGGTGGTGCCTGCCTGTTGCTATGACTTCCCAGCATCATGGTGGTGCCTGCCTTTTGCTATGACTCCCCAGCATGATGGTGGTGGACCTTGATCTCTGGAAGTATAAGCCTCAATAAACTCTTCTTTCTGTCAGTTGCCCTGGTAATGGTCATTGATAGCAATAGAAATGTAACTAATACAAGGGTTGTAGCTGAGCCCTGCCTCTGGTTTCTCTCTGCTTGGTGATTCTCTGAGATGTGAGCGAGCAACCTCACGCTCTTGCTGTCATGCCTTCCCCACTGTGGTGAACAGGGTCCCTTCAAACTGTGAGCCAAAATAAGCAGACTGTGAAAGGAACCGAGGCAACCACGTAATAGTCCCCAGCGTCACACCCTGCAGATCCCAGGTCACTAGACGCTCCCTCTGCCCAGGTTCTGTGCCTGGACCCTTAAAGGGAGAAGGAGTTGCAGCCCCTCCCCCATTCCTGACATGCGCATGCCATATCCTGAGATGTGTTTTCTTTGGGGAAGAAAGTCAAAAGGGCAGATTTAAGTGTAGGGAGCGGGGTACAGGAGGGGGCTCATCACCTGATTGCTTTTACTCCTGTTTAGCCATTCTGTTACTAATTAATGGGGTCATTACTGCATTTCAAAGGGAAAGAACTGTGATTAAAGGTTAATGCTGTCTCTGCAATGCATCCCACCTGAAATTACATTATAAAAACGTCCAGAGTATTTAATTGAACCTATAAGTAACAATGTAATTACACTCAATGCATGTGCCGCCTCATCTCTTTGCTCGTTTCTGAGGTGCAAGGAGCCCCGCGTGGGCCAGTTAAAGGAGGGCATTGTGATTTTCTAAAACTGCCTCACCATCGACCTGGCTCCCCTGTCCTGTCCACACCCACAGGGGACAAATGATAGGAAACCCAGTCACTATGTCTGCACCTTCTCAGTGTGTGTGTGTGTGTGTGTGTTTGTGTGTGTGTGTGTGTGTGTATGATTGTGTGCATGTGTGTGTGTGTGTGTGTGTGTATGATTGTGTGTGTATGTGTGCTCGTGTGTGTGCATGTGTGTTTAGTGCATGTATGTGCTCCTGTATGTGAAAGCCAGAGGACCACTTTGGCTGTGGAGTTTCAGATCGTGTCCCTCTTGTTTCATTGACAGGGTTTCTCACTGGCCTAGAGCTCACTTATTCACTAGATGGACTGGCTGGTCAGCAAGACCCAGGGACCAACCTGTCTACCTCCTCAGTGCTGGAGTGAGCAAACACACACAGCAGCGCCTGCCTGTTCTACATGGCTCTGGGGATTGAGCCGAGGTCCTCCTTGCTTGCTTGCTTGACCATCTCCATGCCAACAAAACAGGGTATACTGCCATGTCTGAAGAGACTGCCTAGGGCTAAGGTAAAGAGATTTATATTAATTGCATCTGCAAAGGAAGTCTCAAAAAAGCCCAACAAAGACTTTGTTCTCTGGTTAAGTCTGATGAAGAGAATTTTGAACAAACATAGCAAGCTGAGAAAGGAAAGGTACAACATATATAGTTTGAGTATTAAAGGAACTCCAGGAAGTGAAATGGAGCTGAATTCAAGGATATTAAATTGAATTAAAGGAGTGGTGACTTTGGGGGCAAGATTGTACCCAGCTAAATTTAGGTCCAGGCATGGTAGTACATGCCTTTAATTCCAGGAGGCAAAGATAAGCAGATCTCGAGTTCAAGGCCAGCCTAGAACAGAGCAAATTCTAGGTGAAGAAAAACTTAAATCCAGGCTTGGTGGACTACACCTTTAATCCCAGTGTTTAGGAGACAGGAATGCAGATCTCTTGAGTTGAAAGTCAGTCTAAGGAGCAAGATTCAGGACAGCCAACTTAGGCAGTGAAGGAGCTGGGAAAAGGAAGCCAGTGATAATGTAATAGAACAAGGGGGCCAATGTTCCAGCTCCTGCAAGCAGCAGAACTCAGTGGCTTCAACCATGTGTCTCTGGCTTTATATTCAAGAGGAGAAGGAGACTACTGAAACAATTGATGCTGGTTAGCTGGAGCTAAGAAATTAGTGGTGATTAAGAAAAGACCAGCATCACTGAGGTGAAATATGGGAAGTGTTTTCTGAGAGCACAAAGAAGCTGTATTCCAGAGATAGCCAAGTGTTCCTCATGCTGTAGCTGTACTTGGTAATGTGTAAGAATCATCCAGGTGGTACTGGTTTTGAAGGCATGAAGGCATAATGAAGAACAGCTGAGGCTTGGTACTGTGAGAGGCTATGGAAGGCCATTGGTGAAAGTGTACACTCAGTTGTAATTGACAGCCCAGGACTGAAGGGGTCATGCAAAGGAGTTGAGACTTGGTACCATGAATAGAGCCTATGAGAGGCTTTGGTGAAGCATAGTTGCAGTGGAAGACCCTAGCATATTGGAGATGCCAGCACCATGGGATGACCACCAAGAACAGCAGTGCCAGTGAAGTGGATCAGTCTGAACTTAGAGTGCAACAGAAGGCAGATCTGGAGAAGTGACACCACCTCTTTGGAGATAAAAAGATCATATATGGATCTCAGACATTGGAACAAGAAGCTGTGAAGGTGAAATTGACTTGGGGACACCAAGATGTTAAAGATGCCAGAGCCACAGGATGCCTGCCAAGGAAAGCTGCTAACAGGGAGTGGAACAAGCCCAGGAGAAAGAACCTAGTTGCAGTCAACAAAGATGAAAAAGGAGTTGGATATCTGAAGAGTGCTTTGTCATCAGACATGGAGATGCAGAGTTTGGACTTTGCCCAGCTGGTTTCCTGTCTTGCTTGGAGGATTACAGTTAAGTGATTGAATGAACTTTTGGCTAAAGTTGGCTGTCCTGAATCTTGCTCCTTAGACTGACTTTCAACTCAAGAGATCTACATTCTTGTCTCCTAAACACTGGGCTTAAAGGATTACAGTTAAGTGAGACCTTGAACTTTGGACTTTTAACACTGTTGAGACTGCTATAGACTACAGGGACTTTTGAAGTTGGACTAAATGTATTTTGTATTATTCTATGTTTAAGTATGGCCCCCATAGACTCATGTTTGAGCAAGCCTATGGGGACCAGGGAATGGAATGTGATGGTTTGTATATGATTGTCCCAGGGAGTAACCCTATTAGGAGGTGTGGCCTTGTTGGAGTAGGTGTGTCATTGTGGGTGTGGGCTTAAGACTTTCCCCCTGGCTGCCTGGAAGTCAGTCTTCCACTAGCAGCCTTCAGATGAAGATGTAGAACTCTCAGCTCCTCCTGCACCATATCTGCTTGGATGCTGCCGTGTTTCTGCCTTGATGACAATGGACTGAACCTCTGAACCTGTAAGCCAGCCCCAATTAAATGTTGTTTTTATAAAACTTGCATTGGTCATAGTGCCTGTTCACAGCAGTAAAACCCTAACTAAGACAACCCCCTCAGGTTCCCACACTCCTTCAGATTCCCTGTAGGGTTCCCTGAGCTCCGAGTGGAGGGATTGATGGACATATCCCATTTAGAGTTGTGTGTTCCAAGGTCTGTCTCTCTGTGAAATGTTTGTCTCTGTATTTGTTCCCAACTGGTGGAAGATGAAACCTCTCTCCCTGTCCCTGTCCCTCTCCCTGTCCCTCTCCCTGTCCCTCTCCCTCTCTCTCTCTCTCTCTCTCTCTCTCTCTCTCTCTCTCTCTCTCTCTCTCTCTCTCTCTCTCTCTCTCTGATGATGATGGCTGAATAAGTCACTAATGTATGAATATAAAATAATTATCATTATGATTAATTTTATTGTTACTGCTTCTTCCTTTCTTTAGACCATTAGTATTTGGTTTTATTCTGCGTCTCTGGCCTATCTAGCCTTGGGTTGTTGGTCATCCAATCAGTCTCAGGTATGGGTTCTATCTTGTGGAATGGGCCTTAAGTCAAATCTGACATTGGTTGGTTACCTGAGCAAGCTTTGTACCACTATTGCCTTAGCATATTTTGCAGGCAGGACAGAGTTTAGATGCAAGGGGTTTTATTTCTTTTTGTCTGTGTTGGTGTTTACATTTTACTTTTGATAGTCTGCAAAGAACCTTCCCATACCAAAGACACTATAGAATGCAGAGGTGAAGGTTCTATGTAAGCACGAGCTTGATCTGCATCTCTGTGTTTAGTGAGCCGTGTGGGTGTTGTCTTCAGCAATGGAGCCTTGCTGTCAGTTTGTGAAGAGCAAACTATCATCTTGGCATTAGGCTGGGTTATTTGGGAATTACCATGAGACTCATTTGGTCAGCACTTCAATTGGATGTAACCCAGTCCCAGTACTGGAAGCTTCATTTGGTGATTGGAGATGGCCCTCATGATTTAGAGACTTCACTGGGATAACCTTCTTACATTTTAGGAAGTTTCCACGGTACTAGGTTTCTATATCACACTCAAATGTCCCTTAAGTCTAGCTGTCTCTCCTTGGAAGCCCTGTTCAACACCATCTCCCCTCCCCCTCCTCCTCCCCAACTAATCCTCCCATTTTCATCTCCTTCCCCACCCTGAGTCCACCCATAAAATCTATTCTATTTGCATCTCCCAGAGAGAGCCATGTATTCCTTTCCTCTATACCTAACCTCTCTGAGCCTGTGGATTATTATCATTTATATAAAGGCTTAAATCCACATATGCATGAATACGTACTATATTTACCTTTCTGAGTCTGGGTTGCCTCACTCAGGATGATTTTTCCTAGTTATATACATTTGCCTGCAAGTATCATGATATCATTATCTAATTGTTGAGTAATACTCCATTGTGTAAATGTACTATGTATTCTTTATCCATTCTTCTGTTGAGGGACATCAAGGTTGTTTCCCATGTCTGGCTATTGTGAGTAGAGCAGCAGTGACCACGGTGAGCAAGTGTCCTTGGGATAGGATAGTGTGTCTTATGGGTATATGCCCAAGAGTAGTATAGCTGGGTCTTGAGGTAGAAATATTTCCAGTTTTCTGAGGAACTGCCATATTGATTTTAATACTGACTATAGAAGTGTATACTCTCACCAGCAATGGAGGAGTGTTCTTACCCACGTCTTTGCCAGTATGAGCTGTCACGAGTGTTACTGATATTAGCCATACTGACAGGGGTAAGATGGAATCTCAAAGGGAGTTTTTATTTGGATTTCCCTGAAGGTTATAAATGTTGAACATTTCATTAAGTGTTTCTCAGCCATTTGAATTTTCCCTATTGAAAATTCTCTGTTTAGATCTGTAACCCATTTTTTTAAACCGGATTATTTGTTTTTTGATATCTAGTTGCTTGAGCTCTGTATGTATTTTGTATACTAGTTTGTTTTTATCGAATATTGACTTTGTGAAAGTCTTTTTCCATTTTGTCAGCTGCGGCCTTGTCCAAATGACAGTGTCCTTTGTCATACAAAAGCTTTTCAGTTTCATGAGGTCCCATTTGCTAGTTGTTGATCTTAGTGCCTGTGTTGACAGTGTTTTGTTCAGAAAGTCTTTTCCTGTGCTGATGAGTTCAAGACTTTTCTACCAAGTTCAGTGTATCTGATTTTATGCTGAGTTCATTGATTGATTTGGAGTTGCTTTTTATGCAGGATGATAAGTGTGAGTCTATTTGGACATGCAGCTGTCCAGTTTGATGAGCACCATTTGTTGGAGGTGCTGGCCTTTTTGCTGTGATATTTCTGGTTTAAAAGAAAAAAAAAAAGTAGAAGTCCATAGGTGTGTGAATCTGTCTTGATCTTAAGGTCAATTCCACTGATCAACATATCTGTTTCCATGCCAATACAATGATGTTTATTACAATAGCTCTGCATTGCAATTTGAAATTGGGAATAGTGAGACCCCCAGCAGATTATTATTATTATTATTATTATTATTATTCAGGATTGTATTAGCTATCCTAGAGTTTTTGTGTTTTTGTATGAAGCTGAGTATTGTCCTTTCAAGATCTGTGAAGAATTCTGTTGGAATTTTGATGGGGATTGTATTTAATTAATTAATTAATTGAATTCTCTATAGATTAATTTGATAGGATGGTTATTTTTATTATGTTAATCCTACCAATTCATGAGCATGGAAGATCTTTCCATCTGCTGATATCTTCTTCAGCTTTTTTTCTGCAAAGATTCACATTTTATCATACAAGCTTGGTTAGAATTGTCCCCAAGATATTTAATATTATTTAATGCTCATTTTAAAGATTTTTTCCCTCCCATTTGATTTCTCTTAGTCAATTTTATATTCCAGCCACTTTGCTGAAAATATTTATCAGCTGTAGAAGTTCCCTGGTGGAATTTTTGAGTCACTTATCTATGTTATTATATCACCTGCAAATAAAGATACTTTCACTTCTTCCTTTTCAATTTTTATCTCCTTGATTTCCTTCAGTTGTGTTATTGCTTTAGCTAAGACTTTGAGTACTATTTTGAATAGGTATATAGAGATTAGACAATCCTATCTAATTCCTGGTTTTAGTGAATTTGCTGTAAACTCTCTTTATTATGTTTAGGTATATCCCTTGTACCTAATCTCTACCGGATTTTTATCATGAAGGGGTGTTGGATTTTTGTCATAGGCTTTTTCTGTATCTAGTAGGATGGATCGTGTGTTTTTGTCTTTGGTTTATTTATACTTATTAATTTTCATTATAGAACCATAAATCTGTAAGCTTTCTGTTGTTTCTGTAGTTGATGATATTCAGCTCCAATCTCTGGTGGTCAGATAAGACATGGGAGTCATTTCAATTTTCTTGTATTTGTTGTCTCTTGCTTTTTGTGTCTGAGCATAGAACTTTTGGAGAAAGTTCTATGGGGTGTAGACAAGATGACATATTCTCTTGTGTTTGGGTGAAATGTTCTAAAGATGTATGTTAAATCCATTTGGTTTATAACATTTGTTGGCTCCAGCTTTTCTCTACTTAGTCAGTGTCTAGATGACTGGTCTATTGTATCAAAGTCTCCCACTACCAGTGTGTGAAAGTCAATGTGTGATTTAAACTATCCTAGTATTTGTTTTACAAACTTGGATGCTCTCGTGTTTGGAGCATAGATGTTAAGAATTAAAATGCCCTCTTGGTAGATTTTTTGTTTGAGTATGTAGTATCCTTCCCTATCTCTCCTGATTGGTTTTGGTTTAAAGTCTATTCTGTTAGATATTAAAATGGACACACCAGCTTATCTCTTAGGGCCATTTGCTTGGAATATCTTTTTCTAATCCTTTACCCTGAGGTGATGTCTATCTTTGATTTTAAGGTGTGTTTTTTGGATGAAGCAGAAAAATGACTCCTGTCTGTATCTATACTGTTATTCTGTTTCTTTTCATTGGGCAATTGAGACCATTGATATTGAGTAATTATTTTGTTGTTGTTGTTGTTGTTAGTGGTGGTGGTGGTGGTGGTGATGTGTGTGTATGTGTGTGTGTGTGTTTCCTCTTTTCATCTTTCTTGTCTGAGCTTATTTATTCCCTTTCTTTTCATAGTTAACATTCTTACATTAGAGTTTTCCTTCTACCACCTTTTATAGGGCCAGATCCATAGATAAATATTGCTTAAATTTGGCTTATCATGATGAAACATCTTATTTTCTCTATCTATGGTGACTGAGTGTTTCACTGAGTATAGTCATCTGGGCTTGCATCTGTGGTCTCTCAGAGTCTGCAGGCAATCTGTCCAGGCCCTTCTGGTTTCCATTGACAAGTCAAGTATGATTCTGATAGATTTGCCTTTATATGTTCCTTAGCCTTTTCCCCTTGTAGCTTTTAACATTCTTTTTTTGTTGTTGTTCTGTACATTTGTTATGTAGTGAGAGGACTTTCTTTTCTTTCCTAGTCTATTTGGTGTTCTGTTTCTTCTTCTACATTTATATGCATCTCCTTCTCTAGGTTAGAAATTTTTCTTCTATGATTTTGTTACATCTATTTTCTGGTATATTGAACTGTTCTTTTTCTCCTTTCTCTATTTCTATTATTCTTAGATTTGGTCTTTTCATAGTGTCCCAGATTTCCTGGATGTTTTGTGCCAAGGGTTTTTTGATCCATCACATTGTTTGACCAGTATAACCGTTTCCTCTGTCTTATCTTCAGTGCCTGAGATTTGCTCTTTCATCTCTTGAATTCTGTTGGTAAAGCTTGCTTTCCAACAGAATACTATCTATCTATCTATCTATCTATCTATCTATCTATCTATCTATCTGTGTGTGTGTGTGTGTGTGTATGTGTGTGTGTGTGTATAAAATTTCTATATAAAATTCTAATATTGTTACTTCCAGAATTTCCTCAATTTTGGGTTTTGTTTATTGATTCTATTTTCATTTTCAGGTCTTGAACAGTTTTATTCCATTGTCTGTATTTTCCTGCATTTCTTCAAGGGATTTATTAATTTCTTCTTACTGTCTGTTTTTATTTTCCTGGATATCTTTAAGGGATTGATTCATACCCTCTTCAAGGACCTTTACAATGTTCATACAGGCTGTTTTAAGGCCTTTTTCATGTGCATCAGCTCTGTTGAAATATTCAGGGCTTGCTTTGGTAAGGTTTCTGGGCTCTAGTAAAGACATATTGACCTGGCTGTTATTGTGTTTTAATTCTAGTGTCTAGGCATCTAGGATTTGTATGGTTATAGGTCTAGGTGCTGGTGGGATTTGGCTTTATTGGGCGGGTGTTCTTTTCCTTGGTTTCTTTTTCCTGTCTGAATTGTCAGAGACTGTGATGGTTGTGTGTTTCCTGGTATGAAGTTTTCTGTGGCCCCGTTTCCCTGGCCTGCTCAGCTGGTGTGTTCCCAGGGAATGCCTTCTGGTTTTAGAGGCTGGGATACTAGCATGATTTAGGGGAATGAAGACTGGAAGAGATCTTTTTGATCCATTAGGGATGGGGTCAGAGAAGAAAGGGAGACTGCAGCGGTTGAATCTGGAAGCGCAGAAGGAGAGGTGACGATAGGCAGGCAGTCTACCTGCCTCCATGGCACACATAGCTTTTGGTTTGGCAAGGGATGCCTGCTGGAGTAAGGGGTTGAAATAAAGCTGAAAGATATTTTTTAAAGAATTATTTCGTATTATTTTGTAGCTCTGGGGTAATCAATGACTGGATATATGCACATACACATCTTATACAACTAGCCCACAGATGCTGTGTGTTCATGATTGCAGGGACCAAATCATATCCAAAGCATCCAGAACAGTGTTTCACGGTCCTCTCTCTGGCTCTTACAAACTTTTCTTTGGAGTGGGGGAGAGCATGAAAAGAGCTCTCCACTACCACAAATTATGCGTGTAAGATTCTGTTATTTGCAAAAATTGCAGGGGTCAGCACATCTGGAGGGCAATGGAAAGTCTTACCCTAGGGTAGCCACCTTCATGATCATGGTATCTCCCCTGCCATTAAGTAGGCTCTCATAGTCTTTCTGTCAGCACTCCTGGCATGTTTGTCAGGGTTTTGTAAGGGGGTTATGGATGTCTTATTTAGGTTAGAATACTCACTGGGCATTTCTCTGAGTACTGACCAGTTAGGAGTTTCTGCATTAACTTTCACCCTTTGAAAAAAGCTTGAGGGAGATGGGGAAATGGGTCAGCAGTAGCTGTTTTCACAGAGGCTCATGCTTCGATTCTGTTAGCTCACAACTGCCTGTAATTCTAGCTCTGGAGGCACTTGATGCCTGCTCTGCTGTCCTTCATGGGAACTAAACACACACACACACACACACACACACACACACACACACACACACTATATATATATATATATATATATATATATATATATATATAATTTTCTCTGATCAAAGATGAAACACAATGAGAGCAGTCTGGAGCAGTCTGACTGCACGGCCATCTAGCACAAAAGTAATCTTCTTGAAGTGTCCTTGAGAAGTCAAAGCAATCTTTGTGGTTATAAATTACTATTAGCTATATATTCTTGCCTATCTTAAATGAGAATTTCTTCAAAGACAGCTAGCCTAGGATGATTTGATTTGGTTTCTAGGTTTTGTGTGTGTGTGTGTGTGTGTGTGTGTGTGTGTAGATGCACTTCTTTTGGTAGATAAATCTGAGAATTTAGACTCATGTCTGCCCCTGGCTCCTCTTTGCCCCTGTCTATATATTCTCTTGTAGAGAACTCTAGACTATTGAAGGAGGAATGTTTTCCCTATGCAACCAAAAAGCTTTTCTTCCCAAATAGTATTTTTGTGGGGCAGTCCTCTTTATTCTAAACTTGGTCAGCTGTCCCTGCTTCCCAGCCAGTCGTTCTGGTCAGCAGTGCCCCCAGGCCCCGTGGGAGGCATAGCCTGCCTTTTTGTTTGCTGGGCCATCACATCCCTTTGTAATGAACACTTACATATTTGGCCAACAATCCCCCAATTTCACCCTTGAGTTCTTCTACTTCCCTCTGGTGAATGCCATCTGCTCCTGGTGATTTATCTACATTTAGTTTGTCAATTAGGTAGAAAATCATTCGCACAACTCCTGCCATTTGAGTTACTGTCTCTGCCCTATCAGTACCCAGAACAGTCTGGAAGTGAAAACTTTATAGGATCACATATGAACGCAGAACTTGAGCCTTTTGAGGAAACTTCATTCTCTTGTTCAGACTCACTGATTTAGAGAACAACAATTGAGTACCTACTGTGTGCATTCCAGAGTATTCTTAATAAGTAAAGATAAGACAGGGAGACGGTAAAGAAAGACAGAAGTGATTGAAGAGCAGTTATGAAGGAGATTTATAAAAGAAAGTAGGGGTGGTTTGTAGGAGGGAATTGAAATAGTGAATGAATGAGGGAGATACTGTTAAGAATTATTGTCCTGGTTAGAGTGAAGATTGGGGGAAAGCTACAAACAGGTGACTTGAGTCTCAGTCGCCCTTTGTCCTCTTTCTGTGTGTTCTTCCTCACACTCATCCTGGTGAGCAGATGCAGACACAGGTGCAGGTGGAAGTCCAGGTGCAGGTGCAAGTGCAGGTTCAGGTGCAGGTCCAGGTCCAGGTGCAGGTAGAGGTCCAGGTGGAGGTGGAGGTCCAGGTGCAAGTGATGTCTTGGGTGGGTGTCTTAGTCAGGGTGCACAAAACATGACCAAGAAGCAAGTTGGGGAGGAAAGGGTTTATTCAGCTTACACTTCCACACTGCTGTTCATCACTAAAGGAAGTCAGGTCTGGAAGCAGAAGCTGATGTGAAGGCCATAGAGGGATGTTTCTTACTGGATTACTTCCCCTGGCTTGCTCAGCTTGCTCTCTTAGAGAACTCAAGAATACCAGCCCAGGGATGGCACCACCCACAATGGGCCCTTCCCCCTTAATCACTAATTGAATAAATGCTCCCACAGCTGGATCTCATGGTAGGCATTTCCTCACCTGAAGCTCCTTTCTCTATGATAACTCCAGTTTATGTCAAGTTGACACACAAAACCAGCCAGTACAGTGAGCTTGTTTTGTCATGAGATCAACAGACATTTGTGGACCAGACATGCTCTCTAAGCTAGTAGTTCTCAAACTTCCTAGTGCTGTGGCCCTTCAATACAATACTTGCTTTCAGACAACAAATGTGAGCCAGAGAAACTTCTCTGCTTCCAGGAAAAAGTTTTCAGAGCCAGCTCTCCTTGTAGAGACACTGAACCTGACACAGCTGGCTTCCTCTGCCAACCTGACTCATCCAATGAAGAAAGCTTAGAGCAGAGGCTCAAGTACATAGTCGGGAGGTCCAGCCAACAGAACACAATAGTTATTTACAACTGCCATAACCACCTGCCGGACATAGAACATTATGGGGAAATAAACCTCAGATGTAAACCATCTACATCTCAGGATTGTTTGTTACAGCAATGTAGGATAGCCCATACTATACTGACTGATATATCTGTGTCCCAAAGTGGGACAAATCAGAAAAGGTCAGAGCCAGGAAGTCACCTTGAAAGAGGGTATTGGACCAAATAGGATAACTCATGGAAGGATTTGAATAGCTAAGGAACTGGGGCTGAAAATTACAATGTGAAAATGAGAGTAGGCATTACTGATTGACCCAATGGACTATGAAACGGAGTCCCTTTCCCTTTGGGCTTTAGTTTTCTCCATTATAAAATGAAGATGGCAAAGCAGCCATATGGTTATATAGGGTTAGGCCTAAATGAATTGCCCAGGCGCAGTGCATGACCCACTTATGTCTCCAACAGCATCCTGACCACAGCGGATTCCCAACAGACATTAGTCACCACCACTCTGCCGAACACTCCTATTTTGCAAGATTTAAGTTCCCCAGTGGGTTCAGCAGTGGAGATCCCCACACTGACTGACAGCAGAGATGTTTTCACCAGCAGCCATTCAGGGAGAGGGCTGGTTCTGAAAGCCACGGACGCGGGTGGCCAATGACAGGCATTTAATTCACATTTAAGCCAAAACAGTTGTTAGTAAATTAAACATTGATTGTAAAAGAGCCTCCAATTAAGATTCACTAATTATACCACCGACTCAATTGTCATGCAATTTATATACAATTACCCCAGAACAAATATTTAATTACTTTCCCCTTAATACATTGAACTAATATTGTTCATCAAGCTGGTAGATGGGAACGTGGAAATATTTAATTGGTGCAAAGATGGGAAATCAGATTTGATAAGACAGTGGCTACATTGTCTTGTCTACTGGCGTGATATGGCTTTAACAGTGATGAGGAGGGGATCAGGAGAGGGAAGACCTTCGTGTCAGTGATGGTGGGGGTGGACATGGCTGGAAAAGACCTCCAGGTGGGGGATTTCCCTGAAGGATGTGATCCAGCATACATACTTCTGGAGATGGCTGTGGTGGTGTTTGGAGCTACCTTGTAGTTCATTTTCTTCCTCCCTCCATTGAAGTGGAAAGCTAAGGGTGCTTTGGAAAGTTGGTTGGAAAGGGTAGGCAGGGAGGAACGTGAAGGAATGCTTTCCTGAAGTGGGCACAGGACTACAGCAGACTTGTGAAGGAACGTTTCGCGGAAGCAGACACAGGAGAAAGGATGTCCGACTAAAGCACGCATGTGAAAGGACTTGCGATGAAGGCTGTTTTGTTAACGACACACACACATTGCCCCACCTTACACTGAATAACTGAGCTGTATTTGCTTGAACTCCACAGAGAGAAAGGCGCCAAAAATACTTCTGGTGGTGTGCTGTCATTCCTTGATACTTCTAGGGATTTGGGCTGATTGGCAGAGCGATATCAGCTGAGACAGACACATATGCCGAGGCGAGACCCGTGGAGGGCACATGATGTTTGGAGGATATAAACAGGACTTGACAGACGGTGACAGAGGCTGAGCTTGGCTTGCTGGTACGGCTAGCTCCGCGACACTTGTTGGTCTCCCATCTCCGCTGAGAAAGGCACAACTGAGAACCTCTCGAGGTCCCTCCTGCTGCCTTGTGCTGAGGCAGGAGCCTGGCTGTTTCTGCTAGGTAGTGCCACCACTGCTAATTTGTGTTTGTTGTTCCTACTCCACCGAACTGGACTGCTGGTGTATCTGTGGAGTGTTTGTGAGTGGATGGGGTTACCGATGCTAACCTGTGGACTGACAACATAAACGAGAGTTGCTCCAAAGAACCTTTGTAAACAGGTCCACGTCTCCGCATCTTTCATTTTCTACTACCTGTGGTGGGTGGTGGGCTAAGAATGAGGTTAAAGAATTTAAGAACCATGATTTTTAAAAAAAAGTTTGAAAAAAAAAGTTACATTTCCTTCTCCAATGATGGTGATCACAAAGGATACACATCCTCCTGTTCTGGAAAAGTCTATGTACAATTGGAAACCATTGGGCTTTCCTGGGCAGGAAAGTCATGTGATCTGACTCATCCATGAGCAGCTGAGTTCAAGGGGAAGTGAGAGGTGAGGGCTAGCCTTGAGAGCTTGTGCATCGCGTGATCTTCTGCTCAATGGGGAAGGAACGAACACATGGGGGCCCAGAAGAGGAAGACCTTGACTCTGGGATAAGAGTGGGGACAGTGTAGGAGCTGTAGTGACTGCTGGCCCTGCTTTGCCCATTGCCTTGGATGGGTTCTAGGTTCTGCCTTTTGGGAGAAGCCATTGTCCATCAGCGCCCAGACAAGAGCTCTGTGTGACAAGAGGTGGGAAAAGTAGAGAGTTCACCTCATGCATTTGAGGGAGAAAAGCAGTACTGGGGTGGGGCTGCGGAGGTGGCTCGGGGGTTCAGAGGGACTAGTGCTCTTCCAGAGGACTTGACTTTGGTTCTCAGTGCCCTCATCATTCCATCTCACAACCACCTGGAATCAGAATCGGTGCTTTCTTCCTGTTTCTACACACTTACAAACACATGTGCACCCCTACCACTCACGGAAACACTTGCATATACATCATTGTAAATAAATAAATAAATAAATAAATAAATAAATAAGAGCTGGAGAGATGGATCCGTGGTTGAGAGCACACACTGCTCTTGTGAAGGACCTGAGCTCTGTACCCAGCACCATCTCCAGCTCACAGTCATCTGTAACTGTAGCTGCAGGGTCTCCAGTTCCCTCTTCTGACTTCTGCAGGCACTGCATTCATGTGGATACACATACCTACGCATATGTGCGCACGTGTGTGTGTGTGTGTGTGTGTGTGTGTGTGTGTGTGTGAATTATTCTGATCCTGGAGCAGCCATGGACAGAAGCTATCAAATATCAAATGACAGACTTGTGCTGTGGGACCTGTGACCTAAAGATTTATTCTGAGGATTGGAAGTTGGGATCCCTTCCACCGAGAAGATCCTCCTCATCAGGTGTGGACATGGTCACCTCTGGACACAGAGCCCTTCTCTCTACACCTGTTCAGAAGCATCTGCAGAGAAGGCGGTGTTTTCCTGTGACTTGATCATACTGAAAGACCAAGCTGAGAATTTCCTAAAAATGTGTGCCCAGGAGAAGCTGAGGACTAAGCCGAGTGTTTTATTATCTCTGATGCAAAGAGGACCATGCTTCAATCATAAAACTTTGTAAAAGACTGAAATGAAAGCAGTATTGTGGAGTGCTCATCACACACAGCCTGCCAGGCTCCCTGGGTCTGCTGGGACCTGTGCCCCACAATGCCTTTGGGCTATTTTACAACTCTCTTAGTCTCAAGGAAAACGAATAGTAATGCAAATAACTTTTGTTTCTCAAAATGCAAATGAAGGTACAGTGAAATATTACCCAGGAGTTAGTGAACACCTCTGCAGATGTCCCTGAATTTACTCTTGTGTTCTTGATCTCCTGTTCTTGTATTACCTTCTAGAGAAATTGAGGTTGGGGGAAAGTGTGTTCATTCTCTATGGACACCTACAACAGACCGAAAAAATGTAATTATCCTCCAGTCTAGCTTGGTGAAACAATGAATTTATTGGGGTGCCTTGCAAGACCATGGGTGGCTTAGAGACAGGTCTATCTACAGAAATCTTCAGAGCTCTCTGCACAACTTGAAGGCAATGCCAATGAGAAGTCTCTTCTCCCTCAGGTTTACTGCAGAGAATCTGCAGCCTTAAAATACATTTCCTTAGATGCCCTCTATCCCCACAAGGTTCCTTCCACCTCCCGAAGGTTTTTGACCTTCCCAAACATTATCACCGCTTGGAACCAAATGTTCAAGCGCATGAGCCTAGGAGAGACATTTCACATTTTCACAACAGCATCCTACCCCTGGCTTCCCTAGACTCATCTCATTCCACAAAATGCATCTAATCTAACTTCAAGAGTCCTCTGGCCTTTAATAGTGCCAAAGCCTAGCTTTAAGATCTGCCCTGCCAAGGAAATCAAGCTAGGGTGATCCCTTGATACTCTCCCTCCCTTGAGGCTTCTGATGGTACACACACACACACACACACACACACACACAGAGAGAGAGAGAGAGAGAGAGAGAGAGAGAGAGAGAGAGAGAGAGAGAGAGACATACATAAATACCATGGTCTGAAACTTTTTAGATGAGACTCAAGACAATCTCTTAATTATGACAGCCTGTAAATTTTTTTAGTCATATGTTTCCAGCATACAGTGGTACAGTACCATTCCAAGAAGGAAGAATGGGGCCATGGGGAGGTAAGATTGGACTAAAGCAAGACCAAAACCCCACAGGGCAAACACTAGATCCTACATATTCATACTTGACATCTGGTGCTTCTGTTTCATGGGCTTAAATGGCTCTACTCCTCTAGATACTAAAGTTTCAGGTGGGAGGAACTAGTTACTCAGAGCCTATATCTACTTGTCTTTTAACGCCTTCTTCGATTGTTGTCATATCCTGCTGGTTCCCTTAGTACGCAATGAGTACTAATCCAAATCCAAATTGTGATCATTTTGTGTTTATATGGAAATTATGATTTTAACCTTATTTTTTCCTTTAAAATGATGCATCAGAAGATTGACGGACTCTTTCTCCAGGGCCACAGGGCTGGGATTGGACCTGGGGCCTGTCTGGTTCTCACTCTGTGGAGCTGCTTTCATAGGTCATAGTCTGTTGATTCATCTGAGTAACTTTCCTCTTGTCCTGGAGGACTGAAGAGGCTAGAATAGGATCTCACACTCAAGTACTATTTCGGAGAAGGAAGGAGGAGGGTAGGTCTGGCCCTGGAGATACAGTCCATGTGGTAGAACGATGGGTGAGGGGCACACTCAGTGAATGAGCTCTCTAAGCACAGATCACCTCTGTGTTTACTGTCTGTTTCTCCAGGAAAAAGTGAGTTCCATGCAGACAAGGATTTGAGGAGTGGGATTTTTATAGTGAATGATTGAAAGCCACACATGTTGAACGATTGGATAAACATGCATCTGTTGGCCTCCCAGGTTGAAGGTGTTATTGCACATGAAATGAAACATACTTTTAGTCATACAATCATACAATCAGTCATGATGAGGTAGAAGAGCTATAGGCTGACAGCCATAGGCAATCATGATAAAGCCCTGAAGAGGGAGAGCGCTAGAAGGGATAGATAGCCTCCATGGATAGCATGGTGGAACTCAAGATGGAAGTGCTTCCATTAAGAGTGTGGCAGAAGTCAAGATGGGAGAGAATATTCAGTTCTGAAACTGAAGTGAGAAAACCATATTTGCTAATTCCTGACCCGACCTCGGGCTAAAACTGAGGTCAGCCTGACCCATAGGTATGAATAGTATGAACCACAACTCATCTGCCATTGCTCTGCTTCTGTAATCGCAAGGCTTTCTGCTCTCCTCCCTGACCAACAGAAGAACCATGGTGACACAACTGTGCCCTGTTCTTATTAAAAGTTATGTCAGGGCATGTCCTGTCACGCCTGCTAACAGCTGTCATGGCTATGTCAATGGGATGTAAGAAGCTTGTGTTTTTTACCTTTATAAACACCCTGCTCACTCTGCTTGGGGCCACCTCTAGACTTGTAGTCACAAGAGTCCATGCCCCTGGCCAGGCCTGTGTGGTTCAATACAAACTTTAAATTCATAAAGAGCAAGCCCTCATCTCCTTCTCTTAGGTGAGAATAGCCTGACTACAACAAACTCTGCGGAGTATCCTACCACAGACAGCACAGTGGGGCCCTAGGGCAAGAGCTGGCCCTTCAGTTCTGATAGACGGGTTTATGGATCTTTTGGTTTCCCAAGGATATAACAAAACTCTGCTGCGAAGTCCTCTGCCGTAGCCTGTTCGCAAGTGACAAAAGGAAGTTCCCGAGTTGTCCTAAAGGCAGTTAAAAGGGCAGCAGAGGGGAGGAGACAGAAGGGAAGGGACTCTGTCAACAGCTACAAGCAAATTGAGACAGAACAGCCACATTCCCCATTGCATGTGGAAATCCTGACTTAAACTGACAAATGGAGAGTTCTGTGTATGGCTAGCAATCCCTGCCTGTCCAGAAGCACCAAACAGTCCTTTAGGACTTCTGGTTTCACAGTATTGCTCTTTATTTTTAGCCAATTTAGATTTACTGTAAATAATTTGTGTCTCCTCCTCCTTGACTCCTCCTCCTCCTCCTCCTCCTTCTTCTTCCTCCTCCTCCTCTTCTTCTTTTTCTTCTTCTTCCTCCTCCTCCTCCTCCTCTTCCTCCTCCTCCTTCCTCCTCCTCCTCTTCTTCTTTTTCTTTCTCTTCCTCCTCCTCTTCTTCCTCTTCTTCTTTTTCTTCCTCTTCCTCCTCCACCTCTTCCTCCTCCTCCTTCTTTGTATCTTTACAAAGATACTCTTGGTCAAATTGGTTCAGGCGCTAGCAATTTTTTTGCTTAACACCAGTCTAAATAAGCCCTTGTGTTCAAGAGGTTCTCTGGGTCTCAGGAGACTTAGTTTAACACTAGTCAAGCAGGAAATGCTCTCAAAGGCCCATTCCAGTCTCTCAACAGAGCAGGAAAGGCGCTCCCCAAGAGCCAGAGACCTGGGCTGTTGGAGTCTAGAAGCAGAAAGATGATGAAGGTGGGAGCCAGCAGAGCTGGTGCTGGAAGAACGGGGCCTGAAGCCCAGAGAGAGGCCAGCGAAGAGGAGGTCAGTGCAGACTCACTGAAGAGGGCTATGATTGGTAAACTCAAACAGACACAAAGAGGAAAAGAGGAAGGAATATGTTAGGGGTAAGACATTGGTTCTTATGAGTTTGTTCAATATGCACCAAGTAGGAATTCCCAGAGAGGAAATAATGTTCATTAGCCTAACTGGGTGCCCAGTGGAGTTTCCCATAATAAAGATATAATAGCAAAAACACAGAAACAAACAAATTGAAATGCATTGCCTTGCCATTTAAGCCCACGTGTGATTGGTCCCAGAGAAATGAGTCAGCCTCAAATAGATGGCTTCAAATAAGATTTCCAATGCCCTTTCCATGTGAAACCCCTTACTCCTGAAAAGTTTTTTTTTTAATATCTTTACTTATATCGATAAATAAGTAGGTGTACAAATGGAACACTTGCTGATTATAATTCATGAAGAATGTGTTTCAGAACAGTTCTCTTCTGTGCCTGTCATTTTATCATTTATTAAAGACAAAAGTGAGTTTGCATACTAATGGAGCGGAGCGTCTCCTTTCTTTGTGCACACAGAATGAAATCTTGGCTGGATGCTCAGTAGCACAGGACGGATCTTCAGTGTTTTACAGAATTGATCAATATTTTGATTTTATAGTCATCAATGCTGGCAACGCCACTTCCCAGAAACGCACAGCACAAAATGGCAGAAGTGTGCCTCGAGCCATCTTAGAAGTCGTTGGAAATTCTGTTCTCATCTGAAGCCAAAATTCAGTTAACAAGTTCTTTTAATGAAATGCATGTCAGCAACCCAAATGGCAATTTTTAAAAGGAAGTGTTCTAACACCATACAGGCCAAAGATATCCAATAGTTACATGCTGAAAATGTTGGTGGTGTAATATTAAAAGTCCCAGCACACGCACAAGGCAGCACGAAGCCATTTGCTATTCCTATTCCTGGGCGGGAGGGGGGATCTAGTGCCCCCTTCTGGTCTCTACAGGTACTGCATGCATGTGATGCGGATACACATAGAAGGCAATAACATTCATATATGTACAATAAAAATGAATATTTTCTAAAGATTTATTTATTTATTTTATGTATTTGGGTACATTGTAGATGTACAGATGGTTGTGAGCCATTGTGTCATTGCTGTGAATTGAACTCAGGACCTCTGCTCGCTCCGGCTGAAAGATTTATTTAGTGTTCATGGAAGTACACTGTAGCTGTCTTCAGACACCCCAGAAGAGGGCATCAGATCTCATTATGGATGGCTGTGAGCTACCATGTGGTTGCTGGGATTTGAATTTAAGACCTTCAGAAGAGCAGTCAGTGCTCTTAACCACTGAGCCATGTCTCCAGCCCCAAAATGAATATTTTATATGCTGCAATTCCTACTTTAAGGTAGCCTTGAGCCTGAGCTGAGGTGTCTGGGTCACTGACATGGTATGTGTTCAGATTCAAGGTTGCAGGGCACTGCATGGAACAGGATGGCTGAGTGCTGTCAAAAGTGCCTTGGATCCGTTACATGTTTGGTCTTTGAATGGACTTCTTAAGGTTTAATTTATTTTCTATGTACATGTATGTGACTGTGTAAGGCCATATGGGCAGTTGCATGCAGAATCCTGAGAGGGCACCTGATCTCCTGGAACTGAGTTGCAGGCAGTTGAGAACAATTGGACACAGGTTCTGAGAACCCAGCCCAGGTCCTCTACAAGAGCAGCAAATATCTCAACGGCTGAGCCATGTCTCTGCTTCTGAATTGATTTCCCATCATTGCACACTCAGAAACCTTTTTGCCATTTCTGAATTTCGTACAACCCCATAGTCAGTTCCTCCGATATGGGATTACAGCCTACAGTTTTAAGATGCTGAATGACATTCCGACTTAAATGCCATTGTTTGGAGCTGGAGAGATGGCTCAGAGGTTAGGGGCACTGACTGCTCTTCGGACGACCTGGGTTTGAATACTAGCACCCACCTGGCAGCTCACAGTTACTCTGGTTTCAGGGGATCTGATGCCTCTTCTCAGTCACTGTGGGCACCAGGCTTGCATGTGGTGCGCTTACATATATCAGGCAACACACTCAAATGTATGGAGTAAGAAGAAGGAGGAGGAGAAGGAGGAGAAGGAGGAGGAGGGAGGAGCAGGAGGAGAAGGAGGGAAGAAGAGGAGAAGGAGAAGGAGGAGGAGGAGGAGGGAGGAGCAGGAGGGAGGAGGAGAGAGGAGGAGGGAGGAGGAGGAGAGAGGAGGAGGGAGGAGGAGGGAGGAGGAGGGAGGAGGAGGAGAGAGGAGGAGTGAGGAGCAGGAGGGAGGAGGAGGAGGAGAGGAGGAGGAAGAGGAGGGGAGGAGGAGGAGGAGAATTGCTCACTGAAACAACAAAGAAACCTAAATTAAATTATTGGCAGCATCTAGGAATGGAAGGAAGCATGGCTTTTTGTGTGATGGTTTGTGGGCCTGCAGAGCGGAGGCCCCACGGGTGTGAAAATTCTGGCAGAGGGAAGAGGGGGTGAGCAGGCGGGAAGGTCACTTCTGTCTCTGCCACCACCGCTGGTTCCACCTCAGTCTTCACCGTGCTACTGCCTTGGTTACCCACATCACCCTGGGCTGAGTTGGGTCTGGTGGGCCAATGAAAGGCCACGTAGCCAGGGTGGATTGCGGGGGAGCTACTGGTGGTGTTTCAGAGGATTGCAGCAGAGCTGCTGGTGGTGTTTCAGGAGAGCAGACCGCTTCCCTCGTGTTACAGCTCTTATGGCAGAAGCTCTCAGGCGACGGAGTAGTTCTCGCACACCTTTAATTCTCTGAATAGGATTTATGTACAGTTTTGGGGGTGATTCAGGGTTTGACAGCAGGTACTTCTCATTGGCTTGGGGAAACCGTATTTACACGTGGGAAGGTGCTGTTCCTCCATGACTGATAGCCACACACCTCTCCTGTGGGGGGCGGGGGGGGCTGTGGGAGCTGCAACTGTGACAGGAGCCAGGGGGGCCCAGGAGGCAGTGACCAAACTCCTTCTGTCCCATGTAGGTAGAAGCTCCGCCCACTAGGTCACAGGGGTTCAAACTCCTTGCTCTACCTGAGACAAGGCCACCATTGCACAGCTCACCTTCCGACAATGGTTAATACTATGGACTTGACAGGACCAAGAAGAGGAGGCTGGCTATGTCCGTGAGAGATCATCAGTAGATTAGCTGAGGTAGGAAGACCGGAACTAAAGGATGTCAGCATCCTTCCCTACACCAGGTCCTGGATAGCACACAAAGGAAAAAGCATGCCGAGTACCAGAGTGCATCACTGCCTTCTTCCTGACTTCCAACGCAGTGTGGCCAGCCGCCCCAAGGCCCTGCTGCCTTGACCCCACTGCCCGACACACTGTAAAGCTCTCTGGGATAGACTTAGGAAGCAGCTTGTGCCGACTCACCAGCTCTCCTTGTATGGAAACATACAACGATTTTTGACAACACAGGCCATGCTGAGCTAAAGCATGTGGTGTTAAACTTCCTGCAAGCCCCTAAAACTTACAGAAGTCAGCTTTTCGTGTGTTCTAGGCTTTCTGCTCAGGGGATTTGCAGTAGGGATTCCTGTCGGAGAGGTTCCTCTGCCCGCCATGTCTCATGGTGGGTCGTCTGGCTCGCCTCTCTCTCATTCTTTCTGGAGATGTCGCTCCGTTGATGGCATGGCTGACTAACACGCATGGGGTCTGTATTTAGTCACCAACGCTGCATAAAACATAGTATGAAAATGAATGCACCTGGGAGGTGGGGGCAGGAAGACTTGGAATTTGAGGCTAGCCTCAGCTACACAACTAATTTGAGGCCAACTTGGCCTTCATGAAACTCTGTGAAGCAAACAAATAAAACAAACCACGAAACATCATGGTGCCAGTCTCGATGGCCAACTGTCACCTGGATTAGATTTGGAATCACTAAACTACACCCCTCTGTGACAGATCCGTGAGGACACTTCCAAGAAGGACTCCCTGAATGGGAAAGACCTTCCTCTGCAGTAGGCACCACCCTCTAGATCAATGGTTCTCAACCCCTTTTGGGGGGTCAAATAACCCTTCCACAGGGGTTGCCTAGGACCATCTGGCAGCACGTTTATATTACGCTTCATAACAGTAGCAAAATTACAGTTACGAAGTAGTAATGAAAGTAATTTGATGGTTGGAGGTCACCACAGCATGAGGAACCGTGTTATAGGGTCAAATTAGGAAGGTTGCGAACCACTGCTCTAGAGATAGCACAGGCATAAAGAGGCCTGGGGGAGGGCTGTGCAGCCAGCCTGGCTTTCCTTCCTGTTGCTGTGTGTCCATCTCTTCTTCCACTGCTGCTACCCCACCCCCTTCAGTGCTATTAGAACTCAGCTGCTTGACACATCTAGACAGCAGAAGTTGTGAGGCACGAGGCTTCAGGAGAGCATTCGAATCTGTGGGGACTGAAGGAGGAGACAGCTGAGCCTGGGGCATGGGGAATGGCACCTCAGGTCGGTCTCGCCTTCTGAGATTGTCAAGTGATTGGTGGGTGTTGTCCTGGAGCTAGCGCATAACTGACAGACCTCCAGGCAGAAGAAAATGTTACATGAAGGTGTATGTCTTTCCAGCAGGCATAGGCCTCTTCGAGGAGCAGGTAGGCAGCCGTCCACAAGTGCCAGATGGGACTGGAGAGAGAAGGCAGGAAGAGCAGGCCCTGAGGCCAGGCCTTACAGACTACATATCAGGCTAAGGGAAGCTAAGGGTGTATTATGCATACCAGAGTTGGCCAATTCCATCTATGAAAGACCAGATGGGGAACGGGGGCTTTGAAGTCTGTCATTTCCATTCCTGGAAAATGGCTGCAGAGACTGCATAAAGAAATGGGCGTGGTGGTGTTTCAGTAAAAGCTTATTTACAAACCCAGCCTGCAGGCTGGACTGACCCCTGGGCTCTGCTGTATTTCGTCTACCCTTGCCACAGACGGCAGACCTCCCTGGGCAACATTTCGGCCAAGGCAGGTGTTTGGGGGCAGAATTTATGAGGCTATACTGGGCAAGACAGGCTGAAATGGAGGACTCGCTGGGAACCAGAAGAAAACAAGCCTCCTGTGAATTTACAAGCCGGAGTGATCTGAGGAGACGGGCTGCAGTAAGAACTGAAAAGAGACATGAGGCCTGTTTGTGTGTGTCAAAGGGCCTGGCAGTCAAACAGACTCAGGAGACAGGAAAACCAGAGCCCAGGCCTGGGTCGGAGGGAGAATAATAGCAACCTTGTGACTTAAGCTTACACAGCCCCCGTTCCTCTTGCAGACACGCAGGTAAAGACACCTCTCAGGAGAGGCAGAAACGAATCTGAAAATGACTTCAATGTTCCTGCCAATTCAAAGGATGCTCCTTTTTACAGGTTCATATTATGAGGATGGCTTTGGCAGTGGCAGGCAAGGGGGGAAAGGAGACACCTTCCCAATGAGCTTTTTGCTACTGTGAAAGGGGAAATGGATACATCTGGAACATTCAGAAGTGTTTGCATAAGCGAGTGCTAGCTGCGGAGGCACTGTTTCCCAAACCCCAGGTGTTCCATTAGATAATGTTGCTAAAATGTTTGGGACTTGGGGAGGGAGACTGTATAAACATGTGATTTTACTATAGCTCATAAAAGATGATTGTGTGGAAAACCTTAGAAAAAATGGAAACTCAGCTCAGTAGAAATGAATCGTTTCCCTTCACGTTTTTATCGCTGCTATCTTGCTAAAGGCTTGGAGATGGGGTTAGAAATGAGTGTCCAGGGGCCAGGCCAATGGACTAGGATTTGGCAAGGCATATCCATTTGTCTACTGGGGTCTTCCAACTCTGGTGCAGGGCAAGCAATAGAGATGAAGCAGTTGATAGAGAAATGTATACCTGGATGTGCTGGGCCAGGCTCAAGGAGGAACAGCAGCCATATTTACTGAGAGTAAAGGCATAAAGAGGTGTCGGAGGGCTGGCTGGCTGGCCCAGTGAGTAAAGGGGCTTGCTGTTAAGACTGGCTGCTTGAGTTCAGACTCTGGGACCCACATAGCAGAAGGAGGGGACCAACTCCTGTAAGTTGTCCTCTGACTTCCAAACATGGATCATGGCATGTGCCTACCCATCCACATAACCTCCAGATAGATTGATAGAGAGATAAGTAGATAGGTAGATAGGTAGATAGGTAGATAGATAGATAGATAGATATTTTTAAAAGTAGATAAATAGATAAATAGATATTTTTAAAAGTATATAGATAGATATTTTTAAAAGTAGATAAATAGATATTTTTAAAAGTAGATAGATAGATAGATAGATAGATAGATAGATAGATAGATAGATAGATAGATAGATATTTTTAAAAGCATGCTACTTCACAGTAGCAAAAAGCTCATTGGGAAGGTGTCTCCTTCCCCTCTAAGACTCGGTACAGGAATTTCAGGGATTGCTGACCCCAAAGTCTCTTCAGCAATCTCATTTTCTCAAGTAAAATGAAATCTGACTCCTCCCTGATTCCAGCAGCGACATCTTGCTTTTTTTTTTTTTTTTTTTTATTTGCCCCTGCGGGGACAGGATGACAGGATCTTAACAGCCAGCTGCAGTGTTCATCCCCAGGGTCTGCTCTCTGGAGCAACCACCCCATAAGACGTTGTGGGCAGCCACACTTCCACGGAGACTGACGGAGAGAAATCCTGAGGTGAGCAGAACAGTGGGGGATGCTTCTCTACAAGGGATTCTGCCAAAATCTTCCCTGGCTTCTCATGTCGGTGCCACTCTGTCTGTAGTATCTTCTCCCAGGCCACTCAGCCCAGAGGAGGAACAGAGGGACAGATATGGTGGAGATGAACTGAGCGCTCGGGCCAGTGCCTCAGTTTGCTTACTACTGCTGTGCTAAAACACTGTGGCCAAAAGAGACTCGGAGAGAACGGGGTTTACTTCAGTTCACATGCCTTTCCTGAAGGAAGCCAAGGCGGGAACTGAAGCGGAGAAGGTAGGTAGGACGCTTACCGCCCTGCTCCCTCCCACAGCTTGTTCATCTTACGTTCATACACTACCCAGGACAACCTTCCCAACAGCGGCACCGCCTGCAATGGTCTGGGCTGCCTCACATCCATCACCAAGGAAATGTCCCTCACCCAGGCCAATCTGATGGGGGGCGTTTTCTCAACTGAGGTTGCGACGCCCACATAACCCTAGCTTGTGTCAGGTTGAACAAACAAACAAACAAAACCAAACCAGGCTTCTTTCCTCACCTCATTGGAAACTTTCTACTACCAACGGGCAAGAGTGTGTGTCCTAGAAGTATCCCAGGCCTGGAAACTAGATATTCAGTGATCTGAATCCTGTGTCTGCCACTTTACCCGATGTCAAGCCACAAGTTATGTACAAAATCAAAAGAAGCATCCTTATTCCATCTGGTTAATGTTGATCTAAGAGAGAGAGACAGAGAGAGAGAGAGAGACACAGAGAGAGACAGAGACACAGAGTGATAGAGACACAGAGACAGTGTGTGTGTGTGTGTGTGTGTGTGTGTGTGTGTGTGTATGTGTGTGTGTGTGCACATAAATGTGCAAAAACAAGAGGTCAATTCAGGTTTGATTTCTCAGGAGTTGTCCACTGTTTGTTTGAGACAGGGCCTCTCACTGTCATGGGACTCACTGATTGAGCAGACTGGCTGGCCAGCAAATGAGGGCATTTTTGTGAGTCCTGCTTGCTGCCTTTGTGGTCACGGGGGAAATGACGTCACTTACCTGAGCCTGTGTCTTCATCACCTGCGGGATGATGGGAATGATGGAAGAGAGAACACTACAGAGCATGGAGCACAGTGCTGATCTGGGCTGATCTGATGATGGCTGTGATGAGCGAATTTAAATCAATTGATTTTGAATTTCGCCTCTCATTTTAAAATCGTACATCTGGAGCTCCAGGAGGGGGAGAAGGTAACGGGGCTATGGGCTCTGAGAGTGGAGCGTAAGTGCGGACAGAGGCTGAGTGGGAGGCTCTGCAGATGGGGCTCCATCCACTCAGTCGTCCCCAGAAGAGAAGGCACGTAAAGACGGGTCAGAAAGGGCACTGCACACCTCAGTGGACCAAGGGACAAGTCCTGGTCTTTGTCTTTGCGCTCAAAGACCGACTCTCTGGCCCTCAGCATGCCACTCTGCCTGGATCTGTCTAGGGCTCCTAGGCTAGGTTCTATTCTCAATAGAAGGGGAAAGAACAGGAGAGACCCTGAGGACACACAGCCTGTCCTCAAGGACCCACAGCCTTAAGGAGCATAGCCTGTCCTCAAGGACCCCAGCAGTAGGGGACACAGGCTGTCCTCAGAGGTGCCAGCCTAAGGGGACCTGGCCTATCTCCAGGGAGCTGTTGACTGGGGGGAACACAGCCTATCATCAGCTAACTCCAGACTGAGGGGGAGGACACAGCCTGTCTTGTGGGGGGTAGCTCCCAGTCTGAGGGAGACACAGTTGTCCTCAAGGAATCCCCGTCTGGGAGATGGCACTTTTATAAAGGGGATTTGCCACAATCATTCCAACACCGGTGCTACCCTGTTGGGGAAGAGACTCCTCTGTACCCCAGTCTGTGAGGTCAGAGGCTTCTGGATGCCACATGACACCAACAGCCCTGTGCCAAAGCCTGATGCCTGTCAGCCCAGGCAGTTCCAAGATGCTCAGCTCCAGTCTGGTCATCTTGTGTGGTCACTTTGCAATACGTAGGCTTGCAGACGGTGCGTCTAATTCCATAATCTACTAACCATGCTAGAGTTGTTAAAAAAAACAAAAACAAAAACAAAAAACAAAAAAACAAAAACCAAGGGCTGAAGGTCAGGGGCCAGTGCCCAGCTAGCCAAGAAATAATAGACCAGATGAGAGAGAACGATTCTGGTCCCTAAATGTGACCATGCAGTTGAGAATTTCCATGGCTGGGACACGGGTCAAGCACTTGGTGCTAAGATCACGAGAGCCCTATGCTCGCAGGCTGCTCTAAACTTCTGTGACTGGAGCAATCTGTGCCCGTGTGAAAGGCATCCGGAGGGGAAGTGGGAAGAAAGAAGACGCTCAACATTTCATCTCTGTTGCCACGGGTCCTCACCCTTCACTTGACACACACGTGCAGACACCTGTCAGAACGGGACACCAGCTGCCATCCTGGTTTGGGGTTAAGTGGGGGCTGTCAGGCATAGAACTACCTGGATTTCAGTTTGATACAGGACTGCTGAGCCAGCCTGGAGCCTGTGATAGGAATGGAACCACAGTGGGACACATCTGTAGTTCTCCATCTCTGTCCTTCAGTCAGAGATGCCTGCCCCGGGGGACGAACTCAGCCCAGCCCTTGACTCTGCACTGGGCTGGAGGTCACCACCAGGTGCCCTAGGCCTCCAGGACCTCCGGTTTATTTTGGTAACTCTTTGTCCTCACCACACCATAGTGCCTGATAAAATACTCAGTGTTCATGGGAGAGCTGACCCTTAGAGAAATACTCTGGTGACAACGGATTTCTCTGTGTTTAAAAGGGGGAAAGAAAGGTTTTGACAGAGGCGATGATCATTCATTCATTTAATCATCTTTTCATTCATTTATTCATTCATTCATTTTCAGGCAGGGTGTGGGAGAATGTGCCATGGCACCCTTGGGAGGTCAAAGGACCACTTGTGTAGATCAGGTCCCTCCTCCCACCACCTAAGGATTAAATAAGATTGTCAAGATTGGCAGCAAGCACCCTTACCTGCTGAACCTTCTCACCAGCCCCCAGACATTGCATTTTGAACCGCTTCTCTGAACAAGAAGGCGGAGATGAAGGGGGATTTTTTTTTCCGTGCTTTGCCTTTGGTCCTGGTGTCATTTCATCTTTTCTCCATTCCTGGGTGTTCTCTGATCTACAGGGCAGGTTGTTGCTCGGCTTTCTGGGTAAGTGAAGTGCCCAGCGTTGGGGGATGGGATGGATGGCTGATCCCAGAGCAGTGGGACTCCCGGATACACCTTCTATTTCCAGACAGCTCTCCTGGGGAGCACATTCTGAGAGAGTCAGCTGGGGTGTTCTGGGGACAATGCATGGGAAACAGAAGGGGCAGGGACAGGCTGGACAGAAGGAGAAGCAAGCCAGGATGAATCTACAGAGATGGGAAAGTGGGCATCGGCCTGTCCCTGTCCCTGCACTGAGTGGGTGAGCTGCTCTGTAAAGGGGCCCCAGCCCTGTGGGAGAGAAGCACTCTCTATCAAAGCAATCCTCAAGGACGTAGCAGGTGGGGAGATGAGCACTGAGGGGGACCCAGGAGCATGTCACACAGACATGGAGAAAGCCTGCAAACTGTGTGGGTGAGGTGAGACCATCCTCTGTGAGGGTAAGTGCGGGATAAATTCTCACACGGTGCACACACGCGGAGGCCCCTCTGCAGCTGGCCTGCATGAAGCTGCAGTTTGATGCTGATAAAACGGGAGTAGGAGGCACTCCATCTCTTTATCCTGGTACCTACCTTTGGGGACATCAGAAGGAGGGATATGGCATAAGGACTCATATTGAACCCCGCCCCCAACTAAGGCAGCAGAGCTTAGACTCCCATGAGAGAGGGGGAGGGGGAGATGGGAGGAGAGGGAGATGAAGAGGAAGAGAGAGAGAGAGAGAGAGAGAGAGAGAGAGAGAGAGAGAGAGGTGGAGAGAGAAAGAGGGAGAGAGAAAGAGGGAGAGAGGGGAGGAGAGAGAAAGAGGAAGAGAGTGAGAGAGAGAGAGGGAGGGAGAGAGAGAGAGGAAGAGGAAGAGAGAGAGAGAGAGAGAGAGAGAGAGAGAGAGAGAGAGAGAGAGAGAAACTCATCTTTGAACTGGCTTTCCAGGCATGCTCCTGAGAGCATCACCCCCTTCTCCCCCGCCTCCTCAGAGGTGCCCTGGACCCTTCCATCCATCAGTGGGAGAATCAACCCCATAGACATTCTCATTGCGATTCTCTAGCCCTCCCCTCCACTGGTAATGTAACAAGAGCACCGGCTTTGGACCAGGGTTGCCTTTGATCTTGTGCCAGCTCTTACTGGCTGTGTGGCCCTGGGCAACTCCTGTCAAATTCAGTTTCCTCCTTGGGGTGGAAAAAAAAACTGAACCAAAAGAACAGAGAAGATGAAATGACCTCACGTGTATAAAATTTCGATGGCAATGCTAGGCATGAGGAAAATTCGAGATTCCTTCCCTCTTCACTCTGGCCTGGCACAACTACAGGAGGGTCAGGGCTGGGGGTGCCATCTCCCTCCTTCCAGCCCCAGCTACCTCCTTGAATCCTGCCGACTTCTACCATTCCCACCCACTGCTGGACACTGACATAGTCAGTGAGCTCAGAGCCGGTGTGGGGACTTTGGGAAGGAAGATGGCGTGCCGCGGGAGACTCAGAGCAGTGGAGCATTGTAAGGCAGCCATTAGAGGCAGCGGCTGGGCCATGTGAAATGAGTCACCTAGTCAAGAGGAGACACCAGAGGAACCCTGACCTCTCAGCTATATCTGAAGCTGCTCAGGCACGAGCTGGATGCTTGAAATCTTGAGAGATAAAATAGGCACGAAGAGCTTAGAGATTGACTCCATGCTTCCAGACCCGCCCCCCCCCAATCCTTCCTGAACTCCAAGCTCCAGGAGGGTTGATTTTCTCAAATGCATATTCTCTCCAGGCTGGACCACAGGTCTGGGAATAGGAGGGTCAGATGTCCACACTGACAGGAGATAATTAATGAAGGATTCTCGTTCTTTTAATTGCCTCCCCAACTGCTACAGCTCCATGGCCCGGGCCCTGAGGTAGATCTACTACTGATTAAGGAAGACTTGGGATGGCTTCTGGCCAGTCAGGAAACGATGACAGAAAATCATTGTTGCTCAGGAGAACTGCCATTTCAGACAACACAGGACAGAGGCAGGGACAGGGCACAGGGAGGAGATTCTAAGGGGACAATAAGGGTAATGGAATGAATATGATCAAAGACCAGGCTATTGTCGGACATAGATAATATAGGCCTTCAGCACCATAATGACACAGGAAGAACATCATAATGATGAAAATACAAACCCCATCACAATGTACAATAAATATGACAATAAGTAGTTATAAAATGTTTACCAAAAACCAAAAACCAAAACAGTTTTTGGTCTTCCTTCTATAGGATGCTCTGAATGATGATGTCACTTCATCTCTTCCTGCCCATATCTTAAGGGAAGAATCTTGATCCTGGAAATGGAGATGAAAGGCATATTAGGTATGTATTTATGTATATGTATATGCATACGCATATGTATATGTACACATACACACATTTATTTGTTTGTTTGTTTGTTTGTTTGTTTGTTTAGAGAGGCTAAGGAGTAGCCAGCTGAACAAAATCATGGGAAGATAAGACCAAGCTCGGGAAAAGTATCCCAGTATTTCAAACAGGAAAAAAAATCGAGTAGACCAAACAGACAAGAGTAGTCTAGTGAAATGCCTAATTTTCCAGCCTGGTGCATGTGAGGGAAGCTGAGGCAACGCCCACTCCTGGTGATGCTGAGACTGAAGCAGCCGGAGCACCACAGAGCAGCCCAAGGGACCTTTGAACCTGGTGGGGTGTCAGCTGGAAGCCTGCTTTCCTGTAACCCCTTGCTGCTCGGCTCCCCAACTGGGTCTCCTTTCCTTGCCTCTTTCGTCGTTTCTGTCTTTGCTTTTGTCTGCATGTGGTGTGCACGTCTGGGTTTCCTGTCTGCCCCATCTTCCTGGACTGTAAGCTCCTCAGATTCTGGGTTCAAGTGCTACTAGCTCCTTCTCCCCTAAACTCCCTACCCACCTGTCAGATGCTACAGGAGTGGGTGGCTTGCAGCAGCTCTGCCCCATTCTCAGGAAAATTGCTCCCAGGCCTTTGTTGACCTGGAGACTGAAGGGGGCGTGGGGATCTTGGCTGGAGAAGACTGTCTATCTCCTCACTACCTCAGATCTCAGCAAGAGACCAACTTGCAGGAAAGACAAGAGGCCCCCAGCTCCAACTTTACCTCCCAGTTTGTACTGCACGGGATCAGATTGAAGTGTAGGCCATAGCCAGACCTGGCCTTTCTGCTCTTCTGTGTCCCTCCCCAACCCCTTCTCATCTCCTGAGACTCTGCCCCTGAGAAGTCACCAGCTCAAGGCTGCCCATGCCAGGTCTGCCATTCACACCTGACCTGAAGGGCACTGACCGGAGCATGAGCATTTCAAAACTGACATGGCGTCCAGCCCTCAGACAGGATGTGAGTATCAGTGTGTTTGTCCAGTAGTGGGAAAGAGAGGGGAAATGAAGAGAGAAGTGTGTGTGTGTGTGTGTGTGTGTGTGTGTGTGTGTGTGTGTGTGTGTAAGGTTTCTGTGAAGAGACACCACCACCACAACAGCTCTTATAAAGGACAACATTTAATTGAGGCTTGCTTACAGGTTCAGAGGTTCAGTCCCTTATCATCATGGCAGGAAACAGCAGCATCTAGGCAGGTGTGGCGCTGGAGAAGCTGAGAGTTCTATTTCTTGTTCTGAAGGCAGCTAGGAGAAGACTTGCTCCCACATGGTTTGGAGGGGGGTCTCATTGCCCACCCAGACAGTGACACAGTTCCTCCAACAAGACCACATGGTGCCATTCCCTAGGCCAACCATATTCAAACCACCACAGGGTGTGGGGAAGCCTACATGAAGCTTAGGGATGAGCTGGTTATCTCAATGTGCAGTGGCACTTAGCCCTTTGGGGAAGCATCTGAGATGCAAGGAGGACTGCATCCGGGAACTGTCCTACAGAGTGAAGCTCCCTCTTATCTACCGATGGTGGCCGCGGACCACTTGATTCTTCCCTTTCCTCCTGCCCCTCCTTGCCGTTGATCATTGGTAATGGAACTGTTCATCAGTGACCTCAAAGTGCAGCCAAGAAGATATGGTCGGGCACCAGCAGCACACTGACATGCAAGCCCTGCAAAAAGACACCGATGGTCATGCTATCCAGATGCCTTTGGGAGCATCATGCACGGTGGCTGCAATATGAACTCAGATATGTCACCCAGCCCAGAAGCTGTCACAGGATTTCCAGGCTCTTGGCCTCTTGCCCAAAGAGTTAAAAATCAGAGTTCACGGAGATTCAAAAAAAGAAGCAAGTAAACACACTTAGTTCGGGGCCAAGCAATAGTGCTGGTTATAGAGAGGCACACTGTCAAAACTGATAGCAGTTGCGTGACAGTGTGATAGGGCGCTCAAGGGTCCCAGCTATTTTCCAAGGCTTCCATGTATGGAGTTCAAGAGAAAACGAAGCTGGTTACTAAGGGGGGTAGTGGTAGGGGAATGCGGCAAGGGTGGAGGGTAACTTTGGAGGGCCCATGTCAGGGTGAGCTGCTAAGAAATTACACCAAGCAACAGATCAGAGGAGGGGAGAGCGGAAGGCCCTTTTGAAGTGGAGAACATGAGGGAGAGATAGAGACAGGCAGGCAGGCAGAGAAAGAGAGAGAGGGGAGAAGGGAGGGAGGGGGAAGGAAGGACAATACAGAGAATGAGGGAGAAAGAATGGAGAGAGACAGAGAGGGAACAGGATAGAGAATGCGCCCCCACCATCTGGTAGTGGCGGTGATGATGCAGGCTGCTGCTGCTGCTAGGTCTCTGAGAGCAGGCTGGTGGAAATGCCTGATTGCTAACAGGTAGCTGGCTGGATGCCTCTCTTTTTGATTGATACATCAGGCCATCACACAATTGTTTCTCTACTTCGCACGTCCCTTCCCATAATGTGTTTGGTTTTAATCATATGCACACCCGGGCACAGGGGTAAGATGGTAAATAGGGGAATCTCCCTGAAAGGTTACCAGAAGGCTGGATTGACCTTTCTATTATTCATACCCAGGGTCCACTGGGGACTCGCTTGAATAGAAACTGTAAATTGTACTGTTCCCTGGGCTGGAGAAGCTTATACTATTATATATAATTGTGTATATACTGTTGTTATCAAAAGGGTTCTATCGTGCTAGGTGCATTGTTTGCAAAGTGTATACATAATAGCTGCAGGTAAAGAAGCTAGGTTGTCAAGTACATTATTATAAGAGAGCATGTGCCCGCATAACAAAAAACCAAATGGAGATCACAAGCTAAACTATCTGCTGTGCTCGCCTGACCCCCAACGGCTGGCTTCATCCTCATCAATTACCCCAGTCCTTCAAATAACCCTGTAACGGACACCCCCAAGAAGATGTCTGCACTGTTGTAACTTCCTACTGGTCCTCCTTCCTGCTGGGCACTGACTTGCCTGGCCTGTTTTGTGAGCGTCTTGGTCTCTGAGTGTGCCTAAGGAGGCAGAGGACTGTCCTTGCCTGCTGCTATTACTTGCCCCTCTCTCTACTAAGCCTCCTGCTAGATTTTGGTGTGTTTTTTGGGGGGGGGACTGGGTATGGGAATGGGAGTAGAGACTGTTTTTATTTTCCCTTGGAATGTATCTACTCCTTCTCTGACAAGATAGATATCTGTCCATAAAACAGCCTGGCCAGAAGTTGGCCTGTGAAGCCCTTCATCAAAGGAAGAAGAGCAAGCCTTCCCTTTCTGTCTGACTCCAACCCCCACTCAGAGGACACATTTCACGGAAAAAGAAAAGCCATCCCTCTCCCCGGGAGAGGTCAAGGCTTTTGTTTGGCACATAGACCATTTCTGAGGCTCCACAGGAGGAATCTGGAGCCGATTCTTGCTGTGTTGCAGGCAGCAGCTGGAGCCCTTTTATCTTACAGGTTTGGCGACTCCAGTGAAGGCTGAGCATCTCTTTGGTATTGACCCTTGGAGAGTCAACAGCCAAGTTCACAGCCGCTCGCTCGCTGGCAGAGGTGAGGGATCCCGGGACTTTATCCCAGCGTTCCTCATATTCTTTCCTCCCCTATTTGCCCTGCTTCCTTCTGCACGTTAGGTTTTTTTTTTAAAGTACCATACATTTATTTAAGTCAGTTAAGTCAAGAAACACACACACACACACACACACACACACACACACACACACACAGAAAGAGAGAGAGGGAGAGGGAGATACAAATGTGCTTATCACTTACATTTTTCTTCTCCTAGCCCTCCTTAGTCAGCCCAGCCCAATATTCATGATCACAGTCACACGATCACCCACACTGTGAGGTAATAAGGGTGCAGGCTTCACCTACTTTGTGAGGAGATACAACCTGGGGGGGGGATAGAGCCCCAAAATCATAGTGCATTTATGAGTAGAAAAGAGATAGACAAACACAGCACACACAGCTCTCTCCTTCCACATGATGCCCTGTGCAACCCCAGGAGTCTTCCAGCAAGAAACCCATCACCAGTCACAGCTCCTTGATCTCCACCAGAACTGTGAGACAAAATAATCTTTTTTTTTTTTTTTAAATAAAGAAGCCCGTCTAGGTTATTTTGATACAGATTTGTATTTAGCTAGGAGGGAGACATAGATAAGATTCTCAAATCCAATAAAAAGTGACAAATAAAAAAGGGATACTCTCCCAGTACTAGAAACTGTGGTGGGTTTTATATACTTGGCCCAGGGAGCAGCACTATTAGGAGGTGTGGCCTTGTTGGAGTGGGTGTGGTCTTGTTGGTAGAAGTGTGTCACTGTCGGGCTGGACTTTCAGACCCACTTCCTAGCTGCCTGGAAGCCCGTGTTCTCCTGTTTACCTTATTTGGGATTTCTGCATCTGTTTTTTTCAAAGTGAACTGTTCCACTTCCCTTCACAGTTGGTATCTGTAAGATCTGAGAACTCTCCTCACCTTCAGCCCCATGTCTGTCTGGACACTGCCGTGCTTCCCACTTTGATGACAATGGACTGACCCTCTGAACCTGTAAGCCAGCCCCAATTAAATGTTGTCCTTATAAGAGTAACCTTGGTCATAGTGTCTGTTCACAGCAGTAAAACTCTAAGACAAACTGTTATAACATTGATCGTTAACTAGAAATACAAATTCCCCCAGGCATGACTTTAAATTCCAAGAACTGTTGTTCAGAGGAGTACAACTGTAGAGCTGAACTAGTTTCTCATGGAGTTACACGGGAAACACTAAGTGCCTCTATTGAAAATTTATCACACACACTGAATCTATTCTAGGTCCTTTACCTTCGTGTCTTTTTTTCCCCAACTAAAAGAGCACTGGATGCTCTTCCAGAGGGCCAGGGTTCAGTTCCCAGAACTCATGATAGTTGTTAATGTCTGAGACTTGTTAATGTCTATGATGCCAGTCCTAGGAATTTAATGCCCTCTTGTGGCCTCTATGAGTACTGCACACACATGAGGAATAGACATACATGCAGGCAAACACACATATACATAAAATAACAATAAAGAGAAGTTTTTAAAAGAATAGTAAATTTCATGCAGCTTTTTAAGGATAGTTGAGAAAAGATTGAATACTAGGCAATATATAAGAGAAATACAAGCTGATTCTCGGATCTTACAGATACCAACTGTGAAGGGAAGTGGAACAGTTCACTTTGAAAAAAGTGGATGCAGAAATCCCAAATAAGGGGCTGGAGAGATGGCTCAGAACTTGAGAGTACCTGCTGCTCAATCATGAGGCTGGAATTTGGGTTCCAGAATGCACATAAAACAGCTCCAAGGGATCTACTGCCCTCTACTGGCCTCCAAGTGCACATGTACATACATGCACATAAACTCAGACACACAGACGTATGCATACTCTCACATAAATAAAGCATGTTTTACAAAACCCAAGTAAAACTTAGGAGATAAAATAATCATCTCACTAGAATCATTTACTAAACTCAAATCAAGGCATTTAAGGCTTAATCAAAGAGTTTATGACTGACCTACAACTAAATTCTAAACATAGTTGATCATATCACTAGAAAATAGTGGCACTATGTCAATATTAAGTAATAAAAAGATGTCTTTTCGTGTTCAAAACTAGTTTTTGAATACATTTGCTTATAATTGTTTTATTTATTTGCAAATTATTTTACTTATTTTAAAGGTTTTGATGTTGTTTCGTTTCATTTTGTCTGGTTTTGAGACATGGTTTCTCTGTGTAGCCTTGGGTGTCCTAGAACTCACTTTGCCTCTGGAGTGCTGGAATTAAAGGCATGTGCCATCACACTGGGCTTAAGGTGTAGTGTGTGTGTGTGTGTGTGTGTGTGTGTGTGTGTGTGGTGTGTGTGTGCGCGCACGCGCGCCATGTATCTTCAATTGCCCATGGAGACGAGAAGAAGGCTGATCAGATTCCTTAGAAGTGGGGATACAGATGATCGTAAGATGCTTCACAAGTTCTGGGAAATAAATTCTCGTCCTTTGCAAGAGCGGAAAGCCGTCTTAACCACTGAGCCTTTTCTCTAGTCCTTAAATGGACTGTTTTAAGTAGATTATTCATCACATTTCAGCTTACATTGATCAAGTGTCCAGGGCAAGACACATTATGACTTGAAGTAATATTAAAGCCTTTTACTTAAAGGCAGCATGCAAACAGAAATTAGTCCAAATGCCTTCTTCATGATCCATACTTACTCCATCAGAGACACAGGTCTTGACCACAGCTAGGAAGAGAAAGACTATAAAAGGAGTGAGTGTATGAAGAAAAGGAATACAAATATTCCTTCTTACTGGGTCACCTCAAATAATCAAAAGAAACCAACCAAACTATTGTTAGAGGTAATAAATGAATTCTCTTGTGTAGCAGAATATAAGATGTAGTTTCAGACATCAATGTGCTATTATAGCAGGGGCACACTGGACATAGGATGGAAACAAAGGGTGCATTTATGGCACTAAACACTTGAGTAGCAACATACACCATCAGAGATTCACTCAAATAATGATATAAATATTTGCTAACAGACAGAAGATGAGTGTGGAGAGAGCCATGTCGTGCCTAGGGACAGCAAATGCCACGGGTTAAGAAAACACCCGTGTGTCCTCACCATTCTCCAGCCCCACTGGCGCAGGCTCCATGGCTGCTGTAAAAGGAGGGTGGATTTGCAATGGTGGCTGGCCAAGTGTGCCATGGTCCCCTGAGCCACCCCAGCATAGAAGAAGCATTTCTTTACAACCTGCAACTGGGCATCAGCTAGCTAGCTAGCGGCTCTCACCCATTTCATAGTCAGTTTTAGGTCTCCGTGAATAAACACCTAACAAACCCAAGTGAGGAAATAAATCTGGGGTCTTTGTTGTTTATTTATGTTGTTTTGTTTGGGGTATTCATTTATTATTTACTTGTGTCGGGGTCTCACATAGCCCAGTCTGGCTTCAAGCTCACTATGTAACCGAGGATGATCTTGAACTTCTTTTTTAAAAAAAACCATAATTTTATTTTTAAGCATGTATATGTGCAGGGGAGGAGGTGTGTGCTGGTCGGCACAGTGCCTGGGTATGGGGGGTGGGGTCAGGCCCCTTGGAGCTTGAGTTACAAATGATTGTGAATCACCCACTCGATGTGGGTGCTAGACACAGAACTTGGGTCCGTGCAAGAACACTGTGACCAGCGACCATGGGGTCTTAACTATTGAACTATCTCTCCGTGCCTTAAGCCTCTGGACCTTCTGCCTCCACCTCCCTAAAGCTAGAGCTATATGTGCCACCATGCCCTATGTATGTGTGCTAGGGGGAGAACACAGTGTTCCTTGTGTACGAAGCAAGCACTGGACCAGCTGCGGCATGTACCCAGCTCCCTGGCTCCCATGTCCAAAGACATCAAAGGCTTGTGCACTTGGCTGTGTTTCTTCTGGGCACATCAGGTGAGTTGTTTCATCATGGCAGGGACCATGAGACAGAGCCACTGCGTCGTGGGCTCTCCCTTTACAGCAGGACAGAGGACAGCCCTCTAGGACATACCCTCCTAGTGATCTGGTTCCTTAAATTAGGTCCCGCTGCCTGGCGTTTACAAAACATGACGATCATGCCATCAAATTATGAATCCACCCATGGAGATTGGTCCCCTCATGGTTCATTCACGTCCCAAAGGTCCCATCTCTGCTGTGCCAGACAGAGCCTTCTATATGGGATCTCTCTCTCTCTCTCTCTCTCTCTCTCTCTCTCTCTCTCTCTCTCTCTCTCCTCCCCATCCCTTCCTCCATTGTGTCCCACGGACTATGATCATAATTCAGCTAAGCCAGCAAGCCCTGGGAATTCTCCTGCCTCCTCCGCCCCCACACTGGGACTACAGACCCCTCCCCCCTTTACAGAGGTTCCGAGAAACTGGACTCCAGCCCTCGTGCCCGTGCCGCAAGCACGCTGCGCACTGAGCCACCTCTCTACCCTGAGCTCATATCTTCTTGACACCCGAGGCTGACTCTTTAATATTGCTCTCCACAGACTCCAGTGGGTCAAAGATAAATATAAAAATCGAATCCATAAAAAATTATCTACAAGAAAATAGAACAGAATATTTATCTCAGTTCTTGGGAAGAAATAAATTTATGAATATTAAAAATGGAGGCTATCAACAGAAACAAGATGGATGTGAAGAAATCCATAAAGCCAAGGACTCCTGCACAATAAAAAGCAATAAAATAAACATCAGAAGGAAAGCAACAGATAAGGGAAAATATAGCTGATAAATACAATCAGAAATATTTGCTGCTCCAAATATATGAAGACTTGATAAAATATATAAGATGGATGCCCAGATTCTCCAAATTAAGAGATCAAAAGAGATGCTCAGAGAGTGCTAATGGAAATTGAGGTGATAAATCAACCCAGAGAAGAGGCATTCACACTGCCAATTAAAGACAGCGCACACAAAAACCAACTGAAGGTATAATTATACTCATTTAATGAGCAGAGCCAAACAAACTGTCTGAGGGAGGTGGGGTGGGCTATTTTCCCATCAGGTCTCCAACTGGTACAGGTTTTCTTCTTACTCATAACTCACACTGGGGGGTTCCTTCTGGGTACCTGCACAGCTTAGACGCAGTGTGAATCCTGAGACATTTCAGTAGCTATAGGAAGAACTGTGTGTGTGTGTGTGTGTGTGTGTGTGTGTGTGTGTCCCCAGCACTAGTGAGCCAGAAACAAGATCCCAGCCAGCATAACTGAATCCGTGAGACCTCCCTCCTCCCCCTCTCCCATCTCATGCCACACATGCATTTCTCTCTACTGGGATACTGTGGTAGGTTCATAATGAATGGATTGAGCTAAGAGGGACTACATTTCCCAGAATCCCCCATCTCTGTGTTGAAGACTTGAGAGGTAAAAGAGAAATAGACAGTTGCAAGGCTTACCCCAGGAAGGGTAAAAGTCAGCCACCGCATTATGGCTCATAGATCTTTCTTATCTTTCTAATCTGTTGACTTCCTTTGCTGGTGTGGGCAGCACTGGGCCGTCAGTGTTCCTACTTCCCTTGTGTATTCCCTTTCTGCAGGCCGTCAAGGAGGGACCCCACTGTAACCACAGAAGTGTGACTGGAATCCCTCCTCCTGCTTTCTGCTGCAGCGACTGATGACCGCTTGTGAGTGTAGCTATGTAATGGGTGTGAAAGTAGCCAGACTTTTCAGGGTTTCATAAATGCAGCCTCTATGCTGGCATTGACCCCTGAAGAGACAAATGACCACTGTGGTGCACATAACAGAGCCTGTGTACGGAGGTGAGGTGGCTGCCCTGGGTCCCGTGAATCCCACTCTACTTCATGGGTGTTTCTTTTCCTTTTTTTAAAGAATTGTCTTATCTGTGTTTTTACATGTTTTTGTGTGCACCATGTATGTGTAGTATCATGGAAGGTGGAAGAGCAGGTATGGTGCTGTCATGGATGTAGGAACTGAGACTCCATCCCCTGGAGAAGCTGTATGTGCTCCTGACCAGTGAACCATGTCTCCAGCCCCTGTAGGTGTCTCTTGAATCACTATTGGTATAAAAAGAATTGGCTCAGTAGAGGAGCAGTTGGTCAGATGCCATTGAAGAAGGGCCATGCCACAATCTTGGGAGAGCATACTGTAGCCCCGCCCCTCCATCTTCCTTCCACTGGCTTGGATCAGGAGGGAGGGGGAGGATGCCCAGGGAAGCCATATAGGAAAATCTATGTTGGACCGTCGAAGATCCAGCGACAGCCACCATTTACTGGCAACTTCAGGCCATGCCCTCCAGGGTTATTAGTTAAGTCATTAAGAGATACACTTCCAAGTCTTTTTAGATCCTGGGAAGGAGGAGAAATAGGGCATTCCAAAATTATTAGCCTTAAAAAGTCATGAGTTAAAATTTTGCTTCCCACCTCCATGTCTTGGGCTCAATTTCCCACGTACACTGCCACAGGATACTCTGTCGATGATTGCATGAAGTTAGAAACCAGTCTGGGGGGGTGCACCTGTGGGTAGAAGCACTTGCCAGGCAATGCTGACTGCCTGAGTTTGGCTCCCTGGGACCTGTGTAAAAAGTTGGATGTAGTTGTATACATCTGCACCACAGGGTGGGGCAGAAGGCGGTCCCGGGAGAATCTTCTAGAAGCTTGTGGGCCAGTTAGCCTGCAGAGTGGAGAGGCAGAAACAAGAAGAGAGAACTTGTCTCAAAACAAGGTAGAGAGGACTGGAGAAATGGCCTATTTGTTATGAGTGCTTCCTGGTCTTCTGAGGTCCCAAGTTCAATCCCTTTCTCCAGACCACTGAGGAAGCTACCACCGTAGCTACAGAAGTGTGACTGGAATCCCCCTCCCATTTCCTGTTGCTACAATCAATGGCCACTCATCAGTGCAGCTCCCACTTCTGGTGGTTCTCAACAGTCTGTAATTCTAACTGGCCTCTTCTGGTGCCCCTGCAACACACACATGCACACACACACACACACACACGCACACGCACACGCACACGCACACGCACACGCACACGCACACGCACACGCACACGCACACGCGCACGCGCACGCGCACGCGCACGCGCACGCGCACACGCACACGCACACGCACACTTTAAAAAAATGAAAGAAAAAATATGGACGTCAAGACCTGGTCACTCCCTGACCTCGTGCAGTGAATCAACAAGCAAAGAATGATGTGCAGGACTCTGACTAAGGGGCCAATTGAACACCCAAGTAGGGATAGGAGTTCTGTGGGATTCAGGTAATCTCCAGGGGCACCGATCACCTGGCTACAGATGTGGAACACCAAAACCATAAACGACTCAGAATCTGGATGTTGAAGGTTTGGACCATGAGAGCTACAGATGGTTGTTGAGGGCAAAGAGAGCTGACCTGGGTGGAGACAGGATGTGTGTCAGAAAGCCCAGTGCGACCACACAACGCAGATACTGAGCAATGATGAGGATTTTTTCTATTTTGACATGATTATATGGTTTTTAGATTTTTATTGCTGTTTAACTATGTGTATACATGTGGCTGTGTGCACATGAGGGCAGTGCCCATGGAGGCCAGAAGAAGGCACTGGATAGATGCACCAGAGCCAGAGTTAGGAGCAGTGTAAGTCACCCGATTTGGGTGCTAAGAGTTGAACTTCTCTATCCACTGCGCCGTCTCTTCCGGTCCAGTATGAATACGTTCAGTGTCTATTTGACCCCTTTTTCTCTGAATGCGCCTGCCATAGAAGATAAGTCGTATTTGTAATCATTTGTTTTTCATCATGAAAACTCTAAAACAGATAAGGGGAAATGGGCACAAGTGTGAAGGAAAGTAGACAGACCCTGGAGTTGGATAAAAGGAAACGTTGTTCTCTGTGTTTGGGGGCAGGTGGTGCCTCTGTCATATGAAGAGCACAGGCGCTTCATGTCGTGGTGACTGTAGGGTACAGGTCTAGAGGCTTTGGAGTATATAAGTCTATTCATAGGTATAGACTTCTCTATTGTCTGTGAATTAAACAGAGATTAAAGAGACACATGCCAACGGACTCCAGTTTCCCTGTGTGAAAAGAGTAAAACTAATATTTATCTAATAGACTTATAAAAGTAAATGGCATGGCTTACTGCATAGGAGACACTCAATTATTGACGTTTTTAGCTTAAAGGGAGAAAATAAAGAAAGTAAGAGGAGGTGGAGAAAGAATAAAGGAAGAGGGGAAGGGAGGAGGAAGGGGAAGAAGAAAGGGAAGAAGCAGAGGGAGGGGGAGGAGGGAGGAGGGAAGAGGGAGGGGGAGGAGGGAGGAGGGAGCGTGGTGTGAGTGGACACCAGCCCGAGCATTAATAAATGTGGAAGATAATCAACAGAATTCAGAAGGATTTCTCAGGCTCAGGCTTCAGAACACTCATACATCAATTTTCTGTTTTAATAAGCAATCTCATCTGCTGCTGAGGGAGATAACAGGAGGACTGTCCATCTTCGCATGTGGAATTCTCTCCAAGCTATTCTTTGGGTGTTAACAATGTTGCGGCTCCAGGCGGGCACGTGGCAAGCATCGCTGTGGGTTCACTTATGCCAGACAATATGAATTGTTTAAATTGGGACATGAATCATCCCAACAGATGAGAATGAAACACAGGGATGGCCATGGTTTATGAGTTTGTTTGATATTAAGAAATGCTAGGAGAGCCTGCCTCTATATCTGTGGGTTTTGGTCCTGTGGAGTCAACCAAATGCATATGGAAAGTATTTTTTAAAAAAGCTCGTGTGTATAGTGAAAATGTGTGGACTTTTTACTTTGTTCTTTTAAGAGTTTTTGTCCACTATTTTGTGTGTTTCGCCTGCATGTTATCTTTGTAGCATGTATATGCAGTACCAATAGAGACCAGAAGAGGGCGCTGGATTCCCCCGGCTTAGGAGTTGCAGCTTGTTGTGAGTCACCATAGGCATGCTGGGAATCAAACCTAATTTCTTTGCAAAAGCAGCCAGTGCTCTTAACCACCGAGCCATGTCCCCAGCCAAACCATACAGCATTATAGCTATTTAATAGCTGTGTGTGTGTGTATGTATGTGTGTGTGTGTGTGTGTGTGTGTGTGTGTGTATGTGTGTGTGTGCTGGTCATTGTAATAAATCCAGAGGCGACTTCAAAGTTATGGAGGATAGGTGTGAGTTATCTGCAAATCCTGTACCATGCGTATAAGGGATTTGAGCATCTGTTGATTTCAAGGTCCAAAGGGGATCCTGGAACCAATGCCCTAAAGACACTGAAGGACAAGTCTCTAAGGGCGTGCCTCCTTCACCCCCCAGAGGTAATCACTGTGTCATTTCAGTTTGTTTTCATGTGCACATGGAGTTCATCCATGTGTGCATGTATGCTCATGTGCGCGCATGCATGGGGAGGCCTCCTGTGTCTTCCTCGTTCACTCTCCACTCTGTTCACTGAGGCAGATTCAGATGGACCCAGGGCTCACTGATATGACTCATCCAGCGAGCCAGCTTGCTGTGTCTGTCTGTGCCTCTCGGGTACTAGGATCACAGCCGAGCTGTAATCCACCTGAGACCCGGCGGTCTTGGCTCCAGTCCCCACGGGTGGAGCAAGTGCCTTGCCCACTGGCCCACTGCCCTGGCCCTTTATCATTTCGTTTACTCGTCAGTTTTACTTTCGCAAGCATTCCTACACTGAGTCACATCCTTCAAAGCCGTTGCTACGCTACGAGAGGGAAAGGCAAGGTGGTCACTCTTGGATGAACAACTGAGCTAGCAAGGCCTTGGGACCGAGGGCACAGAGATGACAGACTCTCAGTGCTTAGTTTACCAGGAATCCCCTCAACTGTGGACAGAAAAGAAAGTGAGCATCTGGGGCACCTCATCTGGGAGCCACATCTGGACTCCCTGCTCTGTGGGTGTGGCTAAGCAGCTGCTCTCCTGGGACCTTCCTTGATTTTCCTTATCTGTCTCCAACAATGGGTTCCTCCTGTTGGTTTCATTTTCTTTCTGGTCTGTTCTCTTATTCTGGTGGACTGTTTCCTCCAGCACATTACTGAAGAGCAATTCAAGGAAAGTAAGGTTGTAACTGCACACCTGAAGATGTCACATTATTTGGCCCTTACCCATAGGTGATGTGTGCCAGGGAGGTACAGACAGGTGATCAGCGGCTGGGTGTAGAATCCTGCTCCGACAATAATTTCCTTTCAGAAGATTTTGATTGTTTCTTTATAGCTTCTACATGCTGTTGTGGAGTCCACGGGCATTTCAATTCTCGACACTTTCCAAATGACTCATAATCTCTTTGCAAGCTTTTGAAAGATTTCTACTTGTCCATAGAGTTCTAAAAGTCCTCCCACTTGTTTGGGTCTATGACAACAGGTACTGGCTGGTCCATCACAACAGCCATTGGTTGGTCCATCACAACAGGCATCCCTTTCCATATGGACACAGAAACCATCCCAAACACCTCCTAAATTTAATAATGAAGCCCCTACACTTCTAGATGAAGATGGATTGTCTTACAGAGCCAGTTTTAAACTTGTTTGATCCATCAGTGACAATGCATCTTGGTCTAAGCCATCAATGATAACATGCCTCATTGAACACGCTGCTAATAACCAATCAATCAGTGATAACCTTAGAGGGTTGGTCAGTCAGCCACCAACTTGCTCTAGTGAGTATTATGGTCTATATATAATGAACTACTCACAACTATGATTATACTTTTGAAATTAATGTGGTTTGAATTATTTTACTTTAGCTTTTTAACACTTATATATGCATCCATGGCTATAAGCTTAGCTGTATAATGACAGGCCATACAAAGGGCTTTGAGAAGTTGAATTAAACAGAGTTTCTTGGGCATAGCTTTTAGCTTCAGATATTAAGTGACAGCCTTTTTGTTTTTTACATAACTTCAGCCTTGACTCCTCATTATATCTATGTGCACACTTCTCATCGTGCCACACCCAAAGCTGCCACAGATGTGACATATGACAGCTTGCATCTTACCTGAGCTTATGACAAGGGTCTCCCTCCTGGACTTCAGAAGTCACTGAGGCACACACATTTGGTTCCCAAGGCTCCCTTCCTGCTACATAATGAATTAAACATCTCCTTCTGGAAACTTTCCAGCTCTTTTTAAATTATTTCTTTTTATTTTAAAATTATGGGTATCTGTATATATCTACGTGTGGGTGTGTGAATGGGAGTGCAGTTGCCCACATAGGCCAGGAGAGGGCACTGGGCTCCTGGGGCTGGTGTGAGCAGCAGTTGGGAGGCACCTGATGTAGGTGTGGCATGAACTGTTAACAGATTAGATATTGTATCGGTGGGAGAGTTGGCTTTCTTGGTATTCTAAGAAAACGGAAGCACCTGCAGGCACATCTAAGATGCAGATCATGTATTTTGATGAGCACAATGTAAAGCTCACAAGAATCAATGAACACTAAGTATGGATTGCAAGTTTTTCTGAAGCATGCCTCTAACCCATGACTCTCATTGCCGGTGATAAATGTGGGGTGTGCGGGGAGAACTATTAATCATCCATTAGCTTGTTAAAGCTGTGCACGCTGGGAGGAGAAGGTTGCTCTAGCGAGTCCGAGCCTCACTCACAGAAGATGAAAACTTCATTGTCCGCACCTCTAGGGTTCAGGGTCCTTTCATAAGCAAATAGTGAGACTAGACTTGGCCACTGGCCGCCATTAAGAACATCCCTGTGGTGTCCAGGGACCAAGGTGGGTTACTTCTTGGTTGCTAGGGCAGATTCTGATGCCCAGAAGGGGGCGGGGCTCCTGGAACCATAACTGGCTCTAGGAATCTTTGGAACCGTCTTCCTTCCTTCCCCCATCCCTCCGTCCCTCCCTCTCTCCTTCCTCAGTCCGTCCGTCTGTCCCTCTGTCTCTCTGCATGTGGAGTTCAAAAGTCAACCACTAGTCTCCTCCGCTCTTGCTCTCAGCCTTGCAGTCTCTTTGGGGTCGCTGCCTCTCGCTTTCCTGGAGCTCGCCTATTTGGTTAGACTGGCTGTCCCGTGAGCACCAGCGATTCTTCCATTACTGGCTCCCCGGGGCTGGGATTGCACGTGTGTGTCATCTCTTTATTGTGTAGCTTTTAGGGGGTTTGAATTTAGGTCCTCATGCATGGACAGCAAGCACTTTGCTTGTTGAGGCACCGCCCCAGCCTCCGGAGCTGTTTCTAAAAGTAACCTCTTGAAGACCATGTGCCCCTGCTGGTTGGACTCCTGGAGTGGTCCTGCGCCCTGCTCTTCTGTACATGGCCGCTTAGCATCTCCGTTGACTTTGTTTTGATTGCAATCCTTCAAAATTCCTTCTTTATTTTTGTGACTTCGAACTGGGAGAACTCCGACTCTTGCAGGCTGCAGTCCCGAGTTCGCAGTCACTAGACATCTGACCTCTGCCTTGACCAGCTACTCATCCTATAAAAGGCAGCATCCCATGCTGCCTCCCCACCGATCACGTGAGCAAACCGAGGATTTGCTCAAAAAAGATCAAGTTTAGAAGCAGCGTGGTTAGGATTTAAACTTACTTCACTGTAACTAAAAATCCCACTTTTTCCCCCTTTCGGGTTTCTATTCTTCTCTTCCAGGGATCTCTGACAAAGCTTTGACTGTCTAGCTTCTAGTCCTTTCTGCATTCCTGCCTGCATTCAGCTCACACATCCCATGCACCGACATGGACAGCAATGGAAAAGGACAAGGAAGATTAATCTTGGCTCCACATAAATTTGCCTCTCCTCTTGGTGACAGGACCTGACAGAGGGGGCTCTCTGCGAAGTTTTCGTGGGCACTTAGTCAATACTTATCGAGGGAGGAGGTGACAAGAACAAAAACTCATGTCCCTCCAGCTTCAGCAAAGGGAAGGGATTCAGCCTCGGAGCTTGTGACCTGAATGAACATCCCCAAGATAGATGGATGGATGGATGGAAGCTCCTGGGGAAGGACGGAGTTGCACTGTACCTCTGAAGGTGTGTCTCCGAACGGCTGCATTTTCCAGTTGCGAGAAATGAGGTCCAGAGAAGGGAAGAGATGTGTCCATACCTTACAGCCTTAGCGTGTGTCAGCACTCAGCTTTCTATGTCTGTGTGTGTTTCTATGAGTCTGTGTCCAAGGCAAGGTGTCTGCCATTGATTCCTATTATAGCTCAGATCTGGACTGGTCTCCTCGCACAGGCGCATGTAGAGAACATTTGGTCTCTAGTTGGTGGCACTATTAGAAGTGGTGGCCATGTTAGGAAGTAGTTCACCTGGGGCACTGTGGGATTCTGTCCTCCTTGCCTGATGTGACAGCTGCCATCCTGAGATCAGAGAAGCTGTGAATAGCTGCACTAGACCCTCCCAAGGTGTCACCTGTTAACAGTTCCTCACAGAAGGGGACAGGAAAGGTCATTAGATCCATCTGAGATGGCATCAACTCCCTCCCTCCTGTCCCCAACAACCACATGCTCTCAAGGGGTGCTAGAATGTACAGAAGATAGGAGGTTAATAGCAGAGGGCCTTCCATTTGCTAAGCTTTGGGGAGTGCTTCAGGTGGATTTAGGATCCTGAAGGCCATCCAGTAGCATCTAGCGAGGATGGAGCCACCTCACTTTGCTAAATCCACAACGAGAGGTCTTATGTGCTTCCTCATTAGTGTGGAGGCTGACAACTGAAGTTACATGTGCATGTGTGCACATGTGTGTGCATATGTGCACATGTGTGCGCATGTGTGTGCATGTGTGCACATGTACGTCCATGAGCATGGAGCCAGAGGGCATCTGCTGTCTTCCTCGATTGCCTTCCACTTTAGTTTTTTGACAATTCTCCCACTGAATCCATAGCTAAGCATTTGGCTAGAAGGGCTAACTAGAATAAGCCTGGGAATCTTGTCGTCTCTGCTCTCTTTGGCACCTGATGACTTGCTTTTGCACGGGTGCTGAAGGTCCGAATTCAGGGCCATGTGCTTGCTTAGCACGTACGTTACAGACTGCTCCGTCTTTCCAGCACCAAGACCTGAAGTTTTAATTGCATTCCATTTAATAACCGTGAATGTGGACTGAAGTGGTCACACTTGCTGCTGCTGCTGCTACGGAGTCATGGGTTGGCCTGGTGATGTTTGTATTCTGACGTTAATACAGATGCTAATCCTCCACAGGGGTTACCCCATTGGGTAGACCATCAGGTACTCAGGTATTGCCATGTGAACCTTCTCCCCATTTTAGCAGGTCAGTAAAAGGCTAGAGCCTGTGATTAGGCAGTGTAGGGGAAAGTTAGGCTTGGAGGCTTGAGAGTGGGGACAGGTAGAGAGAGGAGAGAGGATGGAGGGAAAGGAGGAAAGGGGACAGAGAAAGGGGAGGAAAAGCCATGATGGACCAGAACCATGTGGCCGGGAGAAACGGCAAGTAGAAAGGGGTCTTGTAGCTGGGGAACAAGTTAGTATAGCCCTAGATCTGCCCCATCTAGGAGTGTGACTTATAGTTAAAATATCTGGATTGTGTGTCTTTTATATGGGCTTATTAGGGTTGGAAATTCCAGCAACACTACTGCATCAGACTGCACAGGTGAGAACCTATTACTGCTCCTCCCTGCCTGTGCTCTGGGTATCTGTCCCCCTGAGACACAGCTCGCTCTCTCTCACCCCCTCTCAAGCTCGCCCTCCCACAATCAGAGAGCGCTATAATGACAGCCATGACTTCAGCTCCGAGAAAGGAAAAGACAGGAGGGTAAATAGCATTAAAGAGCCCAACGTGAAGATTAAATGACTACAGACCAGAAATCCTGTTGAGCCAGCCCTGCCTAATGAACCGTAGCGGATATCAGTCTGACCCACAAGGTGTGCACGTGGGCGCATCCCCCAGCCGGAGGCTCATGGATGCCTTCCTCAACAGTTCGGGGCCATCTGCTGCTAGTCTTCCCTCCGTCCCTATGGCTAGTCTGCCAGAGGGCCACTCAGTCATGAGTTTCTTCAAACAAGGCTCCTGGGATTCAGCCTGGCTCCCTGCTGAACGCAGACGAACAGGGCTGGAACAGAGAAGGACAGCCAGACGAAAGCACACAAGACTCGCCTCCCTATGAAATTTCTGCGTCAACACCACCCTGGAAGTGACTCAGTTTCCCCTTTATCCCATCTGGATTACAAATTGCAAAGGGTGGCACGCCACATGTGCTCACGCTGAACTGCACATTCCTGAACCTGTCACTCGTGGATGAATTCAGCTGTGAGCCCAACAGCTACTGGGAATGAGCACTCTCTGACCAAGCGCTGAGCCATAGACTATTGAAGAATCCGATGCAACAGGGGCAACTAGTTCAAGGCCAGCCTAGGCAACGTGAAACTGTCTCACAACAAAATTAAAACAAACAGAATCCTTATAGGCTTCATGGTGGCTCAGCAGGGAGAAGCTACTTTCTACCAAGCCTGAGTACCTGAGTTGATTCTCTGGGGCTAATGTTGTAGAAGAGCAGCACTGGGTCCTGCAAACTATTCCCAGACACACACACACACACACACACACACACACACACACACACGCACACATGCACACGCGCATACGTGCACATGCACACACACACACATGCACACACACACACACACGCGCACACACGCGCGCACACACACACGCACACATGCACACACGCACACGCGCATACGTGCACACGCACACACACACATGCACACACGCATGCACATGCACTTGCACACTCGCACACACATGCGTGCACAAACACTAAAACGTAAGAAATGTAATCGCAGCACTGGGGAGATACAGACAGGCAGATCCCTGGGGCCCCTACTTGGCAAGTTCCAAGTCTCAGGGAGAGACCCTGTCCCAAGACAAATGAAAACCAAGGCAAACAGGACCTGAGGAACGACATGCAAGGGGCTGACCATGCAAACAGTGATACATGCACACTCGCGAGTGAGCCCCATTCACAAATGCATCTGAACACACATGCACACACATATACAATAACTAAACAATGATGCTGTGCACAGACTCCTCTCCCCTCCACTTGCCACAAGGAGAGCAGTCTCGTCTTCCCAAGTCTTGCTAGCTCTCTGCTTTGCAGCCTTAGCCTTCCTCTCAGTACACTGTGGAGCCATGGTGGGATTGATGTCTTCTCCCCGCAGAGAGGGAAATTCGCCCGCTAGGGGGCTCTGCTCATCAAAGAGGACTTTCCCTAGACTCCATCTCCTCCCAGTCTCCTAGGAGCGTTCCAATCAGACTCCAGGGAAATGGGAAGAAGAATTGGATGCCTGTTCCCTTTGCCTGCTTTCCCCGCAGTCCCTGCTGTCCCCAGCTCCAATCTCGCACTCCTCAGCTCCAGGGGAATTTGCATATTAATTTGAAAGTGAGATGGCTTATTAGCCATAACCTGTCATGTATCGCCCAGTACATCTGGACCTGGATTAGATTCAATATTGCCACAGAATAAAGACAGAGGGGGGAAAAACCCTCAATAATTTAAACTCATTATTCTACTAATCCTCGCGCTTGGCTGGGCTCCCTGGAGGTGTGTTAGGAGGTAATTGAAAACATGAGCTTCTCAAAGAAGACATCTGGGGTGAGTACTGCTGTAGAATGCACTGGGCCCCATGCGAGCTTCCTCTCATTTACCCTAGAGGAAGAGAAGAGAGGGGTGAGGGGTGGGAGTGGGGTGGGGATGGGGCGGGACTCCAAGAGTTGGAGAGGAACCATGAAGATCACCTTTTAGGACCAGGGACATCAGGAGACTGCAGGAAGGATACAGATCCAGCAGAGAGGAGAAGAAGGAAAGCCTATTGCAGAGCCCCACTTGAAATTCTTTCCCATCCCATACCCCACCCTGGCGGGGGCCTCTGAAGCCTTGTGCTAAAGAGAGTGTCAAGTTCTACTTTGCAGACGGCTTATTAAACGTGTTTGACACCATTTTGTTTGACCCCATTGATTGAGGTCTGTTAAGGCAAGGTCTCACGGTGCAGGCCGGTGTGGCCTTGAACGTCAGTCACAGAAATAGCCCTGTCTCTGCCTCTTGAATGCTGGGTGGGACTCAAGGTGTGGGCCACCACACTCAGCCTGGATTTTCTTCCTACTGATTCCAGACGTGGCAATTCTGCGAGAATGTTGCTAAGCATCTTGTGGTCACCAGAGCAGCTTTGATCTCTAAGAATCCTCTATCAAGACCTGATGTGGTGGTCCATGCCTAGGAAGGGTTGCTGCGGGTTTGAAGCCTGCCTGGGCTACATAGGGAGTTGCAAGACAGCCAGAGCTAGTGAGATCCCATCTCAAAACAACAATAAAAAACTGAATGAGAAGCAGGGGGCTTGGGGGAGGTGGCTCAGTCAGCACAGTGTTTCCTGTGTAAGTATCAGAAGTTGAGTCCAACGGCCAGGACTCATATAAAGAAAACCGGATGTTACAGTGTGTGTCTGGGAGAAGGCAGAGACAGATTCTGAGAATATGCTGGCCAGCTAGCCTAGCCAAAATGACAGGCTGAAGGCTTGGTGAGAGACTGTATGTGATAAAAGAAGACACCTCAATATCAAAGTCACCCACATTCAAACAACACACACACACACACACACACACACACACACACACACACCACAGACACAGACAGACAGCATCTACCATCATCATCAAAAAAAAAAAAACAAAAACCCTAAGAATTACCCAGTTCACCTTGTCAGTACCAAGCCTGTGAAGCCCTGAGAGAGGAGTGATCACACCCCTGGGGCCGGCCCCCTCCCCCCCCCAGTCTCCACTGAGTCCAGGCCATGCCTTTGCAGACATTATTCTTTTGAGATGGGGGTCTCTTGCTGAACCTGCTCCTAGGTGGTAGCCATCACTAGGATCAGAGGCACATGTGCCTGCGTGGGTGCTGTGGATTTCACCTCAGGTCCTGACCTGCTGAGCCATCTCCCAGACGCAGGTTCTATGCCTCTGAATTCCTCTTGCACATAAGGCTGGTGGGCACAGGGCTGCCTTCTGCTGCCTGTGGGTTAGTTACCTCCAGCTGGGGCTCTCGCCCTGGAAGGCAGGAAGAGACATCCCGGCTTGGCAAGAAATGACAAATGTCCAGAACAGAGATAGGTCCTGTGTAAGACAGCATCCTGGAGTCTGTTTCCTAGAGTGGATGGAGAGGCCTCTCCCAATGGAGTCATCCATTCTTTCTGGAGGCCCTGAGTGAGAAATCCCCATGTGTCAGGGCTGTGCTTCTTCAACATGATGACATCCCCCTAGCACAGGATGGAGAGCGACCAGGTGGTTGGGAATCTCCATTCATCATGCCCAGGGAAAGAATTGCAATGAGACTCTAGATGCCAAGGCTGTGATACTTGGCCATGCCTGAGGATAGGCACAGTGATCTAAGAAGGCAACATGTTCCAAGAACACAGCGACATCATCCATGCAGCGGCACGCTCGCTGCCCCATGGTCACAACTTCGTAGCCAGGTCAGAAGTTGAGGTGACCTGTGGAACCACAGAGCTTGGGACTGCTATGTGACATGAGGGCAGTGTGATGTCTGTGTTGGTTATAGGGGAAAGGGCCTGGATCACAAGGCGTCCTAAAACCAGATGAACTGGGGTGGGCGTGGCAAACAGATCAACGATCATCTGAGGATGAGGCTGGAGAGATGGGAGTGTAAAAGATTCCTCCAGTGTCCTAGTTAGGTTTTCCATTGCTGTGAAGAGACACCATGACCAAAGCAACTCTTAGACAGGACATTTAATTGGGACTGGCTTACAGATTCAGAGGTTCAGTCCATTATCATCATGGCCAGAAGCATGGGATCATCCAGACAGACAGAGTGCTAGCTGGAGAAGGAGCTGAGAGTTCTACTCCTTGATCCCAAAGCAGGCAGAGGAAACTCTCTTCTGCAGACAGGAAAAGGATCTCTTTCACAATGGGCAGTGCCTGAGCTTACAACCTCAAAGCCTACCCCAAAAAGGACACACCTCCTCCCACAAGGCCACACCTCCTAATAGTGCTGCTTCCCATGGGCCAAGTGTATTCAAACCACCACACCTACCTCCTCCTCCAAAGAGGGAGCTGGTCCCCACCTCAGCTGCTCAGAGCACTCATGGACCAAGCCAATTGTTTAGTGATCTGTGCAGTGGTCTGTGTGCTGGCCTGCTTGGCCATCCCCACTGGAAAACACACTGCACAGGGACCCCAGTAGCCTCTCTTATTCTTTCCTAAGCCTTACAGTGACCTCTTTCTAAGACTGAGGGGCCTCAATCCAGGCCTTCTACTTGTTACATATTTAAAATGCCAGGATGTGGCAAGATGGCTCCGTCTCTAAAAGTGTTTGCCAGGCATGGTGGCGTATGCCTCTGACCCCAGCTCGAGCCAGAAGGAGACCTGAGACTCACTGGCCAGCCAGTCTAGCTGAACTGGCTAGCTTATGACTAACTGATGAAAGGCTGCTTCAAAAGTCGAGGTAGAGGCTGGAGAGATGCAGCGTGGTTAAGGGCACAGGCTGCTTCTGCAGAGAGCCTGAGTTTGGTTCCCAGCCTCCATGCTGGGTGGCTTGTTCTCACTCCAGGTGGTGTGACACAAATGCACGGACCCCTCCCCAGACACATACACATAATTAAAAATAGTGGAAAGAAGCTAAGGTGGACAGCTCCTGAGGCGTGAGGTTTTCCTCAGTCTATACATGCATGCATGCACACACACACACACACACACACACACACACACACACACACACCAAAAATGTCAGCCTGGAGCACCCCAGGCAGGGCCCCATTAAAGAAACCCTGTCCTTGCTACTTATGCTATGCCAGTAATTTTTCTGCAAAGACCAGTCTGTGTCAGGGTGTTAGGCATGTACCCAGAAAAGGCAAGAGCGGTAAGAGAGAAAGGAAAAATGCAGCCAATTTGGGTATTTGGCAGCCTGTAGACGTCGAAGCAATCAATTTGTCAGGTGGAATTCAATTTTTCTTTTCCTACGTTCAGCCAAAATCAGAGTCCACAGGCTTCGCGGCGTCTGGGAAGTCTCGCTGTGGAAGACGGGCTGGCTAATTGTCCTCCCTCGCTTGGTGATTCCGGCCGATTCTGAGATACATAAATAAGACTGTTACTCGAGTACTGGGGAAAGTGGGATTTATTAATTTAAACGAGCTGGTGTGGAGGTCTCTGGGGAGGGCGCCTGTGTTATTCACTCGCGAGTCCCAGGGTGTAATTTACAACGAGTTCTCGCTCTCTGTTTTGGACTCAGCCAATGCCGGGGCATAAATTCTTCCTGGTTATTATTTCCATAATTCATTATTCATCGAATGTTGACTTTGTGTAACACAAGCAGCGAACAGAGACGAAATCTTCCCAAGGGACAGGAAAGACACATCTGCAGCAATTCCAAGGAGACAAGGTGTGATTCACGGGAGGGGGGTGCCTGCCCGGGACCAGGTCGGAAGCTTTGGAGTTCCCCGTAAGTCTTTGGCTAAGGCTTCTCAAAAAACAACGAGCTTTGGGGCAAGGACAGTGTAATTTAGACTTAGTTGTGAATGGCTGGAAAATTGGAGCTTTTTGTTGACACGAAGAATTCAAGAAAGGAGAAAGGGTTATAGTACAAGAGCAGGGGCAAAACCAAGGTCTTAGGGTTGGGGGAAGGTAGCCGGCATGTTCATTCCAAACAATTCCTTCGCTTTTACTTTCAGTCAAGAACCAAGGGTCAGGAGACAGCAGCACAGTCACCTTCATTATAACACCAGTCACAATGACCAACAGTCATGAAATCAGCCTGGATGCCCATCAGTGGAAATGTGGGTAAAGAGAATGTGGTATGTGTACACAGTGGAGTATTACTCAGCCATGAAAAATGAGTGAAGCCAAGGTGTGGTTTTCTTTTTTGTTTGTTTGTTTGTTTGTTTTTCTCTGTTTTTTTTTTGCAGTAAAGAAAGGATAGATCTGGAGATCACCATGTAATGTAAAATAAACAAGACTCAGATACATAAATACATTGTGCTTTCTCTTATGTATAAAACCTAGACACAACAATTACATACAAATAAAAGAGGACTATTAAGGATAAGGGAAACAGGAAGATATGGGGGAAATATAGTCAAATTACATTATAGACACATATGAAAATGTCTTTGGGGAATCATCATTTTGCACAGTAATTAATGCTAACAATACCCCCGCCCCGCCCCAGACAGGACCTCATACAGCCTTGAACTTAAAAAGCTGCCAAGTGTGACCTTAAACTTCTGATCCTCCTGTTTCCATCTCCCCCAAGTGCTGGGGTTGTCCCAGGCCTCAGAAGTCAAATAATTTAAATATACATCCATGCAAATATTAAATAAGGGAAGTCGAGACAGGTGGGGCAGAGGTGACCAGGCACCCACAGGCTCCCAGAGTTCCATTTTCCCTCCATGCTCATTCGCTTTATTTCTCAACAGCACCAAACAGCAGTGGGGCTGGGAGGCGCGTGCCAGCTGACAGAACATTTGAGACCTAGCAACCGATAGCAATTAAGTGCTGCTTGGCTCTGCCTCTGCCTGTGCTAGGAATTATGGAGCAGACAGAAATGATTTCGGAGCATCAAGGAAGGCTGAGTGGCTCCGCGGCATGCCCTTCTTACCCCTTCCCTTCCTCAAGCCTTCGGTAAGCACCAGGCTTTGTGCTCTGCGGGCAAGGGGCTGAAGTGGGGGCTGAGACAGATCAGAGGGGTGTCTAAGGAGAGGCCCAGTATCTCAGCTGCAAAGCGAGGTACCTGACCACCTCACCAGAGGGCTGGGAGGGAACCCACCCTGGTCATCGAGTGCCTGCTGCAGACGACTCAGCAGGAGTAGCAGTCACTGCTGCCCTGAGCGGCAGGACTCCCAGACTTCTGTGCGCTGCAAACCAGGGTTCCCACCAAGCAACTGCCTTTGTTTTGAGCCCCCCATAAAGTACTTCTCCATGCATACATATACACATATTTATCATAAAATATCATTTGAGCATGCTGGCACATGCTGCAATCCCCATACTCATGATAATGAGACAGGGGAATAAGTCTTTGAAGAAAATCGGGGCTATATAGCTATATATTTATATATTTAGCTATATAGCTATATAACTCTGTCTAGCTAAGCCTGGACTATATGAGACACTGTCTCAAATAGCGTGTAGGGGATGTGGGGGAAAAGGCTTAGTGGTTAAGAGTACTTGTTGAACTTCCAGTTCAGCCGGTTTCAATTTCCAGCACACATTTGGTAGCTTACAACCATAGGAAACACTGGTGCTAGGGGTTCCAGCGCCCTCTTCTGGCTTCCAAGGGAACTGCATGCACATGGTACACATACAAGCAATCAAAATACCCAGGCATGTTAAATAAAAATAAACAAGTCTGTGGTGAAGCACACACACTCTTGCTTCCGCATTCGTCCTTCTTCCATTCAGCCTTCCATTTGTGAGGTTCGTTTCAATTGGTTTGTGACTGACTTACATCTACCTGTGAACCTCGGACCCCGTTCTGTGTTCAAAGAATAATATCCATTTCTAGAAGCTTTGTGGGGCCCTGGGGAAGACATTCTGGACACCAACGTATTTATAGTTTCCCCTCAATTTCTCATGGACTCAATTCTATTTATTTTGGTGAAGTGTGAGATGTTCGTAACTGTCCTTGAATCCTATTTGGAGGACCTAGAGAGACAGCTCAGGGCTTAAGAGCCCTTACACTCACTCAGGGTGAGTCACACTACCTGTAACTACAGCTCCAGGGGTACCCAGGTATCACTGCCTCTTCTGGTTACAGGGGGCACTGCACTCACGCATATACACATACACATAAATAAAAGTAAATTAAAAATCCCATTTGGAAACATACATTCAAGGGAGTGATAATAACCGATGGATGTTAGTTACAGGCTCTCCAGCCTGGCGCTCATCCGAGCGTTGGCACTTTGCAACTGGGTGGCCTCCAGCTAGACATTTAGATTTTCTGGGCCTTGGTGTGTTCCATTAACAATGGGCCTGATGGGGCCGGAGAGATGGCTCCAAAGGACTGGGCGGGAACCACGGCCTGTCACTTCAGCTCCAGGACATCCGGTGCTGTTTTCTATCTTCAAAGTCTTCTGCTGCTGCCTCGTCATTGTGAGTGTGGGGAGTGCAGTGTGTGCCGGCATGTTTAGTTCAAACAATACATGGCTCCTCTTAGAGGCAACGTGTAGCCATAACAGATGACAAGCTGATCAGGAAGATGAGGCAGAAGGTGAGGCCTGTGGTGCTGAGGGAGAAGGCGGAGCCAGAACCAGCCCGCGCAACGGACAATTCCACTCCCAACAACTTCTTTGCTGGGAAAAAAAAAAAGATGCTTTTAAAGCTTTATATATGTGTCTGACTGTGTGTCTTTGAGAGCAATGTGTATTGGTGCCTGTAGAGGCCAGAAAAGAACATCAGATTTCCTGGAGCTGAAGGTACAGGCTGTGGTGCCCCGCCCGGACCTCTGGAAAAGCTGCAGGTCCTTTTTTTTTTTTTTACCACAGAGCCATCTCTCCAGCCCCACCATGCCCATTTTCAATGAAACACACCAAGGCTTAGAAAAAATCTAAATGTCTAGCTGGAGGCCACCCAGTTGCAAAGTGCCAAAGCTTGGATGAGCGCCCAGTCTGAGCAAGTTCTAGAAAATTCTCTCTCCTGACGTTGGGTCCATCCCTGTGCTTCATAGAGAATGACCCTTGAGTCCCTCATAGGCGATCCCTGCAAGCTCCTGGCTTGCTGCCCTGATCCACTCATCTGTCACCAAAGCCGGCAGTGACAAGCCTCCTCCCAGCAAGCCTGAGTGTGTGACTGCGGAGACAGAAACCCTGATTTTCATGCAAATGAACTCAGGGCTGAAGACTCCAGCGCAGCCGGCTTCTCCCACCCCAGCAATAGCAGAGCCACTGACATCTTTCAGCAGAGCCCAGGGTAGTCATTGGCACCCGAGCCTTCAAGTGGTCCTACAGTGAGACTGTACCCAATCTGGGTTGACCTCTACAGAGGTGGCACCATATGGACACTGGGAAAGGCTGGAGCCCTTACTTACTTAGGATGCAGGCTCAAGGCGAAGGCATGCCTCTCCACTCTGTAAGCAGCTCAGGTACTCACAACATCCGGGGAAGCAGCAGTTAGCCCAAAGTGTCCTCTGGGTGCCAACACTGAGAGTCCCAGTAAGAGATGGTCCACCCCGAAGGACCTGAACAGTCTGTCCCAACTTATCAGGATGGAGAGAACCCTATCGTTTGCTAATGAGAATCCCAGGAGCCCCTTTGCAACAATTTGGCTTCTACAGTTCAGGTTATCAATCATGTGCTCAACAAAGGAAATGGAAAATTCCAGAAGGAAACATTTCATAGCTCTTAAATCACATGTCATTCTGAGTAGCAAGAAATTTGATGTCTGCTTCATCTAAGTCAGGACTCAGATCAGTCCTTTGGCCAGCATGTCCCTGACATATACACTCCCCGTGCCTGCTAGTCCCATAAGGCTGTCTTGATATAGGTACTGATGTCACAGTGTCTCAATGCCATGGTCAGGCCACCCTTGTTTTGGACAATAGCATCAATAAATGCAAACACACTTGAGGCAGGGTAGAAAGACAAGGCAAAGAGCACGCTTGAGGACCGAGTTCAAGTCCCAGCTCTCATGTAAAATGTCAGATGTGGTTACCCACTGCGGGGAGGAGAGATCCTGGGGGCTGACTGGCTGACTGCCAGCCTAGTTTTCAGTTCAGTGAGAGACGGTTTCAAAGGAATAGGGTGGAGAGTGATCCCTCATACCGTCCTCTGGCCTCTGCTTACACACACACACACACACACACACACACACACACACACATACACCACCACCACCACCACCACCACCACACCACACCACACCACACCACACCACACCACACCAGTGAAATGAAATAAAGGAAACCAGGTGCCCACCTGACCTGGGAGTTCAGCAAGCTTCTGCTTCCTCCGGTGGCCTCTGATCTGCCTTTTCATGTCCTAGTACATCCCACTGACACCTGTGCATCCTCAGGGAGTCATTCCATCCTCAGGGAGTCATTCTGTCAGTAATTACCCATGGAAAGAATAAAGCGACCCTCCTTAGGGCTGGGTGGGAAGGATGGAGAAGAAGGAAGGGCCATTGCCACAGACCATGGGGTGCCGAGGGCCCACAAACTAAGACTAACCCAGCCTTTCCTCAGCCCCAGAGTGCTGCCTGTCTTGAGCAAGTAATTCCTGTGCGACCCTGAAAGCCCAGCTTTCGTGTCACCCCAGCTTGGTACAGCCATTTCTCATTTGTTACCGATAATCCCAAGCTAGGTCCACACAGCTTGCATTAGCGTCTCTACCTAGGTTCATTCAGGCTTTGCGCTAAGGAGCAGGTAGGTTAAGCCGTCAGTCTAACGTCACACAGCTTGGCTGTGGAGGAGGAGCCGGGATACATCCCTGTGCGGCTGACTCTGAGCCTCCTAATGCTAGCAAGGTCCCTTATGGACAATGGCTGCTAAATGCTTGTGACCATAGTCTATCTGCACTGAAAGATGAGTTCTTTATCCTCCTGAGTGAGTATCCTCCTGCACCCCAGGGGTGAGGGGGTGGGGTTGGGGGTGGGGGGTTGGGAGTTGGGGCAGGGGCAGTGCCTTCTCCCTAGGTCTGTTGCACAATGCCATTCACATAGCTGTCATCCAGGGATCCATTGTGCATTCTGGGAGGTTTAAAGGGAGGTTCTGTGACAGAGAAGAGGGAGAGGGAACCCAGGGACACCTCCCTCACCTTCTTCTCCACCTGCCTCCTACCCAAAGGCCACTTCTCCTGCCCCTGTGAACTCCTTCCCTGGGATCCTTCTGTGACGGCCAGTCCCCCATGGCTTCCCTAGCCCTACTTCTGAGTCTGTTTTTTTTCAGCCCCTTCACCTTCAAGTAAGTAAGCTATTTCTCTCGCTCTCTCACTCTACACCAATCCCCCACCGCACACACACTCCAAGAGAGAGAAATTAGAGCAAAGTTATCTTCTTCCACGCCCTTCATGGCTCTATCTACTGAATAAGCAAAATTTACACATAGCCTGTCTTTTGCTAAAAGAAAAATGTTTCAGGCTCCCTGTCTTTTGAAAAGGGAAAAGAAGCTGAGGTTAGGAAAAGAGGCAGCGGGCTAGCCCCTTGAGTGTGTTGGTAAGCTCACTGAAGAATCAGCGCTCTTAGTCATACGAGGACTGGGGTGTGTTGAGCCATCCCGGGGCCCTTTTCCAGGTAAAAATACCTAGTGGGAGATTAACTTTCTAACAGTTTTTTTTTCCTCTCCCTGCTTCCTTCCCAGCCCTGTTGTCCAAGCCCACAGTATTACGTGCAGCCAGGGTTTCTAGAAGCCTTGCCTGTCACGGCCCCAGCAATCGTTCAGTCCAACCTTCTTATTTCACAGGTGAGGAAGCCGTCTCCAGCGATACTTCATACCGTTAAATCAACGCGGGTTGATTCACAGCTCCTTAACTCCGGCTGAGAACTTTCCAGAAACGCAGCCAAACCCCTCCCTGCCGAGCGGCAACTCATACAGCCTGGCGCCTGTGGCTGCCCCACAGAACATTCTGGAGAGGCCAGAGGCACCCAGCTCTGCCCACCCTAGCTCCCCTAGCCTATAAAGCATGACATCAAGCGTTATGGGGGAGAATAGTGATGCCCCAAGGTCACACTCTAATCCTAAGAGCCTGGGTCTCTCTGAGAATGGGGATTGTTGACCAGGATGAGGAGGAAGCCAAACTTGGGGCCACAACTTCAGATCCTCATTGGCTAACGCTCCTGCCCTACTCTCTGCAGGCATCACCTCCAACGTGGGAGCACATCCCTGGTTGTTAAAAGAAGAAATTGGAAGGCTGGGAGAAAATATGATAATATCCATTTATAGGTCTCTTTATAGTCATTAAATTTTTTTTTTTTTGCCTTTTATAGTTTAGCATCATGGCTCTCAGTATTATATGAGCAAAACCTAAAAGTTAATGCACTTATTTTAGAAGGTGTACAAGTCCAAAAAAATGTCCCTAGCCACTGTGTTGGGGTAATGCTGAAAGCAGAATCCACTCATTACAAAGGGCTTTTTAAATCCTAACCAATCTTGTGGCAATTTTCCCAAGACAAATCCAGGGTTACCCAGAGCAGCCAGAGAGTCTATGGTGTCGTTGTTGCTTTAACTGGGATTACAGAAAGGTTTTTACTAGGGAGTGGGGGTGAGGGTGGTTCAAGCTTAGCTCCCAAGTTAGAAAGCATGATCTGGAAATACTGCAGCCCACCCATTCATGACCAGGTCCCTATGTGCAAAGCCAGCATCTACATGAGGTAGAGGAACCCAGAAGGGACCACCGTGGGTCTGAGCTTTCTCTTCTGCAGGAGCAAAAAAAGCCCACAGTGACCACCATGACACATGGTGTACAGAAGAAACCAGTGGGGAAGGCTGTGCTACATGCTGCATGGACCTGCCTGGCATGCTTTCCCAGCTTGCCCCAGGGATACCCTGCCTCCACTTCCCAAGCACTGGGATTACAATATGGACTCCATACCTGACTGACATGGATATGGAGGCTGCAGAGCCAGCCTCTGGTTCTTGTATGTGCACAGTGAGTGCTTTAGTCACTGAGCAAGTATCTCCCTGGCCCCTATTCTACCCTAATCCCAAAATACCATGACCAACTGGGGGTCAAGCCATTAATACATGAGTCCCTGGGGACATTTCAGGTACAAACCACAACTCAAGGTTATTTATATCACCCAGTACAGTGTTCATGCCATGTAAATAGTGGTTATATTGGTGAAGAAAGAGGCCTCAAGGCTGAGGAAATGGCTCAGTGGGCAAAGCCTTCCCATACAAGAGAGAGGGCCTGAGTTCGATCCCCGGCATAACACCGGTATCCACACTATACAGGCATGGTGGTCCATCTGGAGCTCCAGAGCAAGCTGACCGAGGGGAGTGAACTGATGAGCCAAAGGTCCTGAGTTCAATTCCCAGCAAACACACGGTGGCTCACAACCATCTGTAATAGGATCCGATGCCCTCTTCTGGAGTGTTTGAAGACAGCTACAGTGTATATATATATATATGTATATGTATATGTATATGTATATATATATATATATATATATATATATATATATATAATGAATAAAAACAAAAGCAACAATGACAAAAAATCCCATGTCAACCTTGGGGTTACACACACGTGCACACACACACTCGGGGTTACACACACACACACAAACACACTCACATCTTTGTACCTACATGTATTTCATCATGCTTATGCATTCACATGTATATCATGCACACACAGGGAAAAATAACAGCAAACCTTGTACCTGTATCCACGCTCAGTACTAATGCAGTGGTTGATGGATTCCTTGGTCGCTGAACCCCCCAAGGCCAACTCTGTATTCCTTTCTGCTGGCTAGAAATGGCTAAGGAGGAAAGGCCACAACCCAAGGATGAGGAATCTCAGAACTCATATGCTACTGCAAGAGGAAAAGGTTTTCCCTTTGAAATGCCTTCCTGTTGGCCGTGGGCCCCATTGCTCTGTTTTAGTTTCTGGGTAATAAACCAGTGAATTACCTAGTGGGCTCTTTTAGCCGGGATGCGGGATGCTGACGGCAGTCCCCAGGTGATTTGTACCAATTGGAATTCTCCAAGGTCACTGCTATTATCACTGATCAAGAGTTCATCCTGGGAGAATTCGGTCTGTGCTGATTTAAGAACCAAGCCCAGAGCCTGTGCCATGGGGGCAAATGTTTAGCCTGATGAAGAGAACAGGCAAGAGTCCAGCCTTTTCTCCTATACGTCAGGCCAGAACTTATTTAAGAGGAGCGGAAGTTAAAAGTGCAAAAGGAACATTTGCTTGTTTAATTGACCATAGATTTTCCTGGCGATAATTTGCAGTGAGATACAGAACTTTCTCAAGGTCATAGGTCTGGACGTAGCTGGATGAGGGAAATGGCTGGGGGAACACTGGGTGGTTGGTTAGCTTCTTAAATGACTTTGGTCATTTCTCCAGAGCTTGAGTGTCAGTTGAAGGATGTCTGTTGTTTAACGGATGGCTCCCACAAGGATGGCTTCACTCTCAACCCCAACTCTTGCACCAACAGCACTTACAAGGAGGGGCGAGAGCACCAGACACACTCAAGGTCAGCTGGTTGCTCGCTTGCATTCCCCCCAGAGGGCAGTGTGGGCATCCATAGAGAAATCTGGCTTGGTGTGAAGCAGACAGAGGCTGCAACACCATGTCTGGGCTTAAGAGTTCCGGGTTGGGCTATGAGGTTTGTCAACCTTTGACCCATGGCCTATATGCATCCCAGGATAGCAACATTAACAGCCCAACTTACCTAAAACATGAGATCACTGGACTCGGGGCTCAGTTAGTAGACACAAGAAGTCAAGCTCAGCCACCAGTACTCAAAAAGCCAATTAAACAGTCGAATTAATAGAAAAAGAGGAGGAGGAGGAGAAAGAGGAGGAAGAGGAGAAAGAAGAGGAAGAGGGAGAGGAGGAAGAGGAGGAGGAAGAGGAGGAGATGGAGGAGGAGGAAGAGGAGAAGGAAAAGGAGGAGGAGGAAGAGCAGGAGAAGGAGGAGGAGGAAGGAGGAGTAGGAGGAGGAAGAGGAGGAGGAGGATCACATTGGAAAGAGAATCAGAGTCCTCCACTCCATATTCAGGGTGTTGAAGTGAGAACAAAGTTTAAACAGAGGTAGAAGGATGTTCACACACAAGCAGTCCTGGATAGAAGGATGTTCACACACAAGCAGTCCTGGATAGAAGGATGTTCACACACGAGCAGTCCTGGATAGAAGGATGTTCACACACAAGCAGTCCTGGATAAGGTGAGGTACCACCCGCCGTTAAGCCATCATGGTCTGGGTTTCAGTCAGGTGCTCGGCCTGTCAGGTGGTCTGATGAGTCCTGAGAGTTGCCTAAAATCTTTCTTGGAGACAAACTCACCCTCTGGCTGGTGGCTTTTCCTTCTCCCAGCATGAGAGCCCTGGGGGGAAATGACCCATTTCTTTGGAGCCCATTGTTTCGACAGTCTAATAGTCATTTATATCTGTGGGTTTTATTTGTATGTGTGATTTATTTGGGGCATGCAACCCTGTGGTTCTCCAGTGTGAACTTTGTTGATGTCAGCATCATGTTGTAATGTCAAGAGGACACTATCTTCTGTTGAGGTCAACTGTGGCTCATCAAACTTAACCCAGAGTTGAACAAGGATTCAAAGAACCTTGTATTCAATCTCTTCCTCCTCCTCTTCCTCCTCCTCCTTGTCCTCCTCCTCCTTCTCTTTGTGAAGCTGGATCAATGATGGATTGGGATTGCCCCACCTCCCGTATCATTCAGTATTGCTGTGGGTCCTGGTGCTTCTTCATGGAATGGCCCCACCAGGCCATGGCCTATGTTTACTCTGAAGGATTATCATCGAATTTGTCATCCAGAAAGGACCCCGTATTTCAATAAGTGAATAGGATTGTGGGATGGTTGAATGGGTAGATAGATGAATGGATGTATGGGTAGAATGATGGAGATGGTTGAATCAATGGTTGGATATCAATGAATGATCAATGGTGTGACTTACCCAAACAACACAGTGTGGTGGGTAGATCTAGGGCACCCCAATGTAGCACCAGCTCTGGACTCCTTACACAGCTCATGCTGTCAAACAAGGGGTGACACAGAGGGGTTGGATCACTGGAAACCTGACTCCAGACTACTGGGGTTTGACTCCTTGTCTGTTAGCTAGCTGCAGGGCGGTCATGTTGTCCTGCAAGTTCAAGGAGAGATGTGCTGGCCAGGTGTAGGGTGGACAGTGGCACCCATGGCATCCATCAGCTCTGCAGCCAAGCTCCATGTTTCCCAGCCAATGCCAGCTTCATGACTGACCAGAGGAGGTAAGAGCCTGGCTCACAGTGCCCAGCCTGGGCTGACAGATCTCTGGCTTGGAGCTCACTGCTGAGCTGGTTAAAGCTGCCCTAGCTATGGATACAGGCTCTGCCTATCATTCCCACTTTCTGCCTGTTTTACGTTTTTCTCAGAAGTACTTCTGATCAAACCCAAGAAATCGTAACATCTACCTCTCAGTGGACAGAAGCTGGACTTGACACTATAAAGAAGCTTGGGGCCATCCCTGTCTCTGAAGATGGTTGTGAGAAGCCCATGAACTCAGGTCTGTGGGTTCCCAAGCCAAATGAGGATTGGTAGAGCATTGCTCATACCCCTGGACAGCTCTCAGAGAGTACAGCAGGAGTGGAGGCACGCCCTGCCCAAATCAGGCTTGGGCTTACTCAACTCCATAGAGTCAAAGGCCACATCATCATGATAAAGCCAGTTGGATTTCTGCCACCTCCCCAAACACCCCTCCACACACACCCTGCCCCTGAAAACTGGCTTCTCAGAAATCATGTGACCAGCAGTCTAACTCTATGCTTAGAAGATCCCTGCCTCCACACTACTTCCTCCCTTGTTCCTATTTCTCCCCTCCCTGCTGACTCAAGATTATATAGAGGAGCTATGTACTCTAGCCCCTTTATTTCAATAAACAAGCTGTCCTACGACACTGTCTCCCAGGTCGTGGGACTTACTGTTAACCGCGACCCTGGTCCCTGGTTCCTCAATATCTTGAGACTAATTGGTGTGCAACATCTGGGCCAATTGGGAGTGAGGGACCCACACAGATCAAGGGTGAACTTATCACCTGGTTTAGGTGAGCCATCAGATAGATACACCTGCCTGGGTAATTAAAGGGAGTCTGGCTGGACCAGAAATTCTGCATCTCGTAAAGGAAGGGCATTGAGACTGCTACAACCCTCAGACTGACTGACTCCATGCTCTTGTGGGATACTGGGACGTTAGGTCAGAAACACCATCCATTCAGTTTCCTCTGCATGAGCATGCTTGGGAAGTGATATGTGCTGGAATTGCCTGTAGGCGTGAGGGGTCAATGCCCACAGACTCTATGCAGGCTTTAGATAGCAGAAGTCTCCGGACCACCTCCCAGATTCTCCCAGGCTGAGCTCAAACCTCCTGTGGTGGCCTGTTGGTGGCTTATCTCCTTCTGATGGAGATAAGAACTTCCCTGTGGCTCTCACTGGGTCTGAGTCTTCTGGACACTTTGGCTCCTTCCCTATACCACCCAGGTCCTCCATATCTCTTGCTGCCCATTAGAGCCAGGGTGCTGACTCACAAATGAATCAGAAAGGTCTGATCTGTGTCCACCCTTTACAGTAGCAAGTAACACACTACCTAGAACCAGACTCTTCCTTTTGAACAGTTCCCCTGCTGTTCCAGCTGAGGCTGTTAGACTCTCCTTTGGGTCCCTGCTCCTTCCACAGATTCTCCAGTGGGACTGACGTCTGACGCTTAACACAATGGGCTCCTGGGGGATGGATTAAGTCAGCAAACCATATCACTTGGACCCTAGTGATTTCCTGGGGAGGGAAAAGCAAACGTTAGCGAGCCGAGATGTATGGGGAAGTTCTTTTCCCACAGCTCCTTCCGATGGAGGTAAGAGCTTCCCAATGGTTCTTACTGGTCTGACTCTCCTGGACGAATTGGCTCCTTCCCTATGCCATCAGATCCTCCATAGCTCTTGCTGACCATCAGAGCCAGGGTGCTGACTTGCGGGGATAAAAAGAAAAGAAAAGAAAAGAAAAGAAAAGACAAAACAAGAAAGAAAAAAAGAAAAAAGAAAAGAAAAAAAGAAAAAAGAAACCAGGAAATTCTGATCTGTATCCACCCTTCATAGTAAGTAGCAAGTCACAGCCTACACAGAACCAGGCTCTTCCTTTTGAAATAGTTTCTGCTACATGAGGAGAAGCATCCCACCCTCAGTACCTGCTACAGGAGAAGATGCACTGCACCTACTATAGGAATACCTGAGAAAGATGCCAGTCATGGGCACTACATCATGACCACAGTGGGACCAGGAGAATTGGCCAAGGAGAAAGCTCACCACGAAGGAAACCAGAGCCCAAAGACTCAATAGAGAAATAAGAACAGAATCCTAAAGGGCAGGAACTATTTCTGAAACTAGCTGCCTCTGAACTCTTCAGTGATTAAGGCAGTGCATTAGAGCTTACCTAGACTCAAGATAAGTATTCGATCATCTACAGGAAAAGGGACCCTAATGGGTGTATTTGGGAGGCTCAAACACCACAGCTGAACCCCAAAGCCCAAGTCTGCTGTGGAAGAACTTGAGTAAAACAAGGAAATCTCAGGACTTGTCAATCCTAAAGGAGACAGAGCATGCCATAGCAGTCAGACACAAGTCCCTGCCATTCCTGCCTGGAAACACAACAAGAACTCTCCAGAAAGGGGGTGACAACCTTGATATTTCAGCACTGAAATAAGTCCACAGAGAAACAATACCTACCCAGCCTCACCAGCGGTGTTTGCCTAACATGGCTACCTTTGCCCGCCTGTGTATTCTTTTTTGTGTTTGCCACTCTTAAAAGACCCACAGCTCTTTTTTTTTAAAAAAATACTTCATTGATTCGTTGTGAGTTTTGCATCATGCACCCCAATCCTCCTCATCAACCTGTTCCTTCCTATCTACCCTCTCCCCTTGCAACCTCACCTCCACACCCAAAGAAAATAAAAGGACAAACAAAAAGTAAACATAGAAAGCATCTTGTTCTGGAAGTTACAGTGTGTCCCGGTGTGGCCCACAGTCTACCCTCTGTCCACACATCTTTACTTGCAGATACTCATGGCAATGAGTTTTTGGTCTGATTCGATGTCTCTGGTTTCTGCTACACCATCACCCTTTCCACCACAAATCTCTTAGGGGTGCTAAGACCCAGGAGTCATCTGTGGCCTGTGAGAGACAAACAGAGGCCAGGACCCCCCCCCACCCCGTGGTGGACATGAACCAACCCTAAGGGGCAAAGAGCACGAAGAGGCGATTCACTCTCGACCTCTCCAGGGACGGAAGAGAGGGGCCTGAAGCTCTCTGCTTAATTCTGCCTGTATCAAAGGTTCGACAGGGCTAGGCTAGCACTTCTGAGTGGCCAGGGACTTGCTCCCTGGCAGTAGCTAGAAGACCCCACCCACACTGGCCAGCTCCCACCCCTGCCCCACCCTTCACCAGCTACCACACACAAATGTCAAGCCTATTGCCTGGGAAAACTGCAGTAGGACAAGGATCCCGCTGAGCTCACTGCAGCTACTGCAGAGAGAAGGGGGATTGTTTCAATCAAAAGGGGAAGGCGTGGCCTCCAATTAGCCCTGAGTATGCCAGATTAATATTAGCCGAGTGTCAGGTTAATCTTGCAATGATTAATTACAGGCTGCGGCAAGCAAGAACGGAGTTACGCGGGCGCTACAGGCTCCCTTCCGTTGTTCCTCTCATTGTGAGAGCTGGCTTCTTTCAGCCTTTAGCCTGGAAAGCTGGGAACCCAATCCAATCCCTGAAGACTGCTGAACTGTTTTAGTTCCTGCTGGGTGGGGTAGGTCCCTTGCTGGGGAAGTGGAGATATAGGATCCAGGCCTAGTTAATTGTGAGGAAATTTACCCAAGACTGCCCACGTGTCTACTCCCGAGGGAGTTCCTATGCTCAGGTGCTGATGGTCAAGATGATGACGTGGTTCTTGTCCCCAGCCCTGCTGTGGCCTACCTGCTGAGTCTGGACTCCAATTTACTTGGTGTCTTAGTCAGGGTTTCTATTCCTGCACAAGCATCATGACCAAGAAGCAAGTTGGGGAGGAAAGGGTTTATTGAGCTTACACTTCCACACAGCTGTTCATTACCAAAGGAAGTCAGGACTGGAACTCAAGCAGGTCAGGAAGCAGGAGCCGATGCAGAGGCCATGGAGGGATGTTCCTTACTGGCTTGCTTCCCCTGGCTTGCTCAGCCTGCTCTCTTATAGAACCCAAGAATACCAGCCCAGAGATGGCACCACCCACAAGGGGCCCTCCCTCACTTGATCACTAATTGAGAAAATGCCCCACAGCTGGATCTCATGGAGGCACTTCCCCAACTGAAACTCCTTTTCCTGTGATAACTCCGGCCTGTGTCAAGTTGACACACCAAACTAGCCAGTACACTTGGAACCCAAATGCCTGGTCTATGACACTGTCTTGGAGTCATCTTCCTCCCACAGGAGGGTTAGTGACACTGGGGGAGGATGGCTTCCTCCTCCTGTGCAGGGATGCCCCCACATACTGAGAAAGGAGCAGATGCTACACATCACCAGAATTTACTAGGTGCCCCTGCAGCCCCTCCCCCATCTGCAGCCCCAGTAGAAAGGCGAGTACCCATATTCCCATACTGGGGCCACAGAGCTCCCCTGGCTGACAACCGCTATTTATAGCAAAGCCTTTCTGGAGAGCTGGGTGGATTATCTGGACCTGGAAGCTCTCATTCCAGCGAACACTCTGCTGTGTTACCCCTGATGGTGTGTGTGTGTTTGTATGTGTGTGCGCACGCGTATGCATGTGCGTGTGTGTGTGTGTGTGTGTGTGTGTGTGTGTGTGTCCACATGAGGACAACCTCTGGTGTCAGTCCTTGCCTTCCAACTTGTTTGAGGCAGGGTCTCTTGTTCACTCTTGCATATAGTACACCCATTAGCTTCCAGGGGATTCCCCCATTTTCCTCTCCCATCTTCCCACTGAAGCACTGAAATTATGCACTCACGCTGTGGGTCTGACTTTTATGTTGGTTCTAGAGATTTGAACTCAGATCTTGACACTTGCACAGCAAAGGTTTTTATTCCCTGAGCTATCTCCCTAACGTGTTCCTTTCCCCTTGAGCTATGAGGACAGAGATTTCGCTTATAAAATTGAAGCCCAGTGAGTACTAAACATAGTTGCACACAGGCAAGGATTTGCCCCAACTTCAATCCGGAGAAGCGCAAACTATGATTTCAGCTTGCAGATGGGGAAACTGAGGGTCTGAAAAGGTAAGTATATTATCGATCTTTACCAGTAGATCCGTGTGGCTTCCCAAGACTGAGCTCTTTTGTGGGACACAGGGCAAGGACGGGCACTCAGCCCTGGTTAAGGAACTGTCCATTCTGTGGCAAGGGAAACAGCCTTGGCCCAGTCTGAAAGGTGGGAGGGACCACTCGAAGAGTCCCTTCCTAGCAGATCACTCCTCTGTCCATCAGCACTTCCCAGGAGGCGACAGGAAGAGAGGCCAAGCTCTTCATGGTGCCACGGACATGACCCTAGATATGTCTTCCTGGGCTCCGAGTCTTTCCAGTTCTAAAGAGGACTAAGAGTAGCCCTCGCTCCACTTGCGTCTGGTGAGGCTCGGAGGAGGTGAGGGATGGAGAGGGCTTGGCTCAGGGCGCCCTATGGCTGCCTGCATTCCGAGGTCCTCCTGCCCGAGTTTCCTCAGATCCGTTCATTTACAGTTATGTCTCCTCCCCATGGAAGTCATTTAAAGGCAGGAACCATTTCTAGGAAGAGATAAAAAACCTTGGTGGAGAGAAGCCATTACCAGGGGTGTTTAACTAACCCGAGCTCTCATTCTCAGGCAGCCAGGAGGACGCGCTCCAAAGCCTTTTATCTCCCTCCCACAAAGAGAGTGCGGGAGCCCCCATGCTAGACCCGGACGAAGCCTTGATTCCCTTTTTTTTTCTTAGTAGACATTTAGGAATCTACTGAAGCTTTGCTAACTCCCAGTCAAATCATGACATCAAGGAAAGAAAAACTCCATTTTCTGCTAAGATGTGGAAATGGCCCTCACCAATTAGGCTCCTCTGTGTTGGGGGTCCGTCTGTCAGCGAGCCTGGGAAACCACGTGAGCGAACGCGGGCAGCTGAGCTCCTGCACACAAGGGAGGGAAGGGGGCTCCGAGTGTCTTCCAATAGGTTTTCACAAGGTCGTCCCCTAAATGTTCCCTAATTATCGTGAGGACTGTACATCATGAGTCTGCTACAGATTCACTTCATGAACTTGGAATTACAAACAGACAGACAGACAGACAGACACACACACACACACACACACACACACACACACGCTCCTGAGACACAAGGACTAACTTCTCGGTGTCCCACATACCTAGGGCCTGGACACCCCAGTCACTGTTCCAGTTCCCTCTCAGGTATTAGCTCCCCTAAGCTCCCAGTAATGGAGGCTGACTGTTGTGAGAATGGTCATTCATTCTCTCCACTCTCCCAGGGAGAGGGAATCCAAACAGATCTGCCCTGCCTGCTCTCATCCTGTGTGCGGAGCTCATTTAAACGGGCGGGGATTGCCCGCTTTCAGCTCTGCTCATGCTCACTACCAGCTCAGACCACACCTAGTTTGAGAGGAGCCCTGGACAGGGTGTACGAAATCTAACAAGCCGAGGGAGGGAGGCCACCGGCGAGTATTCTATCTGCGGGTCCTGGTCTCTTAGCCACTCCAGCCCGGCAGCCAGGGACCATGTCTGAAGCCATCAGAGACACTTCCCCCACCCCTCCAACCCAGCTGCATACCACTAAACATGAACTTGGCCAACATTAAAAGGGGCAGGAGCACTATCCGGTGGAGCCTAGCCTGAGTTGTCTAATCGCAGAACTATGACCTGCGACAAAATGTCCAGAGTGACTCCTTATGCAGCAACTGACAGAAGAACAGCCAGCTGTAAGCAAGGGGTGCTGGGCTCCCATTGTACAGAAGGGAGCGCCTAGATTCAGGGAAAGTGCATGCATGCACAGTCGGGTCAAGATTCAGACTTCTGTAGTGTGGCGCTGAAGCTGACATTCTGAATGCGGTGTGGACCACGCCCCCTGCTGTTCTTAAGCTCTCGAACTCACCTACAGACAAACCTCCTCTCCCTCCAACTTGAAAGGCTCCTACAAAGCAGCAGCCATTTTAACAAGTGTCTGGCTCTGTGTTCAGTGTAAGCTGAGGGTGACACAGCCCAAATGATCGGAGGGAGGGAGGGAAGTGAATAGAAAGAGGGGTGGGTGGACAGACGGATGGATAGACAGACAGGTCGAGTGGATAGGTTTGAGTGAGTCACACCCGATAAGTGTGTAGGAGCTGAAAATGCTTGGGATCAAAGTTGGTCAGAGACACTGGGTGGGGCCAAGGATGAAGGAAGCTGTAAGCCCTGAAAGTGGGCAGAGCCTCGGAAACCTTCCTCTACCAGTCCCCCACCATCCCTCCCTTCCTCCCTCCCTCCTTCCTCCCCCCTCTCCCTTCCTTCCTCCTTCCTCCTTCCCCCTCTCTCTCTCTCTCTCTTCCTTCCTTCCTTCCTTCCTTTCTTTCTTTCTTTCTTTCTTTCTTTCTTTCTTTCTTTCTTTTCTCTCCTTTTCTCCCTCCCACTTCTCTCTCCCTCCCTCCCTTCCCCCTCTTTCTTTCTTCCTTTCTTTCCTTTTCTCTCTCACCCCTCTCTCTTTTTCTCTTTATTTTAGGGTGTGCATGTGTGCTCCCCAGGTGGGCTTGGGTGGGAGCCAGAGGCTGGTTGGTTGGCCCCCTTCCCCAGTCATTCCTCACCTTGTATTCTGAGAAAGGATCTCTCACGGAACCTACAGCCTGGCATTTTGGCTGGAGCACCCATCCAGCAAGCCCCCATGATGCACCCATTTCTGGTGACCCCTCTTCTGGGACTTGCAGGTAGGTGCCACCACTCCCGGATTTAAATAGGGATGCTGGGATCTGAACTCAAGTCCCCATGCTTACAGGGCAAGCACTCCCCCCACTGAGCCATCTCCTCAGCCAAATTCCGTGATCCCTCACTAGGTAGCCCAGGCTAGCTCAGAACTGACAGTCCTCCCTGCCTCAGCCACCTGAGAGGTAGGATCACACTATCACAGCCAGCTGCACACAGTCCCATTTTGGAAATGCAGAGTGGAAGGATGTTTGACTTGCAAATAGGAAAAGCACCATGTCAAGAGGCAGAAATGTGCCAAGGAGCTACTGGATCTTCTTGAGACAGGCAACACTCCAGAACCTCTGGTCAAACCTCTGCACATGTGCACTCACCCTGGGGCTGCAGCGTCGTACATAGAAACACTCTACTCCCTCCCAGGGCAAGCAGACTCTCCCAGGTGTGAAAGAGTCACCCACAGGTGAGAACTGTCTCCCCAGGCTGGCACAGTTGCCACTGTCTCTCCAGGAATGGCATGCTGTGAGGCCAGAGGATCCTAATATCTGAAGGGGAGCAGCAGAGTGTGGACCCCAGACCCAGCTACTGCTGCTGGCATCAGCCCCAGAAGGGGCGTCCACCCACCTAGACGCACCAAGTTGCAGGCACAGTAGGCTATCTTAAACTTCTTGGTAAACACAGTTAAGAAGATTATCTTAGTTGGGGAAGAGTTTGCATGAGGACCTGAGCTTAGTCCTCACAACCCATGTAAATCTGCTGTTTGCAGTCCCATCTGGGAGAGGTGGAGACAGAAGGATCCCTGGGGCGTGACTAGCCACTCTCCAACCCAGGAAGAGATCACATCTCAAAAAATGGAGGTCGCGCGTGAGGTTGGGGAGGAGGCTGGTGAGATGGCTCAGCACTTACGAACATCTGCTGCTCTTGGCGAAGACGTGGGCTTCCGGCACCCAGATGAGAACTCACAACTGTACCTTCAATCCCAGGGCATCCGAAGGCCTCTTTTTGGCCTCCAAAGGACTGCACAGGCATGGTACATAGACACACAGGCAGGAAAAATACCCACATATCGGCTTCTTGTCTGCCTCAATGCTGGGGTGCTCGAGAGCTGCCAGCAAGCCACTGGGGGGGAGTGGCGGGGGGGGGGACAAAACACAATAGGAGGATCTCTGGTCCAGTCTGAGCAAAAGATTCCGTGCGTGTCTTTGGTCTGGCTAGAAGGACTGAAGTGTTACAGCTGTCAGAAGGGAAGCCCGTACTGAGCAGGTAGCCGGGCTCTCCCCCAACACTTGCAGGGCCTGTGCTAGGGCAGCAGTAGCTGCAACCAACAGCAAACCCCCTCACCGAATGGCTGTGGGCAGGGGCATGAGCCTGACTTGCTGGGAGGCTCCAAGGCCCACCTCAGGCGATTTTTGGTGAACCAGCTTGTGCACTTTATTTCATATGGATCGGGACCTTATAAACATGTTGGCAGTGGGATGGGAACTGGAATAAATACTTCCCATCGGCTCAATCTGAGATATCAGGGATGCTCTATTTGCATGGGGACAGACTTCAGGTAGTGTCCCTACGTGACTGACTGTCATGGCACTCTCAATGGGGTGTCACAGTCACGTGTTCCAGGCCAGGTAGCGCTTACCAGGGAGCTGGTTCCATGCCTAGCATTCTCAATTCTGAGACTCCCTGGGGTTTTCTGTTCTTACCAGTTCTTACCAGTTCTTCTGTCCGGTGGCGCTTACCCCACACCCATACATGTAAAAATGTGGAGATACGGCACCTGAGGCTATCCTCCGGCCTCCACACAGGCAGTGTGTACATATGTGCACACACCACAAAGATGCCCCTCTCTGGAGCTGCCTCCCGAGAGGCAGAAATGCTAGAACCGTCGGTAGGATATCTCAGGGCAGCAAGCGGTCCAGGAACATGTGCGATGGCAAAGTGAGAACGTTCTAGAGACGCCTGGAGTCGTGGCCCATGACGTCAATACGTGTGCTACAAAACTTGATGCCACTCAAAGCATCTTAGCAGAGCTGTGGGGTAGAGAAAAATCTTACCCAGATGAATGGGCACAAGTCAGCAGTGAGCAGATCCGTGGGAAGATGCCTGTGTCCTGCAAATGTGCTATGGCACTGGGTCACCTTCAAGTACCACTTAAAAGCTGGAAGTGCCTGGGAACAGCTCATTCTTCCCCTGGGTGACATTTCAGTTTAGTGCAATGGAAACATGTCTCTGCCTATAGAACAGTAGTTACACTCAGGAAACATGTCCAAGAGCTGGCATCCATGGAGCTGATCGTGTAGGCGTAACCTCAGTTGGAATTCTTGCCAAGAACTCACAAAGTCCCGGTTTCTACCTCAGCAGTCCATAAGTGGTGGCATATGCCTATAATCTGACAAATTGGGAGGTGGAGGCAGGATGAATATGAAATTCAAGGTCATCTCCACGTTCACGGTGAATTTCAGATGAGCTTAGGAAGAAAAACAAAAGCCAACAAAATCTTCCAAACCTGTAGAACTTTCCAGAGAAACTGGAATCTCTAGACTGTTTCCAACTGCAGTGTTCTCTTTAAGATTCTACGTGAACAAAAATATTTACATCCTCTTGTCCAAGAGAATTTCCTAGGAAGAACAATCTCTGCCAACTTCAATGGAAATTTCCACCGGGGCTGCTCTATTTCTGCACGTCTTTACAGGGTGCTACATTCAAACTGCAAGGCAGAATTCCCAAGATGCTAATAGTCGGGTTACGGAGTTCACGGTAGCAGATAAAGGGAGGCAAACAAGTTTATCTGGAGGCATTAATATTTTTTTCCTGCAAAGAAGGCAGGCTGTGTTCAGAATTCAGAAAGACCCCTCTGTCATTCCAGGGAGATTTATAGCATGGACGCCGTTACAAAGAGTGTGACTATAAACAATGCTCCAGAGATGCTCAGGGTCTCACTACTCTCCCGAGAGTGCCCAGGACGGCAAACTCTTAAGCTGCTACAGAAAATGACCAGGACAGCAGACAAAGCTGCTTTCCACCCCAACCACCTCCAGTTGTCACCTGGTCATGGTGAAGGAAGATCTGAGGGTATGACTTAATCCTGGGCCAGATCCTCTCAGCCAGAACTCCCTCTTGTATCAAGTGTAGAGCTGTGTTTGCTAAGAGACGCTCAGTAGCAAACCGTGGTGTAATATACCCACTGATGGGTTCAGAAAAAGAGAGAAAAGGGTTTAGGGAATGGTATGCAGTGGTGTGGGGGGAAGGGGTCCCTAGGTGGGCCCATGCCCAGGCACCTCTTCCCCCCTGAGGGACCACGCGCACACAGACATGGTATAGAATAGAGTTTATTCAAGGCAGAGGATAGGAGTTAATGGTGTAGTGGAGACAGAGAGAGGCAGAGAGAGGGAGAGAGAGAAGAGAGAGTAGAGAAGTGGAGGCCAGCCATGACCACGTGGAGAGGGGGTGGAGGGGAGGAGAGCCCAAGAGGGGCAGAGAGGTGAGAGTGCCAAGAGGCAAGAGTGATGAGAGAGAGGGAGGAGGGGCAAGCAGCCCCTTTTACAGTGGGCCAGGTCTATGGGGCGGGGCATACCTGGCTGTTGCTAGGTAATTGTAGGGTGGAGCTTAGACAGAATACTAACACCCACTGTGTATGCACCCTCCACTATGTTTATACCCTCCACTATGTTTACGCCCTCCCTCCACTATGTTTACACCCTCTACTGTGTATACACCCTCCCTCCACTATATACACACACACCACCAAGGCCCATTGTTTCCCTCCTATCCCAAACCACAAGCATTACATACCACTGGCTCCTAACCTCATAGACCAAACCATGAAGTGGATTGCTAAGCAAAGAACTATCAGAACCAGAAGGAGGCGGATGATACAGCATGTTTGGTAATCTCTCAGTTGAGGCCTCTGACCGTGGGCTTCTCCGGGGCAGGGAGGATGTCTCGAACTCATCTCATCCTCTGCCCTTTACAATGGCCCGTCCCTCCTTGGTTTCTTCTCCCTCTGACCTCATCCCTTCCAGTCACCAAGTCTGTCTTCAAACAGCCTGCCTTTCCTGTGCCCTCGAGCCTGGAGCCAGTCCCTGGTGGTCTACAGCTATTTGCTCTGAACGGAAACACTCCCTCCTGGAGGGAGAAAGGGGGGCGCATAAGACCCAAGACTTTAAAGCTCAGAAAGTTAGAAAATTCACTCAGTCCCTCCCCATGGTTCTGTGAGTAAGCGCAGGTGCTGGGGAAATGACACCCTCTTACACGGAGCTGCCTGCACGCTGAGCAGAGCGGACTCAAGGGATGCAGGAGTCATTGCGGATCCCGGGGTGACTTTTCACCCGCCAGGCTGCCTCGGAGTCTCTCACACTCCTCTAAGTAACCCTAATACACTCCCTGATGTCCCAGGCTGTACTTGGATACAATTGGTTCTCCTCTCTGTTGTCAAGACCCTATCTAAAGTGACTTCTGTTTATCTTCCCAGGAAGTCTCACAACGGACCCGGCTCCACACACCTCTGCTTCTGTAAAGTTGCTAAGGGACTCCTGAGACGGCTCTTCAGCCGAGATGATGATCTGCAGTTCCACCCGACTGCTCGGAGAAACTTTTAAGGGATAATGTCTCTTCAGTATTGTAATCTGATCCCTATGGGGGGGGGAGCACTGGGTGCTTGAAGGAACTATGGCCGACTCCTAAACTGAACTGTGGGAAAAGGGAGTCAGGATGATATGGGAGACGGGAAGAAGGAGCAGAGTAGGAGAGGCAGTGTTAGGACAGGACCAGAGCAAGCGAGAAGCCAGGAGTCTGCCCATTCCTAAGGTGTAAACACTGTTACCATGGTACTACGCTGCAGGCCGGGGCTCAGCAAATGCAGAGCCGACAGGAGATACACAGTAGCAAACTGTGACAGAACACTTCCGTCATACACTCACATACAGACACGTGCATATGCGCATGCGCACGCTGGCCAACACCGAAGACTTAGGATGATAGCCAGATGTGACCTTTACGTGTGATATATGACTGGAATTGAGGCATGTACACCATAGATCTGCATAGCGACTGCATTTAACAGAGAGCTGACAAAATCTGACATTTCAGATTTTGTCTCCCCCTCTGAGACAGGGCTCGGAAGCTCCTTGGGGTACAGTTTCACCCCAAGAGCCTTGTTCTGGAGGTCCACTTCAGGGACCCGTGTGACTCCCCTCCATTTCCATCACTCGTTTACACATGCTTTGTATTATCATTTCTTTTTCTTCTTTCACTAGATTATCCTAATCCTCATACTATGAGACTCTCTGGACTTTTAAAAAATTTAAAGATTGATTTTATTTACAAAAAAAAAGGTTATTCATTTTTATATGGATGGGTGTTTTTCTTGCATGTAAACTGGTGTCCCATGTGCCTGCTTGATGCCTGCGGAGGATAGCTGACAACACTGGGTCCCCCGAGACTGGAGTTACAGGTGGCTGAGAGCTGCTGAGTGGGTGCTGGGAATCAAGCCTGGGTTGACTGCAAGAGCAGCCAGAGCGCTTACCTGCTGAGCAGTCTCTCTACTCCCCAAACTGATTTTATTTTAAATTATGAATGGGTGTGGATGCCTGCATAGGTGCCTTAGATGTCCATAAGAGTGCATCAGATCCCCTGAGATGACATTACAGTCTGTTATGAGCTGTGGATGCTGGGAATCAGACACAGTCCCTCTGCAAGAATGGTGTGTTTCCTTAAACAGTCTTTTTTTGTTTTTTTGTTTTTTGTTTTTTGTTTTTTTTCGAGACAGGGTTTCTCTGTGTAGTCCTGGCTGTCCTGGAATTCACTCTGTAGACCAGGCTAGCCTCGAACTCAGAAACCCACCTGCCTCTGCCTCCCAAGTGTTGGGATTACAGGCATGTGCCGCCACGCCCGGCCAGTCTTAAATTTTTTAAATCAGAATATAAAGGATTAAATATCATTATTACATTTTCAAACAAAGTGTGTTTCCACAGCCTTTCCTTCCCTTGCTCCCCCCTTCTCCCGATGCTGCTCTGCCCTTGTTCCTCTCCCTTCTCCCGCTGCTCCGCCCTTGCTCCTCCCCCTTCTCCCGCTGCTCCGCCCTTGCTCCTCCCCCTTCTCCCGCTGCTCCGCCTTTGCCCCCCTGCTGTTCTAGTCCCTCCCATGGCCGCCCCAGTCCAGTCTCTCTCACTCCTTCACCTCCCTCCTGTCCTTCCACTCATTCTCCACCCTTCTCCACCATCTCTTTCACCCTGTTCTCATGCCCTTTCTAGCTTTTTAGACTTTACTCACGCTTACACCTGCTTATACACATGTGCACACATTACATTGAGCACCCACAAATGAGGGAGATCATATGGTTTTTGTTTTTCTGAAATGTTATCATCTTTCTTAATGATATATTTTCCAGATCTGTCCATTTTACTACAAATTCCATAGATTTATTTTTTCTTTACATCTAAATAAAATTACAGTGTGTATATGTACCACATTTTCTTTATTCATTCGTCAGTTTATTTAACCAGTTATCAGTCTGTATCCACTTCCTTGTTATTGTGAATAGGGGGTCAATAAATCTAGTTGTACATTATGCCTCCGGTAGGATATAAAGTCGTTTGGGTACATGCCCAGGAATGGTACAGCTGGCTCATACTAACATTATCTCTGTGGTGCGCTATAAAGTCTTTTGGGCACATGCTCAGGAATCGTGTACCTGGGTCCTACTAACACTATCTCTGTGATGGGATATAAAGTCCTTTGGGCCTATGCCCAGGAATGATGTAGCCGGGTCATATGGTAGTGCTTTTAATTTTTTCACTTTCTGAGAAGTCTCCATACTGATTTCTATAATGACTATCCTTGTTTGCACTCATTTCCTCACGTCCTCACGTGGACATTTATGGAAATGTCATCTCTACTAGTTTATGCTAAACTGCAGCCACGAACTTCCCGCGACTCCTAACCCCGAATCCTGCCACCTTTCCGTCAAAGCCCTCAACACTCACAGGCATACCACATGCCTGATCGTGTTCCCTCTCCCAATCCTCCGGTGGAATCCACGGGGGGTGGGGGGCCCTCGAGGGGGCCCAGGCATTTCCATGCCTTGTGTTTGTATGAACCCAGTGCCTTAACCATGTCTGTCACACACGGCGAGTAGAACATATAAGCACATCCACGGGGCTTCATGTAGGCCAACCTGACCTCAGACTGGTCCTCTAGCCAAAGACGACCTTGACTCTCTTACCGCTCTGTCCGCTGAGCTCCATCCTTAGCTCCGAATGCTACATACATTCTTTTGGAACTCAGGTCTGCAGCTAGAGCTGCTCACTGTCTGCAGAGTGCGCCTGTAGTTACCATTTCCCGGGCTTTGACCAAAAGGGCAGATATAAAGACAGCAAGTTCCAGAAAATCGTTTCTTTCCAGATGAGCTACACAGACTCTTGGATATGAGAGGCTCTTCCAAGGTCACAAGAAGTCAAGAGAACACGACAGAATGGTACTAAGCTAAGTAGGGCTCTAACCTCCAATATGGCAGGTCAGAGGAAGGACCCTGCTGATAAAAGCCCTGAGGAATTCCTGGGACTTGGGGATCAGGCTATGTGTTACTCGTGCTGTGCCTACTGTGAAGTCCCCAGGGCACAGTAACTGCTTAGACGCCATGTGTCTAAGTTGCCATTAGACAGTTACTTCTCACTGTTGTCTTGCTCTCTCGTTGGCCACGCAGAGACCTCTCTCTTCTACGCGAGTCCTTCTCATCTTTGGATGCTCTGTTGGAGCCACTGGATTTATTCTCTGCTTGCCGAAGCTTTAAAAATACGTGGAGAGGCAGAAGAGCCATGTAAAGCTACCAGAATCCTCAGTGCCAGAATGTCCTCAGAAAATAAACACCGAACGGATGAATGGTGTGTAGCAGGCTGAGATACAGGAAGGGCGTCACACTGATGGTGGAGGTTCAGACAAGCTATAAGAAAAAGAGGGTGGGGACTTGCCGAAGCTGTTTGGAAGGACAAGGGCACAGGAGCAGGATCCTCCCCTTCCTGGCACTGTTGAGGTTATGGGCGGTCCCCAGCCCACACACTGATGTTCAATGGGACAACAGCAGGCGGTGGCTCATTCTCCCGCAGACTGGTAGGTCGGACAGCTGCTCTGATCTCCTTGTTATTCTTGCCTGGCAGGGAGGAAAGCAGAAGGTGAATTGGGAGGGCAAGGAGCCAGGCTCCACGGGCTGCCTGGGAGAAAATGAGATGTCTGCTGGAGAGGATGAATTAATAAAAGGAACAGACCCCTCCTGACCAGGCCCCATCCCTGGTGTGGGAGGCTTGTCCATAGACTTGGCTTCTCGGGGGTGCATTCCGAGGTTGCTATGGAGGAGTGGACACATGCACGTGGGAGCTTCTTGCTTGTAACAGAGAGAGCCAAATGCCTGTTCCGGGGGCCCAGAGGCAAGTCAAGGACAGCCTAAGCCTCCGTAGAACCAAAAAGCTAAAACCCACTCTCCTTAATTCAATAATACACACGATGAGTCACGGGGCCTCTTACTTCAGCAGGCATCTGTTTGGTAGGCAGGAGAGACGTCTGATAGTGGGCATGCACCATTGTGCTAGTTTCAAAGCTGCTGCTGTAAATATATATATATATATATATATATATATATATATATATATATATTTCCTGACCCAAAAGCAGCATAGGGGAGGAAAGGTTTATATGACTCACAGTTCCAGGGTGCAGTCCACGGTTTCCTGGGAGTCCAGGTGGGAGTTCAGGCAGCTGTTCACATCATACCCAAAGGCAAGAGCAGGGGCTTAGTTACTTTCCTGTTGTTGCGATGAAACACCGTGATCAAGGCAGTCTATTGAAGAGTTTATTTTGGCTTATAATCCCAGAAGTAGAACAGTTCACCATGGTAGGCAAGCACAGCAGCAAGAGGCAGCAATGGCACCTCCTACCGGAAGCTGCGAGCTCACACCCTGAACCAAAAGCAGGACGCAGAGAGAGCAAACCGGAAGTAGATGAAGCTCTTCATCACCAAGAAGTCCAGTAGCAAACGCCTCGGTGAAGGCTTGTCTTAGTTTGGGTTTTATCGCTGTGAAGAGACATCATGACCAAGACAACTCTTATAAGGCAAGCACTTGATTGGGGCTGGCTGACACTTTCAGAGATTCAGTCCATTATCATCGTGGTGGGGGCACGACATTGTGCAGGCAGACATGGTGCTGGAGGAGTTGAGAATTCTGTCTTGTTCCACAGGCAGCCGGGGGAGGGTCTCATTAAAATTCAGATTCCTTGGCCTTGCCTTGGCTATTAGGATTGATGTGTCCATCTTTGGGAAAGCTAGGAACTCAGGAATCAGTATGCCATGAGTTTATCAGATCTATCTATCTATCTATCTATCTATCTATCTATCTATCTATCTGTCTATCCATTTATCTACTTATCATCTGTCTATCATCTATTGTTTTTTTCTTTCTATTCTTCCTTCTTTCCTCTTATTCATGTATATGTGTGTAGGGTGGTGTGCATGCATGTATGTTCACATGTATGGGTGCATGCATCGGTATGGGTGCACATGTGGATGTTGTGTACAGGCTCAGAGTTGACACTGGTACCTTTGATTGCCCTTCACTGTACTGGTTGAGGCAGACTCTCTCAATCGAACCCAGAGCTCACAGATTCAGCTTGCCTAGCTAGCTAGCTTCACAAGTGCTGGGGTCACAGGTGAACAGCCACACTTGCGGTGCTTTCATGTGGGTTCCAGGAATTCAAGCTCTGATATTCGTGTGTGGCAAGCACTTTTCCCACTGAGCCATTCCCCCCTCTCTTCAGATGCTTCTAAGCTCATTACAGTTTGAAAGACATGACCTCGCATTATCTGAGACGAGTAAACTGACTTCCAACAAGGCTGAGTTACAAAGGCAGCTGACCTCCCCAAAGGACTGTTTTGCAGGAGAGAAAGTCAATCCAAGGTCGGAGTGAGCTTAGGCTGCGAGGGCGAAGCCTTGCAGGAAGGGCAGCCAAAGCCCTCTGAATCCCAGCACTCCTTCTCCAGATGTGCCAGCCCCGGGATGCCACTCCCTAGGCACAACGCCCTTCCTTGCAGGACCGCACAAATGCAGAAACTATAAGATGCGTTCCATCTTCCCTGGGGTTCCAGCCGACCTTATCCACTCGCTTGTGATACTTCTGCTGCCACGGAGGGAGCCGAGTCATTGAAAGATCATTTCTGTCCCCAATTTGGAAGGGCATTTATGCTGAACGGTGCCCTGCATCGGTGTTGCTGGTCCTGGTGACAGGGGTGGCAGGGAAGGGGAGGCCTTAGGTAACCGGTGGAGGAAGGACACTGGAATGGAAGCCACCAACAGTGGCACCATGCAGGATGTGGAAAGGTAAGGTGACAACATTTTGGACGATACAGACAGAACTGAAGAGCATTTTTTTTCTGGAAACGGGTCGGGGGATGTCAAGAAGACTTTTGGCAAGTTCTGCCACACATTGCCCCCCCCCCCCGGGTACAGACTGCCACAGCCTCCACCTTCTCCCCAGCCTCGAGGGTGAGGGGGACCTTCAATGAGTGGCTGCCACCCAGAAAAGCTTGGGGACTGTGTTTTCCAATATTTTTCTTGTGACATCCTGTTGATGTGTGCTGTGCACGGAGCCAAGAAGGTCTGTTCTCACCATCACAGGTCCTGGTGCCCTCCTGCCATGGTGAGAGAAGGAGATGAAACTTGAGCTTCTTAGAGCAGCTTAGAGCGGGAGCCTCCCCAGCAGCAGTCTGAGGCTGGTCCCTGGCTGGGAGCCAGAGACGTCCTCGGTTTCCTGGCTGGAGGTCAGCGATGCCAGACGCAGCTCTGGTTTCTGCTCTGACTTCCTGTTGTCTTCTTCCTCTCCCACTCCATCTAGAGGAGCCCTCCCCAGAAGCTGCGTTTGTGGGTGTGACTGGACGCAAGAGGCGTCTGCATGCCTCATGGCCAGGACAACTAGATGGACTAGCTAATCTCCTCATGTGTCACCCAAGTTTCTGCCATGATGTCTTTAGGAAGCCCCTAGGCTAATAGCTTGATATTACCTTCATTTTCTGGGACTCCTCCTGCTGGATAGAACCTCTTCTTGCTTCTATTTTCTTAAGTTTTACACTAAGAACCTACACTAAACTCTTTTCTATTGTATTATCTATCCACTGTGTGTGTGTGATGTGTGTTTAAAGTGTGTTGTGGTGTGTGTGGTGTGTGTATATGTGTGGTGTGTATGTGATGTATGCTTATGGTGTGTTGTGGTGTGTGTGTATGTGTGTGCATGTGCATGTGTGTGTGTGTGCATGTGTGTGTCTGTGGTGTGTGGTGTGTATGTAATGTGTGTTTATGGTATGTTGTGGTGTGTGGATGTGTGGGTGGTGTGATGTGTGTGTGTGTGTGTGTGTTGGGAGGGGGGTCGGGTATGCCTGTACCAAGGGGAATGTGTGGCATTCGGAGGACACCTCCAGGGATGACCTTTCCTCCCACTTCCTGTGTTCTGGATGCCGAGGTCACGTTATGAGGCACGGCAGCAGTCGCCTTTATCCACGAGTCTATCACAGGCACAAACCACCCACAGTCCAGTTCCAGGAGAGTTGAAGCCCTCTCCTGATCTCTTTGTGCAAAAAGGTACATAAATGGTGTACATACATGCATGCAGGCAAAACAGCATGCATGCGTGCGCACACACACACACACACACACACACACACACAGGATTGAGCTTTGGAGGCTTGAGCCTGGCCACTGGCCCTTTCAGAGTTCCCACATGACACTTAAGCTTCTGAGCAAGTTGATCCCACACCACCTTCCTGGGCCTCCACAGTCTTCATCTTAACCTGGAAGTAGCCTGAGAACCCAAGGTCTTCCTGACAGGCTCATCTGAGCGAGCTGACTGGGAAGGGCTTCCGTGCTCTACAGACCCCAGTGCAGGAGCCCGAAACACCTATGCTTTTCTTTGCTCAACCTGACCCCAACTTATGCTTCATCTCTCTCTTCGTGGAAGCCTCTCCTGATTTCTGGGCCCTTCCAGCCATTACAGCTAAGCCACACGTTTCTGTGTTTTCTCAGAGATTCCTCACAATTTGCTTATGCCCATTGATAGCCCCTTTTGGACTAATTTCTGATACTGGTACAAAAATCCAACAAAACTTCTCTGTGTCTCTGCCAGGCCTCAGGACTTAGGCTGGGCCTTCACAGTGAGCGGAGCATCTGAGCCCCACATCAGGCCCCACGGGGTGCTGATCTTTAGAGACTGGGAGACACGTGGGCTGTTCTGTCCTCTGCCGCCTGAAATCCTGACACATTTGTCCCATCCAGTGGATGCCGATGCTGCGGGCACTTCCTGAGCATCCTTCCCGGTCCTCTCTATTCGTGTGGGGCTCTGAGGCCCGGCCACTTCATTTCCCAAGGCCATGTATGCCCTGGAGTGGCTAGGTCCACACTTGCTAAGCAGACACCAATCGTGGGACAGTGTCTGAAAGCAACCATCCTGAGTCTCCCAGAGGCTGAGGTGTAGCTGGTGCCCAGAGTTCCAGGTGGGTCTTACCCAAAACTCCCTTCTTCGCTGAGCCGGTTTTTCATTGGCTCCCAGATGTCTAAATACACTATTTGCACACGATCGGTGCATCAACTCTGCAGAACTGGACTAAGAAATCCCCATGCGGGCTCTTGTTGGGTAGCATTTGGGGGAGAAAAGACATGAAAGGCTCATCACAATGGCCCAGTGGGTTCCAACACCCACTGTCAGGCCTGACAGGTCTTCTATCTTCAGAGCCCACATAGTGAAAGGAGACTCAACTCCTACAAATTGTCCTCTGATCTCCTCATGTGTATCGTGGTCCCTGTGCACACGGTGCTCAGGTACTATACATGTGCATGTGGTTTGCAGGGGCCATGTATATAAATGCATTCTTAAAAATGAATGAAACAGCAGAGAGAGAGAGAGAGAGAGAGAGAGAGAGAGAGAGACAGAGACAGAGAGAGAGAGAGAGAGAGAGAGAGAGAGAGAGAGAGACTCCATCACGTTTCTATGTCTACCAGCCTCCTGAGCGTATTACCACTGGGGGTGGGGATAGGTGATTAATTTTCAGTTTACCTTTTCATTAAAATAACAAACCTCTGCTTTTTTCAGGCTTAATTAGATCTCTTCTTGGGTGTGACAAAAAGTTAGCTGGAAATGAAAGGGGTATATCAAGGAAAAAAATACATTCCACGTGAATAATTCAAGATCACGTCCATAATTAATGGCATTTGGCTTGCTTCCTCTGGAAGCCTAATCATAGCGCAATGTGCTAATTAGAGCGGTTTGGTGCGGATCAATGGGCCAGGTGTGGAGCCGGCGCCTGGTTTCCGTCGGCGCCGCAGCTCCGTGGAAACACCTTCCATGTGAAATGAGTCCTGTCTTTTTGAAGACTTCGAAGCAGGCCGGGGATCTAAAACAGCTACAGACAGATAGGAGTTTGATCACCAAACACACAGCAGGTTGAGGTCGGAGAAATTACCAAGCGCCGTCTCTCAGCTGGGGGTGTAGAAGGCAATCAGGAGCTAGGACTTTCAGCGCCTGCGCAAGACCCGGGGATGGCCACGTGATTTGTGGACAGCATCAGGTGTACTGTGTGCCACGCTGCAGAATTTGGGCACTCTCACGGTGGATGTGGAGAGGGACTGGACTTTAAGGAAGTGGTTTAGATTAAGAGGAGGCATGGATGAGTGCTAAACGGATACAGCTGTTATCCCTCTAAGAAGAGGAAAGGGTGCTGGGGAGATGACTCAGTGGTTATGAGAGCTAGCTGTGAGGGCCAGAGGATTATGGGAACAACCTGTCAGTCACCAAGCCAAGAATGGAAGATCTTGGGAGCTCCCTGGCCAGTCACTAGCCTAGCTGAAATGGAGAGTTTCACGCACAGCAAAACACTTCAAACCAAACCAAAACAAACAACAAAAACCCAACTTCTACACACATTTGCACACATGTGCATGAAGTGCCCTTACACACATGAGTACATCCTCAGAGTACACTCCTACATGAATCATGTGCCTGAAAGTCTCTCTCTCTCTGTCTCTGTCTCTGTCTCTGTCTCTGTCTCTCTCTCTCTCTCTCTCACACACACACACACACACACACACACACACCCCGCATAATGGGAAACTTGACTTTAGGGCTTTTATGATGTGGAATGCAAAGATGGACACCTATTGTCAACTCTGATCTCTATGCACATGTACATATATGTTCATGTATACCCTCGTACATGTGATTACACTCCCACCAGATAATGTGCCTGAAACACACACACACACACACACACACACACACACAAGGAGACACACACATGCAGACACACACACATGTAGACACACAGAGGAGTGGGGAGAGAATGTACTTAGCATGTGCAAAGCTCTGGATTTCATCTCCAGATTTGCAAAAATAAATAGATAGATGGATAGATAGATAGATAGATAGATAAATAGATAGATAGATAAATAAATAAATTCTACGTCCCACAACCTTTCGTTCCTTTCATAGACCAAAGTTCATAAGGTTCAAATCTTACAAGGTTAGGCATTCTCTTAGGCCCTTGAGACTTTCTGGTTAGAAATTATAGGGAACATAATTTTGGGGTTCCTTTCATGTGGTATTGGGGGAGATAACTCCAGCATTATCTGTGGCTACCCAAAACTTCAGCCAGCACTCGGGCCCTGCATTAACCATCCTTGTCCTGGCCTGGCGGACACTGCAGCCAGTCACTGGGCCGAGTCAATCAGGTGCTACCTGTGTAATGGTGCGTGACTCCTTCCCCCTCCTTGGCATGGGATGCTCATGGGTAGAGACAGCTAATCAATAGTTGCTCCTCACCAGCTCCATGGATATCGACTCCTGGCTTGGCAAGGCTTTATAAGGAGTCATTGGGGGGATTTTTTCAGTTTGAATTGAATTGTGAGCCATTAAATCTCTTTAGTAAAAAACTGTACCTCATCCCATATGCCGATGGGCCTTCTGAATTTTTAACCAGTGCCAAGAGCATCCCGCCCTGGATGGGGCCATCTCAGCGGGCCTAGGGTTTTGCTTTCTCCTGGCATATCTGGTTAATTGTTATAGATTTTCCAGTAGGTAAAAGCATTTGGAGTTTGGAAAGGGCAAGATTTGTTTTCCTTCCAAAAGAAAACCAATTCAGGATTGCTCTTCCTAGGGATGTGAAGGGAAGAATGAGGGAAGGAAAGAACAGTAGGAGGGGGGCAGGAAATGGGGTGCCTGCTCTCCCAGGTATTCTGGGGACCTGGTCATCTATCATATACTACATGTATGTAGCCTGCATATTGAGACAAGCACACATGAAAACACACACGTTCATGTTCACAAATATAGAGACACACGGTCACATGAGTGCATGTAACAACACATGCACACACACATGCATGCATGCACAACCATGTAAATATGGTTATTCATGTGCACATGCACATGAGAAAATAAAAGATTCTATTCCCAGCTGGGCATGACAGTGCATGCCTTTAATCACAACACTTGGGAGGCAGAGGCAAGTCGATCCCTGAGTTCCGGGCCAGCCTGGTCTACAAATAGAGTTCCAAGACAGACAGGGCTACACAGAGATACCTTGTCTTAAAAAACAAACAAACAAACAAACAAACAAACAAACAAGATTCTCACCCTTTAGCTAAGGCAAGTAGGGAAGAGGGCCTATCGCAGTAGGAGGCAGCTGGGTCCACTCTGATCACTGACCACATGGGGGCATCAGGAGAGTAGCACCTCTTCTCCTGGCCTCATTCCCTTTACCTCTGCAGCAAAAGGTCCTCACTGCGCGACAGGGTCGTCAAGCAGAATTGAACTCTGGGTGAAAATCCTGAGACTCTCAGTGATGTCTGACTACTGCTGCTGTCTTCTGTGAGCTTTCTCTGGGTTCGCAGACAGGAAAGAAATTAAGGTGCTAGCCTTTTTAAGGATAATAAGGCGGAGGGAGAGAAAGAGTGGGGGGCCAGAGAGGGAGGGAGGGAGGGGAGGGAGGGGAGCCGGAGATGGAGATGGAGACGGTGACAGAGAGGGAAACAGAAAGGGAGACAAAAAGACAGACAGAGAGACAGAGAGACGGCTTATCCAAGGTCGGCAAGTTGGCTAATAGTTTCTTCCACTTTGTCTTCTACAGCATTGCCTCCACGAAAGAGACCCAAAGACTTGCCAGCCCCATCCCAACCGGGCTGAATTATACATACATACTATATATATGGGAGCCTAATATATACTAGGCTGTCATGTAGCACAGGCTAGCCTCAAACTTTCTGTGTAGCTAAGGATGACCTTAGACTTCTGCACTTCCTGCCTCCATCTTCCAAGTTGCTAGGTGCTGAGCTTTGAGCCCAGGATGCTGTGTATGCTAGATACTGAACGACAGCTTTGGCCCTGGATGGTTTTTCAGACTTATTTTTATTTTAAGCTATGTGTATTTGTGTGCAGACACTTTTGTTTTCAACAGACCCAGGTCAAAGTCCTAAATTTCAACAGCATCTTTGGGAGGTGCTCCAGGAAAGGCTGGAGCAGGGATGCTTGGGGAATGGGATCAGCAAGAGCAGGCTCTCAGCTAGAGCGCCTTCCCAGTGCTTGCCAGCAGGTAGCTAACCTTGGGCTTGCGCCCCCTGGAGGTCAGGAGGCCTGATTGTCTCAATTCTGGCCTTGGAGCTACTCTTGGGTCACTCAGTTCCCCAGCCCTTCCGGTCTGCAAGGGGGCAGGCAGGGGATGCTTTAGAGGCTAGTGAAAGTCCAAGGAAAGGGACAAAGGGAGAAAGAAAAGCAGGAGCGGCCATTTGGGATTCTTGCGGCGTGTGGTATGCGTCAGGAGGGAAAGCCATACGTGGGCTGTGCCCTCTTGCTGCCCTGACCTCCTTGATGAGATGAGACAACAGTTATCCTCACTTCTATCTCTGCACTATAAAAGAGTGGTAAGCAGATACAGATCCGAAACACCCGACGATGCCTCTGCTTTGCACTGCCTCCAGCAGGCGGAGCAGCTTCTGCGTCACCATGCCCCTTCCCCGCATCCCAAAACACATGGTCACTGTCAGCCACGGGCAACAGACGCTCACGGGCGAGGCGAGAGACCACCCCTCCTTCATTGGCTGTATCAACACAGCCGACAGCTGCGAGTGGAGAGTCACCTCCTTGGCCCACTCTTTGTTTTTACCTTTATTTTAAAAATTATGTACACTTGTGTGCATCTGTGTATGGATATTTGCACATGAGTGCAGGGGCCACCGATGCCGGGAGAAGACATTTGACTCCTGGAGCTGGAGTTAGAGACCGCGAGCTGCCCAATATGGGCACCGGGAAGGGAACTCGGGTACATGCTCATAACCACTGAGCCATCTGCCCAGCCCCGTTTATGTCCCCGTAGACCCCTTTTTCTCAGGAGGTCTATGGGCAGGAGAAGGAAGAGCTGACAGCCCCGGCTCACATAACTCCTCGCTGCTTTGAATTGGTGTGACCGGCTGTTGTGTTACTTACATATCGGAAAATCCCAACGGAACATGGGGAAGTCAATAGACATATGTAAAAAGAAATCATTGTGCTGCAATGATCTCCGCGGAAGGCCTCCGGAAGCTCTGGCTGTCAAGGAAAGAAATGTGCCCCACGCCTGGGGACACTGTGGGCTGAGGGAACAGAGAGGCCCTGAGGTCCCTCCTTCAGCTTCCCCGCCACTGCTGTCCAAGACATGGTGACGGTGACTCCAGCCCCAGGGGAGGGTCAGACCTCTGTGGGACCCTCCAGACTAGATAATTCTCTACTTTTTTCCTCCAAGTTCTGGGACTTAGGACCTGTGACACCACGCCTGGCCTGACTAGTGTTTTGTACAGTTATTTAGTTAGGACTGTCTCCTTTACTGGAATAAAAGCTGGATGGGGGTGAGGGTCTTGTCTCCTTCATACAGGACTAGGATGCAGTTAATGGTTATAATGCTTCCACAGCATACATGAGATCCTGGGTGCAATTTCTAGGACTGTAAAATGATGATGATGGTGGTGGTGGTGGTGGTGGTGGTGGTGGTGGTGGTGGTGGTGGTGGTGATCAAGTGTCCTGGAAAGCCACTGGAATCCATCTCTGAGTCCTAGATGGCCACCTCTGAGTCCTAGATGGTTCTTGCTATGAGGAGATAGGAAGGCCCTGGGGTCCCCTCTTCTCACGGGGGTGGGGGGGGGGTTGGGGGGTGGAACCAAACTTGTTGAGTAATGTTCTTAGCTCCCAGTGGCCTTGACCTGCAGATAAATTTTACCTCTTTTGTAGAGGCTCTTCTCCCAGGTTGCTAGGGTGACTTGGGGCCAGGCAAATACTCAAGAGCCCATGTCCTCGCTGGCCCTTTAGAAGCCCGAGTCAGCTGCCTCCACACACCCCACTGTCCACGGAAATGGCACAGAGCGCCCCCATTTGCGTCTTGGTAAAAAGCGGTTTCCCTTCTGTAGGCAGGATTCCTCTGTCTCCAGGGCCAAGTCTCTTTCCATCATCAAAGAATAAGCTTGTAGCTCGCAGGCTGCAGGCACACGCAGGCAGAGGGCGGAGGGGTGCTGACAGGCAGCTCCTGACTTCATTCAAACAGTCAGTGGGAGGCAGAGACAGGGAGTGAGCTGAGGCCGGCTGGCAGACAGCAGGAGGAGGGTCTCAGGCTGTGACGTGGTGAGCTTGGTTGACTCAGGAAACAGCCCCCGGTCTCAGCACGCCCCCTGCAGGATGCAAGTGGGATTTCTGCACTCAGCAATTGGAGCAAGCTTTCCAGCGGATGTGGATGAAGACAACAGGTCCTTGCTCCCGGGGTTTCCCAGACCAATAGCAGAGGGAGAGAGGTAAAGTGGGACACTTCACTTTCTACCGTGTATCAAGCGGCATACTGGATGCAGCAGCCTCTCACCCCACCCTGTGTTGGAAGCAAGGGCTTCTGCTACCTGCTCCTCCTCGGGGCTACTATGTACGTGGAACACCAGGATCAGGGTTGTATGCCCGCGGGTCGGCCATGCTACTCCGTTTCCAGGTGAGACCACAGAAGCACAGAAAGGCTGAGACCCCGAACTAGCTGCTGCAGTGGCAAAACCAGGCCACGGACCTGGGTTTCTAGATTACAGTTCAGCTGCACCCCCCACCCCCTCCCACCCCCCACCCCCCGCCTCTAATTGTGGGGCTGGAAGGCTGTTTGACTGGGGAAACCGGTCCAGAGCAAGAGTGAGATCAAGACGCATCCAACCTCCAAAATTCTCCTCCTGATACCTCAAGTAAGATGGCTTCCTCCTTGCTCTGGGCGTGCATGGCCTGGTGCAAGCAAGGGTTACAACCCCTGCCTCTGCCACCCTGTGGCAGTCATGTAGCCTTAGCCTGGTGGCCAGATTACAGGTTAAACTTCCTCGCTCCTTATAAGGACAGGTCCAGCAGGCATCTGGAACTCCTCTTCATGCAAATGAAGCATTCCCAGAATGCCCCAGCCAATAATGTACACTCACCCGGAAAACCCCTACCCACACCCCAAGGTTTATATAGTCTTTGCCCACCCCACCCCCACCCCCATAAAGAGAGAGATGTTTCACTGAAAATGGTCTCCAGAGAAGGCCGTTTCTCCCACACTCACACCTACTGAGATCCTGTCTGACGCACCAGCTTGGCAAAAGCTTCATTGCTTCTAGTCCAGCTGGGTGTGCAATGGTGCCTGGATATCCCGAGGGGGAAAAGCAGACCCGGGCCGCACTCCTCCAGTTCTGGATCTGTGAGGGGCAGTTGTGTAGATGGTAAAGCCTCGTATACACACGGTCTCCTGGCAGCCTGGTTGGTTGGCCCTGTCTGCCAGGATGGATAGTCTCTAGGGTTGCTTCCGTCTCCCCTGGGGCCCACCCTTGCATAGATCTGTTCCCTACCATGGAGCCTCCTATGAGTGGGGACCCCTGCAGTGGCACAGCCCCCACCCCCTACTCTTTCTGGCCTTTCTTGTCCTTTGCACAAAGGGTCCCCCTGTTAAGCTCAATCCCTCTTACCCAGTCACCCCATTTGCAATCTCACATCACAACACTCAGAACAAAGAAAACCTCCAGCAACCTCCCCATAGCTCCTGCTTGCTGAGTCTCCTGCTGGCCCTTTCTAGAATCCTGCTCCTCACTGGAACTGTGTGAGGTCCAGAGCCGGGCACAGGCAGGTTGTAGAAGCCTTGCCCAGTTTTCCTTCTGAGCAGGCCGTGGGAGCAGGGCCTAAGGGCTGGGGGGCTTCAGAGGATGCCAACCCCAGGCTTTGGTCCAGTGGACATCCACACTTCCTCCTTCCCTGAACCAAATCTCTCAGTGATGTCCTGGCAGGAGCGAGCGTTTTTCTGTTTTCAGTGACCTGTAACCAAGGTCACCACAGCTAATTAGCACTGGCTGTGTACTTGACCCCTGGCCCTGGCCGCCACTCCATCTTCTTGCGTTCTTAATTAATATGTTCAGTGACTCTTTCTCCTTTCTCTTCAGGCCATTTGCCTTCCCTCTGCCTTGCTCTCCCTTTATAATTAACCCTTTGTCTGCCCTCCTCCAGGCACTGTATGTGAGTCTTGGGGTTGTTTTCCTTTGCTCCCTGGGATATGAGATTAGTAGACACAACACCCACACTCCTGCAAGCAGCAACCTTTAGTTGGGACTGACATGTTCACTTGGGGAGGGAGGGACGAGGCTCAGGGATGTGCAGAAGAGAGGAATGGGTGGAATGGGGGGAGGAGAGAGAGAGAGAGAGAGAGAGAGAGAGAGAGAGAGCATTTCAGACAGCATGTGGTTCAAGGAGGTTTATCTATTTGTTATACAAAGGGAAGACTAAGGCCCTGAGAGCAGAATCCTCCCCTGGATCTCCCAGAACTTCCATAGCAAAGCCTGAAGTGAGGTTGAGATGTGGGTATTGTGTTTCGGTGGGGAACAGAAACAGCCAGCACGCTTTGCTAAGCTCCCCACTGCCGTGGGAGACCAAGGTCCCCCTGTGCTTGTGTGGTGATCCTCTGAGTACTGCAGGCACGCCCATCTTGGGGGAAGCAGGGCACTGTTTGGAGCCCCTGCACTCCTGGGATATGGCCATGCCATGTGGCTGTGAGTAGGTTCCTGTAGGTGGCCTCTGGGGAGGGAATGTGACTGCATTCCTTAATCAGTGTTCTTCAGAGTCACAGAACTTATGGAAGTTCTATATATTAAGGAAAATTATTGAAATGACTTACAGCCCGGCAGGATGAGTGTTTCGGCTGGTCTTCTATATAAGCTGGAATCCTGAAGAAGTAGGTTTCAAAAGATGTGCTGGTAATTAAGTGCAAGCAGACAGAGAAGAAGGAGGCATTCCTTCATCCATTGTCCTTATGTAGGACTCCAGAAGGAGGTATAGCCCAGACTAAAGATGTGTACCACCTCGCCTGGACCTAAGTTGTTCTTGGAACTTGCTCTGTCCCAGGCTGGCCTTGAACTCAGAGATCTGTTGCCTGTGTCTTCTTTACGGTGTGCACCACTTTGCCTGGGCCTAGCTTTTCATGGTGACTCTGCCTCAAGATCTGGATCGCAGGCACTCCCTCCATTTCTGAATTGTAGTTCATTCCAGATGTAGTCAATTTGACAGCTGGGAATAGCCATCACACAGAGGCTACCACGCGTAACCAATTCAGCAGCAATGGCCACTTGAGAGGAAATTTGCCAGCAGCCATCAGAATGGCTAATAGCAGTGTTTCTGAAGAAGGCCTTGTTCTCCCTCCAGACCACTGACGCTGTTCAACCTCAGCTCCTAATTCTGAGACTTCTTTAGTTTTTCCCCACTCTGAGAACAGGATGGCTGCTGCAGCTCCAACAATCATCTCATTCCCAACAGAGTGGGGACAAGGCGATGGCTTTATCAGAGCAGCCAAAGCTGTCCCAAGGCACAATCATAGCCCAGCCAGAAGTCACAAGGTTGGAGTTAAACTGGGATAGGACTCAGCAAGCTTGCTTCCTCTAGGTCCCCACCTCATACTTACTTCTTATTTCTGGCTTCTGACTGGTCCTGGGACGATCTGATCTGTGGGCCCATTGAGGGAAACGATTAGGCTCTTCTGTCGAGGCCAAGTGTATAAGCCAGCCATGGGGTTCCCGTTTCCCCTCCATTATAGGTTGTCCTGTAAAGGCAAACACAAGGATTGAGTTGGGTTTCATGGGTAACTAAGTCCAAGAGCCTGGGGCAGGGATGCCTTTGCCTGTGAGTTGTTTTACATAGCAATTGGTGGTAGGCCAGCGATAGAGAGGCAGCACTCCAGATGTAGCCCAAGTTGATAAAGTTCATGTCTAGTATAAATCAAGTCCTGGCTTCAATCACCAGCACCTCATAAAACCGAACACTGGATCTTCATGTCTGTAATCCCAGTCCTTGGAAAGGCAGAGGCAGGGGCTCAGAAGTCTGGGAGCACACATGGCTACACAGTGAGTTCTAGGCCAGCCTAGGATTCATAAGAACTAGGAGAGAATCAGGACAGAGGCAGAGTAGCTACAACTGCCCTGTCAACTGGGAAGCTGCACCCAGTGTCTGAACACACAGAGACTTAGGCTCTCCAGCACAGGGTTTAGGTTAGGTCCCACCTCGTGGAGAGTAGGTGGACGTTTCAGGCTCATTGTTTTCTCTGAGCTCCTGGAAAAGTTGACCCTGCACCAAAGGCTTGAATAAGCAAAGGAGATGGGGCCCTGGAGGGAGCGTCTAGCCAAGATCACTTCCCATGGAAGTACCCAAGGCCCGGACTCATTGGGGACCTCTGAGAGACACACAGAACATATCTCAGAGAGCCTTAGTGGCAGTGATAAGGCCACTTAAACGCTAATCCTGCTGACTGTTAATTTTGAAGTATTAGCCGTGTGACAACCAGGACAGCTGCTTGAGAAAGATCTGATCAGCTTGGGCAGGTGTTGGCCAACGGACAGTGAGCTAACAGGGATCAGCAAAGATATTAGATGGCTCTTCTGCAGCAAGGAGGAGGGTCCGTCTTCTGAGACACTGCTGGCATGTCTTGGGACAATCTCCCTGAGAAGAATGTGGAGGAGGGGAAGGAAGAGGTTAAGAATCTCTTCAGGAAATTGGCATTCTGGCATCATCCACTCAACAGCAACATCCAGGAGAAACTGAGGTGGCCTAGAACTTGGGTATCTGAGCTGTTACATTTGATTCCCCCACCCACCCAAAATGATTGAGGACAAAGACTCATTCATTCATTCATTCTTTTGTTTGTTTGTTTGTTTGTTTTTTGTTTTTTGAGACAGAGTTTCTCTGTATAGCCCTGGCTGTCCTGGAACTCACTCTGTAGACCAGGCTGGCCTCCAACTCAGAGATCCACCTGCCTCTGCCTCCCAAGTGCTGGGATTACAGGCCTGTGCCACCACCACCCGGCCTCATTCTTTTTTTAAAGATTCATGCATTCATTCATTCATTCATTCATTCAATCATTCATTCATTATATGTAAGTACACCGTAGCTGTCTTCAGACACACTAGAAGAGGGTGTCAGATCTCATTACGGATGGTTGGGAGCCCTCATGTGGCTGCTGGGATTTGAACTCAGGACCTTCATAAGAACAGTCAGTGCTCTTAACCGATGAGCCATCTCACAAGCCTGCCTAATTCACTCTTTACTAAACTTGATTTGAATGCCCTCTCTGAGCTCAAGACCCTGATGTCTCCTGACTATAATCCAACGTGGGGGACCTGTTGTGGCCTGACCTGGCCCCACATGTTTAGGCCCCTTGAGCTGAGAAGCTCTGCTGCTTGCTGTTACTGTAGGGCTGCTCTAGATGGCCAGGCATGGATGGAATGCCACTCCCTAACATTGTGTCTCAGAGATGCCCTTTCTCCTGCTGCCGAGGCCTCGCAGCTGCAGTGACGGTGGTGCACAGCCCTGGGTACCGAACGAACCCCGCTCTCCTGGGATGCTGCCCAGCAGCCCCTTGCTGGCTGGTGCCTGCACTCAATCCATCTGCTGCTCGCCGAGGCACCTGCAGCTGGGCTGAAGGCTGCTCCTCACCTTCACAGCCCCCGGCTCCTCCGTGATTGGCTGCCAGTGCAGACCTGGCACCAACTCCTGGCACTGGGTAGCACATGCAAGCCGTGCCAACCTTAGACATGATGGAGTATCCCTGTTTGCCCAGTGTGCCTGGTTATCAGAAGCACCTCCAGCCAGAATTCACCTGGCTGCCTCGGCACTCCACGAGGGCTGGGACCAGATGGCAAATTATCGGGGCTGATTTACAGGACAGCTAATTTGGCAGATGAGGCTGTGTGGGTGCCAATGGACACTGAGGGATGAGCCCGCAGAAGGAAGGGCAGAGAAGGAGGGATGGATGCCCAAGAAGAGAAAGTGGAATGGGCAAGCTCAGAGCCTTGAGGGAAAAGAGGCGGAGAATGGAGACTAGGAAACGAAAGGTAGAAAAGTGCGGAGCCCATGTTTATTGAGCCCAGATCAAAGCATGGACAGTCCCACAGGGTAATTTGCTTTAGAGCGTGGCAGTGTCCAATATGGTGGCCACATGTGGCATTTTATATTAACATTGATTATAATTAGCTGTAATGAAAACCTCCGTCCCCTGGTCACACACCAGCTGCATTTGAAGTGATGAGGAGTCACGTGTCGTTACTGCGGTGGACTACACTGACAGAGGGGAGGAGAGGCGTCTACAGTCCTAGAGAGTGGTAATGGAGCTCACGGGAGCAACTCGCGAAGTCTGAAATCATGCAGGGTCAAACACATTATAAGATAAAAGAATATAATATAATGCACTAAAATATAAATCCCCCAAAGCTAAAAATTCTTTGGAAGATAATTATTGATTTTTTTTTTAAATAGGTTTTTAGCGGAAAGCGTGTTGATGTGATTGAACACTTTCTGGGCCATTTCTCACGAGCAACTGTCACCCATCCTTGCATCCACGAATCATAGTCACATGGAATCACAGTGAAGAGCACGCATGTTATGTTCTCGGAAAATAAAGCTGAAGAGACTTTGTTTTTTTTGGAAGTGGCCCCATAGATTGCCCCTTGCTCCTATGCTGGCTAATTTTGTTGTCATCACACTTGGGAAGAAGGGACCTCAGTCGAAGAACTGCCTTTGTTGGATTGGCTGTGGTCACATCTGTGGAGCATTTCCTTGATTGCTAATTGATGAAGGAGGGCTCCGCCCACCGTGGGCAGTCACATCCCTAGGCAGGTGGAGTTACAAGCCAGTGGGCCTCAATCAGCTGCTGTCTCCACCTCAGTTCCTGCCTCTCAGGGTTTCTGCCTAGAGTTCCCGCCTTGTTTTCCCTTAATGGGGGGCTTGACCATGTAAGACAGAATAAACTCTTTCCTCCCCAAGTTGGTTTTGGTCAATGTTTTATACCAATGAGAAATAGCAAACCAGAGTACAGTACACTGATTAGCAGGGGATGAAAAGAAGACATGAGGTTGGGAAGAGAAAATGGTGGAGGGTGCCAGGAGGACTTGGAGGGTGTGGTGGGCATTGTTTTCAAAATAAATTGTATACATATATGAAATTCACAAAGAAAGGAAGGAAGAAAGAAACAAAGAAAGAAAGAGAACAGCAGAAAGAAACAGAGAGAATATGAGAAAGAAAGAAACAAACAAGTCCAAGGGTAAATGATTAAGGCTCAGAACTAGGTACCCAGCTTTGGCTGTGGTTACCTGGGGTGCCACATGAACACTTTTGACCAGATTGCTCAAGGCTATAGTCAGTTACCACTTCCATGTACAATGACCCCAAGAACTGAGATCATGAGAAATTCCATGTCTCATAAAATGTATGGAAAAAGAAATAACCTCTCTTGATTAGAAGGACACAGAAGACTCTAGAAGCTCATGCAAATTACAAGGTTCAGGAAATTCCTAAAGTTGGAAGATTCAGAAGGTCCCTCCCCAAGAATATAGAAACAGAAAATAGTTGCTGGGGAGAGTTCTTCAGGGGAACGGCCTACAAGTTGGGAAGGAAGGTCCAGGGATGCAGCTTTCAGGGACTGTCACTCACGCTACAGTGGGCTCAGCTGCCTTGAGTCACTCACACGCCTGTAAGTAACCCCAACAAGCTTATTGGCCCACCAAGTAGACTTGGGCGGATCATTTGTTCGGTCTGTCATCAGTACACTGTCTGGGACGATTAGACATTTATTTACGTCTTTTTGAAAGAAGTCGTGAAGTAGCCGCCATTTGTCGAGGAAAGCGTCCATGCGTTACATTCATTCACAGAGCCAATGTGATGATGCACGTTTGCAGAATCCAGCTTGAAAAAAATGCATAAGGTAAATGAATCAGGACTCTAGAAATCCCTCCATAATTTATTAGAAACATTAAAGGTGTCCCAAGAATGATATCTGTAGCAGATGAGATGGTAAAATACAATTTTGGGGGGTTTAAAATAGTGTAAAGAAAAACTACAAAGAAAGAAAACTCAAGATGAAAAGAAAGTTCAAACTAAAAGGTAAACTGGATATGTGTGAAAGTTGCCTGTGGGTGGCCTTTGGGGGTTGGCTGGCTGGCAGTAGCCTTGGCTCTGAGGCTGGAGTTGTGGTGAACACAAAGGTTGAAGGACCTAGCTCGCTCTCATTGGAGAATGTGGCCCATCATGGGTCAGTCTCATGTTCCTCCAAGGAGGTGGCTCCCCACCCCCTGCTAGTCATCGTCCTCACAAAACAGCCTGCCCCTGCCCCCACCCCCGCAAGAATCCTCTGCCAGAGTTATATCTACATTTTTTGATATAACTACCATGATGCCTTTTCCCTCAAATGTCTGGCTGAGATAGCTTTTCTGTCGGGTTGATGGTTTTTGCAACAGAAATTGTGATTTTAGGGACTTGAGGTTGTCAGGATTGTAATGTTTAAGATTTTAATCTTTTGAGCTGGAGAGATGGCTCAGGGGTTAAGAGCACTGACTGCTCTTCCAGAGGTCCTGAGTTCAACTCCCAGCAACCACATGGTGGCTCACGACCATCTGTAACGGGATCTGATGCCCTCTTCTGGTGTGTCTGAAGACAGCTACAGTGTACTCATGTAAATAAAAATAAATCTTTAAAAAAAGATTTTAATCTTTTAGAATTGTAATATGGGGGGATTTTAGACTTCAGAAATTTATTTTCTATTTTATTTTAAAATTTATTAAGATTTAAAAGACATTTCTGTGTTTGTTTGTTGGTTTATTTGTGAGAGATAAGAAGGGAGGGAAAGAAGGAGGCAGTTGGGGGTGGGGAGCCCTTGCTCAGCAGCTGACAGCACTGGCTGAGCTTGCAGAGGACCAGGGTTGGGCTCCCAGCACCCACGTGCAGTTCCTCACAGGCTTCTGTCACTCCAGCTCCAGGGGATCTGACGCCCTTTTCTGGCTTCTGTGGGCACTGCATGTACATCATGCACTAACAGACCTGCAGGCTGCAGGTACTCAAACTCTCTCTCTCTCTCTCTCTCTCTCTCTCTCTCTCTCTAAGTTGCATGATATATAATCATTTACTAGTACAGGTATAAGATACATAATATAATAACATGTTCCAGTATTACTGGGACTGATGCATGCTCACAAGGAGGGGTGAATATTGAAGGCAGTAAAGAAAATACAGTTTCTAAATTAAACATTGCTATATACTTGATTGCTTTTAGATGTTGATGCTTTAAGATATTTCATGGGGAAATTATATTTTAAAAAGGAAAGAGGAGCGGATCGCTCAGAGGTTGAAAGCACTGACTGCTCTTCCAAAAGACCCTGTCAATTTCCAGCACCCATGTGACTCATCATAAAAAAAAGAGGAGGAGGAGGAAGAGGAGGAGGAGGAGGAGGAGGAGGAGGAGGAGGAGGAGGAGGAGGAGGAAGAAGAAGAAGAAGAAGAAGAAGAAGAAGAAGAAGAAGAAGAAGAAGAAGAAGAAGAAGAAGAAGAAGAGAAGAAGAAATAAAAACAACTTGGAAACTTGGATTGTTCTGGAGACTAACGAAGTTTAGAGATAGGAGACTGCCCCATCTGACTAGTGTGAAAACGATCACCTTTATAGATCCCCAGGTTCGAGACAGAGAGGTGGGGGCTTGTCTCCCCGGGATGAGTGTCACTCCTCTAAGTGGCAGAGGAGGCACGGGGCACGGTTTGACATCATCCTCAGACATGAATGGGCAACTTAACGCAAGGAAGGAGCATGAGAAATGGATGTTCTCCCTCGGAAAATGGTCTCAGGAGATTCAGCTCTCTAGGTCCCTCCATCATTCAGGGTTGGGGAGGCACAGCCGCCGTTCACATGGAAGAAGGAGCGAAATGCCAACAGAACCAGAAGGCCGCCATTCCTTGTTCCTGGTTGAAGATTCGGATTAGGGATGAGGGTGAGCCACGCGCCCCGCCTCGTGCTGACCAGCAGCCACTGTCCAGGGGAGAGCGTGTGGGGTCTAGGAGGTTGCCTTTGCCCAGCTCTTTGGCTCCCAGTGGCTCCCAAAGCCAAGGTGAGATGACAGGAACTCCTCCAGACGGGTCCTCAAGTTTGACCTCCCTGAACTGGCGGCTGCGCTGCGCCATCCAAGCTCCTGGCATTTCTTGGGATCTCACCTGCTAGACTGCCACGCCCACGGTGAGGGCGGGTTGCCACTGAAGCTGTCTGATGCTGGTCGTGCGGACCAGTTCCATTGCTGATGGACCAATTCAGGTGGCCCTGGTCCCCCTCCCTCACCAGCATTTCCCAGCTAAGAACCTCAACCCCACACTCCAGTTTACAGCGCAGACACACAAAGTTCCTGCCTGTGACTGCAGACAGGCATTGGTGGCCCAATCACTTAAAAAAAAAATGGGTTTGGGTTTAGTATCAGGATGTGTCCCTCCCCCCGTCCCTTGCGCGCTAAACCTCAGTCAGGGTTAGAGCCACGATTCCACTTGGTGCTGGTCCTGGAACTCCTCTGTGTGTGTGTGTGTGTGTGTGTGTGTGTGTGTGTGTATCTGGTATCTGTTATGAGAAGAAGGACTTCATTCTATTCACTGGTGTGTTCTCCCAGCATGCCTAGCATATAGTAGGTGCTCAATAAACAGTTGTCAAATGGAGGACTCAATGAATGATCCTTCTCTTCCGACCCAGAAGTCTCATCCCTTGTCAATTCTTATGTGCCTCTCCTACCAACCCGTCCTTGCCCTCCAATATTCAGACTAATCTTCAAACTCCTAGGAGACTTAAATTGTGGGTGTCACACTTAGGGATTTCCTAGCCTTCACAATGGTCCTTTTTCAAGTCCTCTATTAGCTTTCAACCCTGGGGCCATTGCCAGCAGCTGAGTCCCCCACCCAAACCACAGTGCCTGCTGTGTCTCAGCCTCTCACTGGGAGCCGGGCTGGGGGGAGGGTTCCCCAAGCATTGCTCTCAGTACTCTGAACCCAGAGCATGGGTGTTCGCAATCCCCGCTTCTCGCATGGCACAGAAGCCAACAGTTCTGCACCCGCGATGTGCCCACCACAGGGTTTCCAGAGTGTAACAAAGGAAAATGCCCGTGGAAGTTGGGTGCCGTGTGCACTCGGAATCCTCTGCAGGGTTGGGGATGTGCTGGAGAGACTGGCCGAACCAGGAATCAATGAGCCAGTGAGAAGCCCTGTCCCAAGAAACAAAGTGGACACCGTCTGAGGGACAGCATCCAAGGTTGACCTCTGGTCACCATGTGCATTCACATACATGCATTCGCACACATGCACACACACACACACACACACACACACTCGCGCACAGAGACAGATGGACAGACGGACAGAAAGAACAGGGGCAGGACAGAAGGAGAGTAGGAAAGTATACATGAAACCAAGTTTGCACTATAAAAAATTTTGGAAAATACTGAGTTTGACAAGGCAGGGTTCTTCACAGCAGCAAGGGCAGGGTGTCATCTCCGAGGCTCTGAGCTTGGAAGCACGTGTTTGGATGGAACGGAAGTGCCTGCAGACCCCAAACCCTGGGGGCCGGTCTCAGCCAGCTGGGCAGAGATGCTCCTGGTCAGGGTGGATGAGTGCCGGGTGTCAGGAAGTCACACATTTATCTTCACAACACCTGCATTCTCATCCTCAGACGGGGAAACTGAGGCCGTGGTCATTTTCCCAATGCTGCCCTCAGGTAGTTGGAGCAAGCTGAATTCGACTCTCTCTCTGGGCGAGGGTGAAGGAGCAAGCGTTTGTGGAGACCTGGAGGCGGGCACCTGGAGCACCTGAGGAGAGCCAGGTTGGAGGAGGGCACAGGACCGGACTGGGGCTGCGACGAAAGCCCAGGCGCCCACCGACAGGCACAGGCTCCACCCTCCACCACCCTCCACCGTAGCACAACACTCTGCCCTCCTCTGGTCCCATTTCCCGTTCTCCTGCAGTTTTAATTAAATGCTGTGTAGAGAGGCTTAGTGAAGGGAAAACAGTTGCTATTTCTAAGTGGCCTCAGACTCCTCTCTGTTTTACTGCTGGAACTCCAAGGCAGGAGATTTAACGGTGTTTGAACTACTTACCAGTGCTTTCTGAGCACAGCAGGGCCGTTAGCCCCGCCCCACACTAGCCTTATTTTTACCAAGGAGACCCTACCAGACCCGCTTCCCTCACTTCCTGAGCTCCCACCCCAGACAGTTCTCTGTTTGCCTGAGGGCTGCTGGTGCCTGGACCCACACTGACAGGAGAGAGAAGGGCTTGGAGAGGGGAGAGAGATGGCTTGCCTCAGTATTCATTATGGGAAGGTGGCCTCACTCCTGGACACTGACAAACGCCGTTGGACAATGTGGTTCTAATTAGGTCTCTGGTCCTTTCCTGAGAACCACCTGACAGAGTATTAGCTTCTCGTCTCCCCGTGATAGGAGACAGGCACTGTGCTTGTTTCCTGCCTGTGGAATGCTCACACCCTCCCTTCAGGGACTATTGTTATTGTTATAGAGGAGAGAGCTGAGGCAAAGAAAGTTTTTGTTTTGTTTTATTTTGTTTTGTTGTGTGTGTGTGTGTGTGTGTGTGTGTGTGTGTGTGTGTGTGCCGGGGCTGGTGGTGGTGGTGGAGGTACATGCACAAGTGACAGCAGCTGAGATGTTCAGAAGATGGGTCAGGTCCCTGGAAGTGAAATTACAAGAGGTCGGGAACATTCACAGGGTTCTAGGGAACAAATTCAGGTCCTCTGCGAGGGTAGCAAGTGCTCTTAACTGCTGATTTCAGTTCCAGGGGTTCTTATAAAGGACTTTATAAAGGGCGATCTTATAAAAGACTAGTCAGTGAAGCCAGGGTTCCAAATGCATGCAGTGGGCTCCAGAATCTTCCCACCCCTGCCCACCCATCCCCTCACCCTAGTCTACCTTTGCTCTGGTTAATTTCCTCACTCGGAGCCACTGATTCCAGCCAAGCAACGACGACAACGATGACGATGACGTCACATACGATCTCCTGTAGGCCTCCTGTCTGTCACCTGACTGGAGACTGGCCTCACATGCAGGTCTCCGTGTGGGGAACGTGGACTGTGACACCAGAGGAACTGGCATCAAACTGGAGAGGCAGAGCATGGTCACACCCTGGAAATCTCAACGTTTGAAACTGAAATTTCATCCTGAGCCAGGCAGGAGTGGGATTTTTTTCCATACCTGTCACGGGACACCCAACCCAGCAGTGACTATCAACCTGTCCCAAGAAGTCAGTCGTGGAGCCCAGTATCTGGAATTCTTCCCCCGTGCAAATAGAGTGTCTCAAGCATCTCAGCCTCAGCCAATAAGAAGGCACTCACCCCCAACATCCCATCCCAGTCCCCAAGGTTCATGTTGTCCCTGTCCAAGTGGAATAAAGCAGCTACTTCACCAAGGTTGTCAGAGAGTGGCTGTTTTCACTGAGCTTGGGGAAAGACTCTCTCTCCCATGCACTCATCTTTGGACCTTTGGACCTGGCTGGCTGGCCAGGCTCCTGTAGCTCACAGAGGCTTGCATTAGAGCACTGGCCTGACACTGCCCTGTGCTGGCTGCTGGCTGCCCAAACCCCCTTACTCCTTTGTAAAGAGCTGTAACACTAGTGTGCCATTCCCAGTCAGTCGGCAGTTCTGTGGACTCCATTCGGCAGGTCTCCACTTTACCCTTCCCAGCCTGACAAACAGCAGCTCTGGGGGAAGAAGCTGACCCCACCCATTCCAGACTTCTTTCAGTCCTCTCCAAGTCCTATAATGGCAGCAACCCTGAGAGGAGAGGCGGATTCCTGATTCTGGATTTACCTCACCTATGGGGTAAATGGTCTCTTCACAGATGGTACAATGATGTTACTAGAACCTTCTCAACCCCTCCCCCCCTGTCTTCCTTGGCTCTAGAGAGATTTTGTAACTGTCTGTACCAACAGAATACAGCTGAAGTGACACTGTTCTGCTTCTGAAGCGAGATAAATAAAGTCTCTGGCACTTAAACCATTACTTTCAGAAACTTAAGTTACCCAAGAAGCCCAAACAGGACCCGTATGTAACTAAGAGGCTCCTGGCCTGTTGCTGAGCCACTTTGAAATGTACTTCCCAGAAAAACACCAAGGGGAGTCTCTTACTGGTGCCAAGCAGAGGTAAAGCAATCTATCACCTCAACTAAAAATATTTTTAATTTTAATTATGTGCATGTGTGTCTGTGTATGTGTCTCTCTGTGAGTTTCTGTGTGTGAGTGCAGGTGCCCATGGAAGACAGAAGATGTTGGAGCCCCTGGAGCTGAAGTTACAGGCCATGGACACGGGTTCTAGGAAATGCTCATGTCTCCTCTCCAGGACCAGTGTGCATTCGTAACAACCTGACCACCTCTCCAGCCTTAAGATGCAGATTTTTGATCAAAACAAATCACTAGAGTTCCGAGCCCCAAAGTTCTTGGATGGCTCATTACATAGTGTCAGATACCCAAGCAAAGACCCATAATGTGTACCTTTGAAGATGTTTTGTGATTCTGGGTTCCCTTTGCAAATGTAGCTTGTTTTATGACTGGGCTCTGTGTGCCAGGTCAGATCTTCTCCAACATCTCGGCTCTCAGGATTCCTGCCCTTCCTGATATAGAAAATAGAACGACTCTCGGACCATGAGGGGGCTGAGCCCAGCCCCACCTGCCCCTGGGATCTTGCTGTGACCTCCCGTCAGCCCCCTGCTCCTTGTGATCACCATTAAAGGATTCAAATTAGACACCACAGACATTGTATAGAGGACAGGGTGGCAGAGTTTATTACTAGGTGAAGCTAGCACTTGCAAGAGGGGTCCTTTTGCCTATTGTGGAGGAAACCACTCCTGAGGTGTGATCAGGTAAAACCAGTGTGATGGCTGAATCTACTGAAAGGCGTGCTTCTGTGGTCCTAAAAGAGGGGCTACTTGAGCAGGTCATCTGAAGCGGAAGAGCCACCTTAAATGCCAGCAGCATCCGGTGACAGCCAAGAAGGGAGCTTGGCTTTCTGCTTCCTTGACTTCACCCTTGCTGCAGTTTATTTATCAGATTGATTTCTGCCACGGCTGTGTCCTTGGCTGATGACAGCACCCAGCTTTGGGGTTCCACCGTGGGCTCAAGCCCAGCAGCCTTCCAAGATCCCTCCATGCCTCCAGCACCAGGTTGGTTCTGCTGAGACATCCGGCTTCACGGACTGGGCTCTGGTCCTCACTGGTCTGACATAGCTGATGTTGGACTATCTATACAGCACTGTGTAAGCCAATCTAACAAATTCCATTTTAGTATATATTAATTCTACTGGTTCTGTCTTCTAGATAATCCTAACACAGGGAGACCATGGTGTCAACCTATACCTTTAAGTAGGCACTATGTAATTCCTTAAAGTGTCTAGGTTAGATGGTTTTCCTGAGGGGAGTTTCCTATCCAGGTGACTGACAGACCTGCTTAGAATGAACTCATATGCAATAGTGAGTGTCTTGGTAAATTTTTATTATCAACTTAACACAACCTAAAGACACCTAGGAAGAGGGGACCTCAGTTGAAAAATTATCCTGATCAAGTTACCCATGGCCTTGTCTGTGATTACTTGATTGATGATTAGTGTGGGAGGATCCAGCCCACTATGGGCGGCTCTCTTCCTAGGCAGGTAGGTAGGCCTGAGATATATAAGAAAGCTAGCTGAACGAGCCAGAGAGTGAGCTGGTAGGCAGTGCTCCCTCTGGCTTCTGCATCAGTTCCTGTCCTAATTTCCCTCAGTGACAAACTGTGACCTTGGAGTATCAGCCAAACAATTTGATGATTCAGCAATTTTTAGTTTTGTGATTTTTTTTTTTTATATAACACTTATCCCTGGTGTCTTCTCTCCTTGTGAGTCTGAGAATTTTAACGGAGAGCTTGCTCTCTCTCTCTCACCTATGCCTCCCATGGATCTGGTCTAATGTGTGTTTGCTCCTGTCAGGCTGCTATAGTTCCTCTAAACATGGCCTTAACGAGAACCACGAATCTGCAAGGACTGGCTGCCTTGTTTGGCTCATTTCTGGCTCTCGGCGCCTGTTTCTGTGTTTTCTACCATCCTGGGTACTTGGAGGAACATTTGCTCCCAGTCCGACACTGGTTCCCATACCCCGGGAGGCAAAAGTTCACAGCATTTACTCGACTCATTTTTTCTCAAGCACTTGCTTTCTTACCAGAAGAACAAGGCAGCCTCAGGACCTGAAGAGGAAAAGAGATTCCTGGAATTGCAGGAGCAAAGATGAAAGGGAAGATTGAAGCTGGGGTCAGCAAAGAGGTAAGTCCCATCTTGCTCACAAATAGCTCATTGGTCAAAGGCAGAACTGAACGAAAGAGCACCTGCCTCATCGGGCTGTGAACTCGGGGGCAAGGTTACAGGGTAAAGGGCGGGGACAGAGTGGGGTAAGGACTTGAGTTTGAGGATGCATTTGCCACAGCCTGTGTACGGGTTCCCTTACTGAGAGAGGTACCCCAGGCTACTAGTTGAATGGCCCCTCGGGGTGTTTAGACTGGAACACGGACAGGCCCCTCCCCTTCTTGCTCAGTCCTGTGTGGGCTTCAGCTGCAGGGTATTTCCGACGTGTTCTCTCATCACCCACCCACCCTGGTGGAAACTGGCTGCAGAGGGCTCAGTCAGCGAAGTTCTTGACTCACAAGCCTGAGGATCTGAGTTTGGACCTCCAGCACCCATGTAGAAAGTTGGGCACAGTGATTCATGTTTGCAGTCCCAGAGATGGTGAGATGGAGAGCTGGATGGCAGGAGCCGCAGATGAGTGTGAACCAGCTAGCCTGGCCTATTAGGGAAAGTCCATGGCTGCTGAAAGACACTGTCTTAGTCAGGGACTCTATTCCTGCACAAACATCATGAGCAAGAAGCAAGCTGGGGAGGAAAGGGTTTATTCCGCTTACACTTCCACACAGCTGTTCATCACCAAAGGAAGTCAGGACTGGAACTCAAGCAGGCCAGGAAGCAGGAGCTGATGCAGAGGCCATGGAGGGATGTTTCTTACTGGCTTGCTTCCTCTGGTTTGCTCAGTCTACTCTCTTATCGAACCCAAGAATACCAGCCCAGGGATGGCACCACCCACAAGGGGCCCTCCCCCTTGATCACTAGTTGAGAAAATGCCCCACAGCTGGATCTCATGGAGGCACTTCCCCCAACTGAAGCTCCTTTCTCTGTGATAACTCCTGCCTGTGTCAAGTTGACACACAAAACCAGCCAATACAGACCCTGTCTCAAATAAGAGGTGAAAAGAGCCATGGGACAGACATCTGAAGCTAGCCTTCCTCCTCCACACATGTGCCATGCACACATGCACTGCCTACCCATGTATCCACACACCCAAACTCACACACAGAACCAGCTGGGACACAACACTGATGTCTGGAGACCACCTAAGAGGGGCATCGCCCCTATAGTGCCACGCCTGGAGTCAGCAAGCTCCGCTGGACAGCCAGCTGCTTGGGTATCTGGGTACGCTGCTAAAGTTCAGTTGACATGGCCGAAGTTCAGCTGACTTAAAGACCTCAGCACGGTTTCTCTTTTGCATTAGCCGAGGCCATGTTAAATAGATGACTATAGAGATTCTGTCCACTCTCTTGTCAATACATAAATCATAAGAAAGCATAAATCAGAGGGCCCGCAGTGGAGGGACTGTTCGACCACGTTACAGAAGCTCAAGGTTAAGGGCCAGGCTGTGCACTTGCCGCCACGTTCAGCTGCACACACACACAGGCTGGGTGCACCTTGACTTTGCAAGCATGAGAATTAGCGGTGCAAAGAACAGGCCTAGGTTATGAGTAGCCGGAGGAGGAGGAAGGGAAGACCTGTAGGGCTGTCTTTCAGACCCCTCTAGAGGGTACATTTGTCAGGCCTGTCACAGGATCAGGGACAGAAATCCGACTCAAAGTAGTGTAACCATAGGGAGAGATTACGACGAATGCTGCCCTTCCGAGTGTGAATCTGAGATGTACCCCAGAGGCTCCTGCATCTGCGTGCATGATCCCTGCGTCGGCAGGTTTCAGGGGTGAGCACAGGGAATGGAGGTAGGTCACTGGGGATCCCTCGGTGACTGGAGAGATGACCACAAGCAGACATCCAGCCAGTAGGAGACATGTCTGAGAAGAGCGGAGGGGATGGACTATTCACTGTGAATATGGCTCTCACATCCAGCCCAGCCAGGGGCCCTCCTGCTGTGCTGGTGATGGTCTTGAGTCTCTGAGACGATTCTCCAAAATGGTACCTGATCCTCAGAGATCTGAGAGTATGAGCTGTCTGAGCATGAGAGAGATCTTTCTGCACTGCCTCTACCTAGCTGAACAATTCAACTGGGCCTCGTTCAAAGGAAGCAGCCAGCGGATGGGGGAACGGGAGCAGGGGCCCGGGATCCCCTCCGAAAAGCTGTGCAGAATGAGGACCTCTACATCTCTTCTTCCTGAAAGTTTCTGTTTTATCATGTGGGGGAAGAAATGGGTGCAGAGGGGAGTCTTATGGGAGAGTCGGGGACAAAAGCAGGCAAGTCGCAGAGGTCAAGGACACCACAAGAAGACCCACAGAGTCAACTAACCTGGGACCATGAGGGCTCCCAGAGCCTGGGCCACCAGCCAGAGGACACGCAGGAGCTGGACCTAGACCCACGACACATCTGTAGCAAATTTGCAGCTTGGTATTCACGTGGGTCCCATGACGAGAGGATCAGGGGCTATCTCAGTCTCTGGTCCCTGCCATGGGATCCCCTCCCCCCGCCCTACTTGGACTGCCTGGTTGGGCCTCAATGGGAGAATATGAGCCTAGACCTGCTGAGACTAGAGATGCCCCAGGGTAGGGTGGTACCCAAGGGGCTCCCCATCTCTAAGAAGAAGGGGAGGGGACCATAGGGAAGATAGATGGAGTAGAACTGGGAGGAGAGGAGGGAGGGGGTTGTGAGCGGGATATAAAGTGAATTAAGAAAAAGGAGAAATGGGGCAGGGGGCAGATCCTGAGGCTGGAGAGATGGCTCATCGGTTAAGCACTTGCCTCACAAGCACAAGGACCGATTCAATAAGCAGAGCACAGGGGGGAAGGCAGATGTGGCAGCAGATGACTGTAGTTACACCGCTGGGGGAGGCAGAGACAGTGTGTATACTAGCCAGACAGCCTAGCCCTATTCCAGGCTAGTGAGAGAATCTGCCTAAAAAAAAAAAAAAAAAAAAAAAATCCAATGGGCATCCCATTCCTAATGAATGGCAACACACACACACACACACACACACACACATACACACACGCGCACACATACACGCACACGCGCGTGCGCATTCTGGTGCTGAAGTGGGTGCTGCCACAGTAACGTGCTGTGCCCCCCTGGTGACCCACAATCTCCTCATGCCCCACGAGTATTCCTAACCAGGGTTCAGCAGAGTCACACCCAGCACCTCTGTCATTTAGTGTCCCATGTGTTCCCTGTGTGTGTGTGTGTGTGTGTGTGCGCCTTGTGCTTCACAGCTGGATATCAACTCTAAGACAGACAGATATTTAGCCAGGTGTGAGAAGTCTCCTGTGAGAGAGAACGATTGATCAGTGAGTGTCGGGAAGGTTTAGAGGAGAGTCTGCCTGGGCACTCAGAGTGCTCCCAGGGGAGCATCACTGAAGCTGGGTATCAGAGGCAAGGCAAGGCACAGCAGGCAGAGGGTGCGTGGGCGCAGCTCAGAAGCATGAGGTAGGCGTGGCCATGAGGGACCCGTGGGTCAGGCTCAGCAGTTTGGCTTTATCTAGGGTAGCATCCTCAGTGAGCGTGATATACTGTTTCTAGGATCTCGGCTCTCCCCGGATTGGGGCAGTAGGAAGCTGAGCCCCCAGATCCTACTCCTTGGAATCTGGCTTCCTGTCAGTGGCTGGAGCCTTGTACTTCTACCCGCAAGGCCCAGATGGTGTTAATATGAGTTTAGCCCTTTAGTGGTAACACATTCTTGCAAGTATTTCTGGAACCTTCTGTGCAGTGTCCTCTGTACATAGGATATGATTTGTTCTACTGCAGAGGGAGACTGGGAAAACCAGGCTGAGGGATGGGAGCTGTCTATGTAGAGAGGAGGCTGGAAGGCGTGAGGGGAAGCAGGGCCAGAGTTCACCTCTGGGCCTGAGTCCAAAGTGAGGTGGGTATCTGAGTGACATAGGAGCGTGGCCATCTGGAGACCAACCAGGGAGTGGGCACATCTCCAGGATGGGGGACACCATTTCTTTTTATATTTATTTTTGAAGCTAATTTAAGCTTCCTGTATTATGTTTGCAGGCATTGGTGCCTGGCAGGGCTTCCTCTTCATGAGGAAGGGATGAAAGCACATGGAGACACGGCTCACTTGGGAGATTGATTGTCTTACACGCTAGAAGCCCTGGGTTCCATCTCCAATGCCACATGCACTGAGCCTGGTGTTTCCTGCTTGTCTTCCTGGTACTGGGGAGCCAGAGGCTTGAAGGTCAGAAGTCCAAGTGTGTCCTCATCTATGTAGGGAGTTTGAGGCCAGCCTGGGCTGCATGGGATCCTGTCCCAAAAAAACCAAACAAATGAACGAACAAACAAACAAAGGAATGACACTGCCTTCATGTTCTAAATGTTGACTGCAGTTCCCTAGACAGCCAGAAGCAGCAGGCATCTGTGATCTTAGTCCTACTGGACTGAACCACAAGGGGGCAGGTTTCCAAGCAAGGGGGCTTGGCTTAGGGAAGGATAAAGCACCCTAGGGAACCAGCAAGAGAGGAAGTGAGTAGGAAGAACTGGGGTGAAGGGGTAGAGGAGTTAGAGGGGTGTAGGTGTGGCAGGGTGGTGGGATGGCAGGGTGGTGGGATGGCAGGGTGGCAGAGGTGACGGGGTGGCAGGGTTTCAGGATGGGGGATGGGAAAAAAGTGACCACTGTTCATTTTCATCTTTTCTTTCCAGCAGAGCCTTTTTAAAACTGCTCCAGCCTGCCCAACATAACTTTATTGGGATTTTTTTTTCCTTTGCAGAGTAGCAGCATTCCTCAAGCCAGTCGAACAAATGAATGGCAGATGCACTGGGTAGAGGATGGTGGGGAGGATGGCCTTAGGGACAGAGGTGAAAGAGCCTGGCCTGGCGCTGCTTTTCTGCTGGAGTCCTTCCCCTTCCCAAGAGGGATCCTCTGGAAGGTGCGAGTGAGTAACTAAGTGGACAATGGCTCTCTTGAGGCCTTAACATGCAAGAATCCAGCAACTAGTGACCTTTGAAGGGAAAAAACCTACTAGTGGGGGAAATGGGGGTGAGGATAGGTCAGAGCCAGAACTGGGTCCCAGGTGAGCTAGGGTTAGATAACTCTTTTTGTGGCTGCATGTATTCTTGCATGGGAGTGGCTGCATGTGCTTGTGGGTCTGCATGCACGTGGTGTCCATGGGTCAACATTTTTGAGACAGAAGTTTTCACTGCGCCCGCGGCTCTCTGATTTGGCTAGGCTAACTGGCCAATAAGCTCCAGGGATCCTAATGTCTCCACCCATTGCCCTCCAAGCCCTGAGGTCACAGGCACTGATCATTGTACCCAGCTACTTTTACGTGGGTGTAGTGGATTGTACTCAGGTCTTCACCCTTGCTATGTGAGCATATGGCTGACAGAGTCATCTCCTCACACCCTGGAAGTTCCCAGGCATGACTGAAGCAAGTCGGGGTCTTCCATTTTGGACCAAGGCATCTACACTCCCATCTCTCTTCCCCCAAATGTCTACACATGCACATGTTTAAATGACCCCAGGCGTACACTGTATAGTACATACCCTTACCCTGGAGACTCCCTCCTGCCACCCTCGGCTCTTCTCTCGACAGACAGAGCTGCACCAAGGGGCCCTGACTTGCCTACAGTCTTACAAACAAATGAGCTCAGCTTTGACACCATTGCCAGGGCAAATCTGTCCCAATTCCCGTCTGATTTGCAGAGGAAATGGGCTCATTCATTATGGATGGCAAGCACTTGGCTGTATCCCCCTGAGGATTAGAAAAGCCATTTTCAGGGACACTTTTCTTAAACAAAGGTCAGGCCTGCAGGAGAAAGGCTAAGATGTCTCCCGTTCTTCAACCTCAACAACCCAGCTTATATCATTCGGCTGACCGCAGGGACCAGCTCCGAGTCTGGGCATCCTCCCTTGGGTAGCTCTGCTTCAGCCATGCCTTCTTGGTTGCTAGGGAGAAGGACACAGTAACTAAGAGTGCAGAGGCTTTGATTCTCCAGATCCGTGAGCACAGCTTTGTGGTTTCAATCAACTTTCTGGTCACTCTCCCTGACCAATAACTTACAACCTGTGTGCTCTCGGGGCTTTGTATGGGAAATTTGTATGGGAAAAATTCACTCTATAAAACATATACAGGATGAGGACCATGTTCCACGGAGACAGACCTGTTTTTTTTTCAGTTATTTAAAGCATTTATTTATTTATTTGTGTGCGCGAGTCCGCGTGTGCATGCACACAACAAATGCCAGAGTGTGTGTGTCTGTATTTTTGTGGGTTGCATGTGCCAAGGTATGCCTAGGCTGTGGGAGTTGGTTCTTCTACTATGTGAGTCTTGGGCATCAAACTGAGGTTATCAGGTTTAGGTACAAATTTGTCTACACAGTGAGCTCTCTCACTGGCCCACTCTGCAATTCTTCCCACTGCCGTATTGTCTGGGATTGTGGTTCTGTGTCTCTGCTTCACCGTTGGGTGTCAGAACACCAGTCAGAGAGGCAAAACACGGAGGCATGAGGCTATGTTCCTTTCTCCCCATTGAGAGGCACACACCACTCAGAGGAGTCGAAAGATAGGGGTCTCAGCCCATGATTCTCCAGGTGAGAAAGAGTGCGGGCTGGGACAGAGTCTCCTGTGCACCCAGATGCTTCTGGGAATCAGGTAGGCCTGACATGGTGGGTGGGTGTGGATCTGGCTCAGCTCAGAGTGAGTGCCAGGAGTGGGGGGGGATGGGCCTTCTGTAGGAGACTTGGATGTGGCTCCATATGACAAAAGATCGCCCCTTGATGAGATGGTCCTTGCTTTATCTAAACTGTTTATTTATGGTGGAAAAGGAGAAAAGGAGAAAAGGATGCCTCCCATTGGCCTAGTCCCAAGGTCAAGGGAATAGGCAGAAAATGTTGTGCTTGATTAAGTTTTTACTAAATTGTTTTTAAAAGGTTCAAGTGTGTGAACTTATCAGAGAGAGAGAGAGAGAGAGAGAGAGAGAGAGAGAGAGAGAGAGAGAGACAGAGACAGAGACAGAGAGAGACAGAGAGACAGAGACAGAGACAGAGAGAGACAGAGAAGTCATCAGAGCCAAGTTGTCTTTGGGGAAGGGACTTCAAAGGCAGAACATTGCATTAATTATTGATTTCTTTGGTGCTTTGGCAGGAATGGTACCATTCTATTTGAGTTCAGAAAGCAACAATCTCATTCCCACTGTCAGATCCCCCAAGTTTGGGCCAGTTAAGATGGCTCAGTGGATAATGCCACCGAAGCAGGCAACCTGAATTCAATACCTGGGACCTGCATGGTGTAAGGAGAAAACAGATGCCTTCGAGTTGTCCTCTGACCTCCACATAGTCACCTTGGTATTTAAATGTGCACAAACACTCGCATGCGCGCACACACACACACACACACACACACACACTCCTTTGTTCCTAAGCAGCTGAGCACAGGGGCCGGTAAACTGAGACCTGGGCTCTGGACTCATCCAGGAAGGACACCTTTGTTTGTTTGTTTGTTGCTGTTGTTTTGAATTTTTCAATGACAAAATCAAAAATATACCTAAAAGCAAAGCTTCTGGAAAAACCATTAGTTCTTCCCTGTCTTGTATTGGTCCTCAATCTTGACCTTGCCCTCCCGCCTGGCCTTGCGTTTCAAAGCTGGGTCCCTGAACACATCCTTGTTGACAACGGTCTTGTCCAAGGGGATAGCCACAGCGGACCTTGCGGGCATGAGGTGGTCGGAGTTATAAACTTTCACAAAGTTTGATCTTGGATCGCTTGGCGATTTTCTTCTTGCCCATGGCAGCTGTCACTTTTCGGGGACAGTGGTCACTTTCCAGCCACCAGGGCGTGATTGTAAGGATGGTCCGAGGTGACATCGTCAACGTTCTTCTCGATGATGGCTTTGTGTCTGGAGCAGCGTCCAGCCAGGACCAGCACCGCTATCCTGGGTATCATGAACTTGCCCATTTCGACAGCGAGGAGCAGGTAACCAGGAGTAAGGAAAGAAGGACACTTCCCCAGGAAGGGCACCTTGCCCAGCCTTCTAAGTCAATGGTCCTCATGTTCAGCCAGGGTAGGGCCCTGGCCCGTGGGTGCTTTACATATCCACACTTGTGATCCTCTGCAAGCGGGCTCAGTCCTGAAGCCCCAATGTCTGGGCCTTGCCTCTGCAGGGGAAGTGACTGTGTTGGTGTGGAATTTAATCACCTCCTTAGAAGTAGAGCCCAGCTCCCCAGGGGCCGCTTGTTCACCCAGTGTGAGGCCAGCAGGTTTATTTATGGTTTCTGACTTTATTTATTTCTCTCTCAGCAGAACTGTTCTTCTGCATACAGAGAATGCCTTGTCTGCTTGTGCGGCTGAGGATGCCCCGGAGTGAGCCAATTCAGAGCTGGTAGCCTGGCTTGGATGGATGGCAGAGGGCTCCTGTCAGGCTAGGTGAGAAGCCTTGCCTTCCTGGGTGATTTGTGGGGTACTGCAGAGACCGTCTGCACCAAAGCCTCTCCCATGTGTTTCCCTGTCTCGGGGCTGGGAATGGATGAGGTTCAAAGACTCGGGCTCCTGAGGGACCCTCTTCTGCCGTTTCAGCTCTCCCTGTTTGGTCACCTGCCTCAGAACAAACCTCTGAGGACTGCTGGGAGAGCCTGTCCTGACTGGCTGTCGGGAGGGTACAAAGAACAGCTGGGATGAAGCTGTCATTTCTGCTTGAATCTAGATGAAACCATGCTTTCAAAAAATAGATGGTCTCATATAGCCCAAGCTGGCCTCAGATTCATTATCTAGGCTAGGTAGCTGAAGTTGACCTTGAACTTGTGACCTCTGTCTCCGCCTTCAGGGTGCTGGGATTGATTATAGGCATGCACGGCCACATCTGGTCTATGCAGAGCTAGGAATGAAAGCTTAAGACATTATGTATGCAAGGCACACATGCTATTAACTGACCCCACCCCACCCCAACCCCAGATGCTGTTTAAGCACAGTTGCTATGGGCTACAAGTATTTCTCCCAGGAACCATCAGACTCTCGTTCTCCCACAGGTCCCTCGGAAGCCTGCCCCTGGTGTCCACTGTCCTGCTTGGGACTGTGACCTTGATGGGAAACCATGGCTGCCTTCATGGTGGCAGTCCAGCTGCTCTAAGGGAGAAAGGGAAGCAAACGACTATTGTCCCCCCCCATCCCCTATCCCTCTCCCACCAGTGGATGAGGGAGCGAGAAGCCGGGTGGGAAACCTGAGACCAGTTCAGAGCATCTTAGTCAGGTTGTCCTGGGCATCATAAGGAAAAACCATTGTTTGGAACATAAGGCAAAATGTCTGCAACTTCAACCCATGCCTCTCACATCCAGGAGGAAGAGAGAAGACCCACGGGCGACTCGGAAGGATAAGAGAAGGGCCAGCCTGTTCTGTGCTGGGATGGGACCCAGAAAGGAGAAATCCAGGCATGCAGGGCAGGGTTCCAGCCTCCCACAAGCACTTGGCCTTCTCCAGGAAGCTAATTTTAGATGTCACATTTAAGAAGGATTTGGAGGTTCTGGAGGTGAGCCAGAGCCAATAAGAAAAATGATGAAAGGTTTTTAAAAAAAATTTAGAAGGTATAGGAAAAGCCCAGGGGATGTGGGAGTCGAGTGGGCAGAAGGAGACAAGAGAATACTCACAGTTCTCTAGTTTGAGGCAAGGATAGAACTGGGGGACATGGGTTTGCATTGCAGCAAGAGAACATGAAGTTAGACTGTAGGGAGTAAACTGTGGTTGGACAGGGTTTCACTGGAGGTCTGGATCTTCTGTAGTCCCATCGAAGGTCAGGCTCTAGACAGCCAAAGAAGGTGTAGCCTTGGAAGTAGTGCAAAGGTAAAGGGGCACCTAGCTGCATTGTGGGCCAGATGAGGCAGGAGAGGGTAGCCAGGTCTGCCTGTGTGGTAAAGTTCTGTTTAATTGAAAAAAGGTGTGTGTGTGTGTGTGTGTGTGTGTGTGTGTGTGTGAGAGAGAGAGAGAGAGAGAGAGAGAGAGAGAGAGAGAGAGAGAGAGAGAGAGGTGGGGGGTGGGGGGTTAGGGATACATGATCCCCTAAGAGCTGCCCAATATGGATGCTGGGAGCTGAACTCAGTTCTTTTAAAATAAGAGTACACGCTCTGATGTTTCCAGCCCTTTCACAGGTTTTTGTTTTTTGATTTTTTTTGTTTTTATTTTTGTTTTTTAATAAAAATAAGCCTGGAGGACTTCTGTGGTCATCCGTTGTGCTGAAGGTTAATCAGCACTCATGCGCAAAGAGCCAGGCTTCGGAATCTGGTGTCTATGCCTTGATCCCTCAGGAAGCATCACATGTGAGAGAAAGTTCTAGCACAGAGGAAGGAATGGAAACGCCATGGAGGGTCAGGGAGCTAGCCCAGTCCAATGCATGCCCCTCTTCACAAGAGAGTTCCCAGGGCTCATTTCCCATACCTGACCACCAGAGGGAGAGGGAAAGCCTAGGGTTTGTGGGCCAGGGCCATGGTGGGGTCCCAGCCAATAGGTGCAAGGAATAAGGAGAGACACAGGCTTCCTGTCTCCCGAGCTGGGAGGGAAATGGAGGCACGCAGGGACTTCCTGCTATTCGGAGGGGAGAGACGGGAGGAGGTAGCATCGAGGTACAGGATGCTAGAGTGAGCCACGCCATGTGAGGTTTTGTGGGAAGGCTTTCTGAGTCTCAGGTCCTCATGCACCTGCCTGGACTGAACAACTGTACCCTCTCTGAACCTCTGCCTCTTACACAGTGTAAGCAAGCAGACTTCAGCTGCGCTCTGGGAATTCCTCATCCCTCCTCCAGCTCAAGAGGGCTCCCACTACAGGGCACAGCCCAAAGAGCGGAGCCTTCCCTCAGAGGACAGGTTTCAGGGTTTCCTTCAGCTCCCACACATCCAGAGTGAAGCTCATCTACAGCTGATATGTTGTCCCATTTCCCTTCCCCCAGCCCAGACACTCAGGCTTGTTCCTGAGATGTTCCTGTGCCTCCCTGGGATGCTGATGTCACCCTGTACCTGGTCACTAGAGGGCGCTAAGACCTCACTGCCACCCATCTTTAATGTAGATGGGAAGGAGTCAAGTGGGGAAATCCCTGCAGGGCTCACAGGGTGACTCGCCAAAAGGTAGATGAAAATACAGGCCCAGGAGACTGTGCATGCAGCGCCACTGGAAAAGGGCTTGCCTAGCATGCACAGGGCCTGGGTCCTGTCCCTGCACCGCCTAAGCCTGAAGGGGTGGACCACAGCTGTAATCCCAGCACTCCAGAGGAAGAGGCAGGAGGCTCAGAAGTTCAGAGTCATTTCCAGCGGCATAAGAAAATTGAAAATCAACCTGAGTTACACATGTCCCTGGATCAAGCAAACATAGAACTATAAACTGTCATAGAACTGTCAGTTAAAAACCTATAGGAAAAGGATAGAATAGAAGGTGGGACATTCGGGAGGCAGAAAGAATTCTGGGATAGAACCAAGCGCTGCAGGTTACCCCAGAAAGATGTGATGAGTCGGGACATGGTCCCTGAGCACAGGTAACCAGCCACATGGCAGAATGTAGGTGAAAGTCAATGGGCTATTTTAAGTAATGATCTGATAAGAGAAGAGCCTAGCCAACGTATTTGTAAATATATTTTGAGTCCGAGTCTTATTTTGGGGACTGGAGAAAGAACCGGACCCAACTTCTACATAGAATATGTTCCAGGTGTCGACCGGGATTGAGAAGGGGGTGTGGCCCCGTGTGCCATCCTTTCCATTCCCCTGGGCTGGGGCACCTGCTGTGCATTCAGTAAGGGGGGGGGTGTCCTCAGGGTGTTCTAGAAAGTTCCTGGAGAGTGAGTTGGAAGTGGGCAGGTGAGAGAAGGAGGGGCACCGGAGAAGGTCGGGTGGTCAGAAGAGTTGGGCAGAGGTCTGGAGACTGGGAGGAAGGCAGCTTTCAGGTCAGACTTCGGAGGGAGTGACCAGAGCTCACCAGAGTGGTCCTTGTCAGGGCTCCAGGCTCTCTCCCTCTCTTTTGTCAGTCTGAGGAGTCCAGAACATCCCATAGCCTACCCTCAGCTGTCACTCACTGGATTCTCCCACTGTACCGGGATGCCCTCTGTCAGTTAGGTCGTTAACACTTCAGAGAGCATCCTTCCCGAAGTTATGTGTTTCTATGAGCATGTGTACATGTATGTGGGTGCATCTGTACATATGTCCATGTATGTTTTCATATGCCTGGTGGAAGCCAGAGGTTGACAAGAGTGTCTTCCTTAATCCCTCTCAACCCTACTTTGGGAGACAGGGCCACCCAGCAAACCTAGAGCTCACCCATCCAGCTAGAGCGGCTGATGAACAAGCCCCAGGGATCCTGTCTCTGCCCCCCACCCCCTTTTGCTGGGATCGTGTGCTGCTGTATCCGGTTTTTACACAGGCACTGGGGCTCAAATTCAGGTCCTCATGTTTGCACGGTGAGGGATCTATCCACGGAGCCGTCTTCCCAGCCTCATCTGTGTCAAGGGCATCCATGGGTGCCTGGGTCCCAGCACAGTAAGTAGAAATCCGAGCTGACGCCCAGGCCTTCTTCAGACCTTGGGTCCTATGGCCTGGGTCGGTGTGAGAAGACAGACTGTGCTGGAGCTCCCTGCAACCTACTGCGACCTGTCAGGCTGGCACTTGCCACCTTCAAACAGAGACTTTCTAAAAATGGCATTTTTTCCATTACCAGGGTAATACATGCTCATTATTTTCAAACTCAAACAATAGAAAAATTTACACCACCAAAAGGGCCAGGGAGAATATCTCATCCTATCTCCCTCTCCCCGAGATAACTGTTGGTAACAATGTGACAGAGATTCTTCTAACCTTCCCAGAAGTTTGCAAATATAGACGATTGTACCTTTTAAAAAATGGAATTAGGCTTTTCTGCGATTTGCTTCCCGCACTTGGCGCTGGGTCGGGAACAGCCTTTGATGTTCGCGCAATCCGCGTGAGCACTGGCTATCCCACGGGCTGCCCTGGAAACCAGGCTCTGCAAAGCATGCTGCCCCAGGTCCCTTGATCCCTGGGGACTGCTGGGAGCTGGGGTGCCTGGCATAGCTACCCAGGACCACGCTTGCCCACACACTCCTGCTCCTTCCTTCCCAGCAGCCTTCTCTCTACCCTCAGCCTCCGGAACTTGAAGGGATGGATTTCCGTATCATTTCTAATACATCAGGGAAATCCCAGCAAGACAGATCACTGGAGCCTTTCTGCTGTTTTTCCTGTGAACTGATAAAGTCCTGTCAGTTGAAAAATCAAGGCTCATTCCTCTCATACCCGCATGCTCTCTTTTCCTAGGAAGGAGGCTCTGGTCCTTAGCAGCAGCTCTGTGGGGGTGGATGGGGGAGGGGAAGGCAGGGAACCTGCTGACCCAAGAGTCTCCAGAAATAGTCGAGCATCTGGGCTGGGGGTGGCAGATGCCATACAGGGATTCAAACATCACCATCCCTTGACCTTTCCCCAGGCAACATGTGGTCCAGGACCACAGCCCCCGGCATCCCCAGGGGCCTGATGGAAAACACAGGATTCTGGGCCCACGGCACTAGGATTGAGAATCTGCATTTTAACAAGCTCCCCTGGGGATTCCTCTAAAACCAGCCCCTGGCTTCTGTACTAGAGGCTCTGTTGTTTTGTGTGGTGTTAGAGACCTAAGAAAGCTAGTAATCACAGGTGCCAGGCAACACTGGGAAGACAGCTTAACTTGTTTTCACTCAACTAGTCCTCCCTGGGGGGTGGGGAGGAGTCCCTGTTGCCATGGTGGTTTCAAAGATGAAGAGACAGATGCAGGAGTTACTGGACTGGCCAGAGCTCATATGATAACTCTCAAGTAAGCATACCTAGGTGTGTCTGTGTGTGCTCGCATGTTCGGGGGTACAAGGGTGCATGCATGCTTTCGGGCTCTTGTTTTTGTTTCATATTTGCTTTTGGTTTTTGAGACAGTTTCCCTCATAGGCCTGGAACTCGCTGATTTAATCTAGACTGGCTGACCAGCAAGCCTGGGTGGGGGTGTCCCCTAGTCTGCCTCCCCAGTGCCAAGATTACAAGTGTGACCGCCCCCACCCCCAGCTTTTCTTCCGTGGGTTCTGAGGGGTGAACCCACCCATTAAAGTTTTTGCCTTAGAGTGTTTGCACAGCAAGCACTCTGAGGGCTGAGCCACCTCCCCCAGCCTCCCCCAGCCTCCCCCAGCCTCCCCCAGCCTCCCCTCAGCACTCCTGAGTGGTACCTGACAGCCAGCCTATGCAGCCTCCTTGGTTTCAGATCCCGGGACTAGAGTCTGAGATACACATTCTACACAGCAAAGCAGGCCACGCTCTCCCAGCATCCCACAGTCTCTACCTAGCATACCCTGCCCCCCAGCCTTGAACTTTCCATCCCAGGGCCTGGGCTGTCCTATCCCCAGAGGTGAGGTGCCTTCCTATATAATCCAGACATCCTCCTCCTCCTCCTCCTCCTCCTCCTCCTCCTCCTCCTCCCTCCCTCCCTCCCTCCCTCCCTCCCTCCCTCCCTCCACCCCCCAGCCCCCCCCCCGTTTCTCTGTGCAGGAACTTTACTCAAGCACAAGCTCTTTCTCTCTTTCTCTTCCCCCTCTACTCTCTCTTCCCATGGCTTCTTCCTTGGGCTCCTTCCTTGTGGCCTGTGAACTCACCTGAGAGCCACTTCCCAATAAACCTGAGCTTAATATCATCTAATCTGCCACGACTTGGCTCGTTTCGCTGGCGGAAAAAATAACGTATCAGTGCCTATGAGCAAGCGCACCTGTCTGGGCAGAGCTGTTCTAACAGGTGTCTCCACGGACTTTTTCCAACTGCAGCCTGCCGACCTGTCTTGCTTTCTGCTTTCACCCCCTTCTCCCTTCTCCAGCACTTACAGAAGCCAGGCGCCCTTGACAGTGGAGATGGGAGTCCAAGTCGGAACAGCAGCCTGCCGTGTAGACAAACTCATGATGATTCCTCACCTTCCTTTAGCTTCCCAAGAATCGGGGGAGACAGCGAAGGTCTACTATCCCCACCAGACACAGGAGCCCAGAGACTCCAAGCCACTTAACCAAGGTCACACAGTGCAGGTGCCCCCTTTTTCCCTTGGCATTCCCTTGTCTAGGAGGTTCCGCCCCATTCTCTTTGCCCTCCTCCGTGTGTATTTCTGCAGCTCTGTGGGGACACCAGGGCCCTGACAGGGCCCCAGCCTCTCTTCTCGGCTGTCTCCTGCTTCTAGCAATTATAAATCACAGCATTTTTCCTTTACTCGGGCCTGATGTTTAATTCATCACTCTGCTGCTGCTTTAATGCAGAACATTTATTTGGTAGAATAGCTTTGTTTTGCCTCCCAAGCCTCAGCCTCCCATTTAAAACTCCCTTTCCATTGAGAAGGGGGCTTGCTGTCAGCTTCTGGGACTTTTCTCTGCTTCTAAGAATGTCTGGGCCTGCCATCAGGGTGTTGGAGGGTGGGGCATCTTGTTCTGTGTCACAAAGGCAGAGCACTGGCAAGGTTCTTTCGCTGGGCTCCCTTTCCTTGACATCAGGCATGCTTCTTGTCTTCTCGCTTCCTTACCCCTCAGCTGGGAACCTGCTCCCCCCATCGGCCCTCCAGAGAAACCTCAGGACCCACGTCACAGAAGCAACATCTCCTGTCGGGAGTCCAGAGACTAGAATGGCCTGGAGTAGGAGTGGTGAGGGCATGTTTCTTAGAGTTTTGACCTTATACCACCAAACACATCTTAGATGAGCCTAGAACTTTGAACTTTACTCTAAATGCTGTTTGAGAACCCCAGTTTCCTGAAATAGGCCTCCAGTGCTGTTTCCATTGCCTGGACTACAGCACAGTTAAAGTCAAGAAAGGTTACGATGTATCTGCAGGACTCTGTCTTTCTTGACGTTGAACCTCAGCTGCCCAGAGATAAACCTAAACACTCTCAAGTCTTTCCACAGGATGATACCATGGAGAGAACCCAAACTTCCCTTAAGGAAGGTTTGCTCCTTTGCCTGTTTTTGCTTTTGGGGTGCATATATTTACAAAACTTCTCCATGTTTTCATACAAAGCACATGCAGGGAAGGAAGAGGTCTTTCCAGGAACACTGCCCTGCAGCAAGATTGGAAAGAACCTTCCTTTCCTCTACTCTGTGATGGTTTCAACTGGAAATGTCTCTATCTGTTCATGTTAAATACCTGTCCCTTAGCTTGTGGCACTATTTTAGGAAGGAAGTATAAAGTTTTTAGGGGGCCTTTTGCCCAGCTCCTAGTTCCAGCCACTGTCAGCCTGATGTGAAATGAGGGGCCTCCACTATCTACTCCTAACAATATAAACTCTTCCATGCCTTCCCCGCCGTGATGGACTGAAACTGTGGCCCAAACTAAAGCTGTCTCCCCTTAAGTTGTTTGCATCATTTCTCTATGATGTGATAGTACCAATTGGTACCAAGAGTGGGGTCATTGCTGTGGTAAATATAACCACCTAGCCTTTGGAACTGATTTGTAGATGGAATGTATAAAATCTGTGGATTGGGAGGAGTTGGCTGTGCTAGAGTATAGACAGAGATTAATGGATCCTTCTAGTGGGAACAAAATATCTGAACACCAATAGAATGTGGGCAGTAAGGCTGTGTTCATAATGTTTGGGGAAGAGAATAAGGACTCTGTTGGCAATTAACACAGGCTGCTCATGTCATGTTCTTGAAAAGCATCTGTCTAGAAAAGACATCTAGAATGTCTTTTCATTTTGACCAAAACTTTGAGTGAGGCTCGAAGAAGTATTTATTTACGGAGGAAAATTTAAGAGTAAAGCTTCGCGACCGTAGCTTGGTTTCTGCAGGCTGCTTTTAGTCAGATTTACAGTGAGAATTTGAAGCAAAATGGGAAGCAAAAGGCTTTGAAACACACGTATTGTGGGAATATGAGTGTGCTTACAGCCATTGGCAAAGCAAGTGTGGACAAAGCCACTACAATTGCTTTTCAAAAGATTTAACAACATTAAACAGAATCTGCTTAGCCTGGGGAAATGACTTCATCAACAGTGCTTGCCTGTGCTAATTATGTTCCCCAGAAAACCCTTTGTATGAGAGTGTCTTCAGGTAGCTTCTGGGAACCCTCCCCCAGTTGGTTCTGATTGGTAAATAGAGATGCCAACAGCCAATAGCTGGGGAGGACAGACAGAGGTGGGATTTTAGCATTCCCAGGGTTGGGACCAGGAGGAGGAGGAAAAGCAGGTGACCCACCATGTTGGGAGAATGTGGAAGAGAAGAGAGATGCCATGTGGAGAGTAGTACTAAACAGAGAGACATGGCCGCCATATGAAGGGGTCAGGAGAGCGCGGCCCAGAAGGCGGCCCAACTGGGTCCAGAGTAGCCAAGATGGAGCATAGAATCAGTAGGTAGTAACTTGGGATTAACTGCATGGAGGTTAGGCAGTGGCCCAGCTGTTGTGCTGTTTTAAGGCATGTTAAAATATAAAGGCTGTGTGTGTATCTTTCATTCAGGAGCCTAAATCATTGGGGGAGGGTAATGGAACCTCACTGCCTGGATTTATGAATAATTATTTCTACATTTGCCATGCAGGCATGAGAATTTGAGTTAGATCCCAGGACCCCATATTTCAAAACACAGACCTGATGGCATGCCCTGCCCTCTTAGAGCTGGGAAGGTTCCTCTGTGTTTCACTGCAAAGGTGATGCCTCGGCTCAGCCTCCAGTGCTAACCAAGGAAAGGAGGGCTCTCGGTGTGACACCCCCCCATCCTGTGGGCTCAGCCCCTTTCTCTGTTCCCCTCACTGTGGCCACCCCAGCTTTCTTTGCATGCTACCTGGTACAGCAGCTCCTGCCCTGGCTGGCTTATTCCATTCCTTCCATGCCGTGTGATCAGCTTGAATGATGAGTTATTTCACAGGAAGATTGATCTGGGTATTAGGCCATCGTTTAGTTGGCTATTATAACAGCCAATTTTGGTTCCGTGCTCAGCTATGAAGGGGAAATGGACCAGGCTGCTGGATATTTCTAGAGCATCAGGCTGTGGGTGGGAGGA